>VZSZ01004691.1:279046-310756 GCA_013398815.1 Ibidorhyncha struthersii | reverse complement strand
TGGTACTTGGGGACATGATTTAGAAGTGGTTTTGTCAAGTTAGGTTAATGGTTGGACTTTATGATCTTAAAGGTCCCTTCCAACCTTAACCATTCTATGATTCTATGATTCTATAATATGGTTCCTTTTTTGTTTACTTTTTTCCTTGCTCTTTCTCTTGCTGTCTTTTTTCTTTTTTTTGTCTTCCCCTTTTTTTTTTCCCTGAGGAGGAAATAAGGGATCATATTTTTTTATTAATAAAAAAGAAAAAGGAAGGGGAAAAATACCAAAAGAACAGAATTTGTCTTTATGAAAGAAAATACTGCAGATATTTTGCCAAAAAGGACACATAGTGAAAATAGATTAGTTCATTTGAGCAGTATGTGGAAAATATATATTTCCTGAAGCAGGTGGTGCGAATGAAGAGGATAGGAAGAAAAATGTCTTGTGTGGAAAGTATTCTTCAAAATGTGATTTCTCTCATCAAGTGAGGAGCAGCAAAACATTGTGCCACTGAGAGCTGCAGTGTTTCCTAGCAGGCTCTCTTTGGAATCTTCATTTATTTAGTTATAAACACAGATCTCTTGGCTAGCATGGTGGATAGAAAAATAAAATGGTATATTAGGTAATGAGGTAAATAGGAACACACACACAAAAAAAGGAGGATCTGGGGGTGAAGATGTGGCATAACTATGTAGCAGAAAAGATGTAACGTTGCATCTTTTGAAAAATGGGTTCTATTCAGCAGTTAATTCCTCTTTGGATTTATCTTTGTCTTTCTCATCCACTATGGATAGCAAAGGAGAGGCAGGTACTGACTTCATTTGGCAAGAGAAGGCTCCAATATTTCTCTAATTAATAGCTGATTTGCCAGAACGTAAAAATCTGGGTCAGCCAAGTCAGTTCATAAACGTGTTGAATTAACAAATCAATATATTTTGGCTAAGTGTTCTTCAGAGGTGAGAAACTGAGACATTTTGGAAAGAAATCAATGGCCATTTATAGTCCAAATCAAATTCTGATTACCATCATTTGTGTACCAACTTAAATTTTGACCAGACTCTTACTTACCATCCTACCAACTTCCAACAGCTACTTCACTAGATTTTCATCATATTCTAAAAGGCTAATATTTATTTTTTAGTGTTGCTGTTAAATCAAGAAACCAAGGAAGTACATTAAACTAAGAAGTGCTTTATGAAACACTCTCTTCATATAGGATTAATGTTTATACTTACGTAAATAAAGTATTGTTACATGTGTTCATTCTTCACCATCTTATACTTGACTGCATGGGAAACAGAAGACAGAAATCCAGGCTCAAGGTATTTGCAGAACAGTATCTGTTGTTTTTTTGGTTGTTTGGTTTGTTGTTTTTGTTTGTTTGTTTGTTTTGCTGGTCCAAATATCTCCCGACTATTGCTGGGATTTGTATAATCCAATGAGGAGGAAAATGCATGGAGAATGATCATTCTCACATTTCTACTCTGAGTAAGACCATTCCCTTTTCTGGGCACTGACAGACTGCAGATCTGCCTTAAACTATGTGCCTGAACTTCCTCTTTCAGTAACTGGGAAGAGGTAAAACTAGTCCAGCTGTTACTGTATTTCCAGAGACTTGGAGAGAAATAGACAAATGCATTGAAACTCATTTCTCAGGAGAAAGATGAGAAGAATCAGTACTTCATGTGAAGAAGTACAGTTTTGTTAACATTTTTTAATAGTTCGTTAGAGTAAAAATATAACAGAGAAGGCTGCCTGGTTGTTAGTGCACTCATTTGAGAAGGAGGGTCATGGATTCAAGTCTGCATTTCAGTGACTAACAGTTTTTTTTTTCCCCAGTGACTGCTTCTTGTAAAATTCAAATGTTTCTTTAGTTCAGGGCTCAGGGATTTTGCCCTCTCAGATGAGTGGTCTAGCCATTGGGAGGTATGTTGTCATAGTTTTCATATTTATACTCCCTCACTCTGGGTTACATGACTGATTGTTCTGTATTATGCAGAACAGCCTTAGTGTCTCCATGTTAGGCTGAATGAATTTAAGTGATTGCTTAATTCTGCTAGCTAAAGTTTTTGACAGCCCTGGGTGTCTCCCATCTTAGGACAGGAAAGACTTTCTGGAATAGCACAGTAATGCAGGAGTGTGCTGAGGAATGGCAATTGAAATATTGTTAACACTTGACTGCACACAGACACCCAAAATTAAAAACAGGAGCGAGAGAAACCTAAGTATTTATAAGTTAGAAATCTGCGTGCTTTAGGGAACTTCAGGACTACAAGCAGTTGGACAAAGATTTTAAGAATGAGGGGGTGTTCAAAGTTCACCTTAATTATAGTGAAAGACATTAATTTGAGGGTTTGAGTTAAAGTGATTAGGAACTTTCATGACATCTAAGAGGACTGAAAAACAAATCTGCCGACTCCTAAAGACTTAGTTATCCTTCACCTCAAAAAATGCTTAAAAGGAGCAGCTGATCAAGAAAGATACGTTGATAGAAAGCCTTGGGTCTAGTAGATACCTCCTCCAGCTTTCATTTGTTAGGTATTTAAACATGAATAATTAAACACTCTGTAACAGTCCATCCTATGTAACTGATTTCCAGGCAGTTGGAAGATGTAGCAGTAACAAGTTAAAAAAGTGAAAGGAAATGTTTGCCAGATCAAGATGAAAGTGTCAGCGCAATGTTCTTCTGCCGCTGAAGAATCCCTTTCTCATGCTGCACAGGGCTTGATGCTTCTCCACATCAACTGCAGAAAGTTTCTTTGTATATGAAAATGTCAGCAAATGTAAAATGTATGCAGAATTAGAAACCAGGCTGATGAGAACAGAAAATGTGGTTGGGCGTGGCTACAACTTCCATATCCACTCTGCACTCGTAAATTTTACATTGCTATTTTTAAAGGTTGTTTATGCTCACACATTTTTTTTAATTGGAACTTGACCAGATTGTGCATATTTTACGATGCCGTCACTTTCCAGAATATCATTCACAGTTTCTTTTTTTTCTAACATTTACAAAATTTAATGACTTTCCTCCTATAAAAGATATAGGCATCTGCATTTTTTTGAAATACAATCAGTTTAAGCTGTTTAAAACCAGGAGGGGGGAACATCCTGCTTGATAGTTTACCAATAAAAATGAGGAAAGATAAAAACAACAACAGGAACAGACACCCCCTACTTCTACCCTAAGATTTCTGAAAAAAAAAAAAAAAAGCACAGTGCTTTTCTGCTTTGAATCAAAATGCAGAGATAAGAATAACAGCATAAAGCAGGCCAGAATTTTTCTAGTTAAAATGCATTAATTTAAAAAATTAGATCTCATTGAGCCCCATTATCCAAAAACTCTTGGGTTGGGCAGACTATTAACCAATTCTGAGGGATTTTTTTTTTAAATTCCGGGTGGATCTGGATCTCCTGGATTTTTGGAACTCTAGCACTTCAACTATGGGAAAAATAATGCTGTAGGTTTCTTCCAGCAATTAGAGTACCCTTTTACTCACTCATTTGGGCTGACATTATATGGACTTTCATGAGCAGCAAAACAGAAAAGGAGGCTGATCCTGCAGAGCAGGTTTTGTAGACTTCCAGATCTTTGTAACTTCAAATGAAATAATTGATTAAAATTCTGTTAAAAGGTAACTTTTCAACAAAAGGAGAGCCTTTTTTCCTACAGGAATTTTCCTTTACTCACTCTAATAGTTCTGTTAAATCCAAAGGAAAGCCACCAGTGAGTGAAAAAATCAGGACCAAAAGATATTACGAGTGATTAGATACTTTAAAGCAGATTCCCATGGTGTGGGTGAACTATGTGGCATTTTAATTTTGTATTTTTTTGTGCAGGGTTGAATATGAAAGTTGATCCTATAGGTCAGCTTCAATCCACAAGATTTCCTGTTGTCGATAAACTGAACAAATGCTTCAGAGTAAGTCATCCCCTTGTACCATGTAAGTCTGGCTGAGTATGAAGTGGCTGATGTTGAATTAGTGAACAGAGAGACAGATATTTTTTAGGACAACAGTCAAAATTTAAAAGCAGTGAGTTTTCTGGGATGTGTGTTGCTAGGGACAGCTTGTTATTCCCACATTACAGTCCAGACCTCTGCATATAGTAGAAAAGGTACTGGGCAGAGTTTTAAAGTTTATTTTTCAATTTGAACCTTCTCTTTTAAGAAAATACATAAATCTCCCTTAGGAGAGGGGAAAGCACATGATCCGGTGTTCTGAGCACTGATTTGGTATAAAGGTACTTCCCTGTAACCTTGAGTGGATAACTCATATACCCTGTGTCTCTCTTCCTCATCTATGAAATGGAGGTACTGGCATTTCCACACCAAATGTAGAAATTTAGCCTAATAACTGGGCTAAAGAAATATCTAACTTATTGCTTATTGAAAATGTCTTTTTAAAATCCCACTTGCACCCATATAGATCCAGTAATTCAAAAGCGTATGTCTCCATCTCATTTTACTCCTTCAAAAGAATTAGATAATGACTTTTGAACAGTATTACCTACGAATATTTTATTAGACTTAAAAATTTTCATTAAATTATTTTCTTTACCTTCATTTATATGGCTGAGTTATCCATTTTTTTGTATATTTTTACTATTTCTGCAGCTTAGATCAATGTGTCTTTTTTTTTTTTTTTAACAACTATCCCTTTATCCAATTGACCTTTCTGCAAAGACTTTCTTTGTTCAGATGCATTTCTTTTTTTTCTTCTTCTATTTTCATCTTTTTTTTAAATGAACCTAAAGGTAATTGTGTTCATCACTGTATGCTGAATTATAATAGCCACTTTTGAGAACAGTGCTTTGTACAATGGAACCCACTTGATGACGATCTGATATAAAAATAAACCTAGGAGAATAGATTGACTGAGGAACAGTATCCCAGAATACACAATATAACACTTGTGAGAGAAATTGGACAATGATAATATGAATGACGCCAGAACTCCTTTGACCTGCTGAAGTTCTACTGTGCTACAGTACAACGCAGCTCATCTTTTAATTGTCCAGCTTTTAGTAGTACAAGGAGTCTGAAAACTGAAAGAAGTGGGGAGAGACTGGGAGCCAACCAAACTAACAAGATTTGCAACACAAATGGCAAAACAGACAAATTATTGTCCCAAACTGGAGAAAGAGAAATTGTCTATTGGCTTGCCTTTTGTCCCTAATTAGGAAAGGATTAAGGCTTGTGCAGCTTCACAGTACAGAATCTTATTTTGTTGGCTTGTTTGCTACAATCCATCATGAAATGATTCCTACACTGATTTGCCTTTTTCAGTCCCAGCTGTTAAAGAAGACTATTGTCTTCACTTATGGAAGCATTCAGAAAATCCGTGGTGTTTTACAAGCACTTTTCACAGGGTTATGTTATGTTTCTTAATAGCTAGGGTTTTTACCCACATGTCTTCCTTTGAAAAAAAAATCAGAAACTTCTTGACTGGATACTTCCCTTAGCTGCATGGTGTGAGTATGACCAAGCAGAAGAGAGCCAGAGAGGTCTTTCCAGCACCCTTCACACTAACTTTTGCTGTTGTTAAGCATACAAAGTAACTGCACTCTGGAACATTAGGGACTCTGAGACCCTAAATAGGTCATTGATTTAGTCACAGACAGCACAGGCAAAGGCAGGTGCAGCCACAGTGTCCATGGGCAGAAACATCCCATGGTCACAGTCATGTCATGAAGTGGAAGGCAGAAGGGAAGTTATAACCACTGTGAATCTGCTGAATCCTGCTATAGGGCAGGATGAAGAGCATCGTGATAAGGGTAACCAGTTCACTGTTCTGTTTGCTGACCCTGCTGTCCTTCTAAATGTGGAGGAAAATCTCTTCCCCTGCCCATTTTCTCCTTTACAAGAGTAATCCCATTTCTTATAGCTTGGAGATTTTTTTTATCATCAGTCTCAAGTTACATCATAATGGATATTTTCCTTATGTATCGGGAAGGTCATAACATCTGTAAAGTACCAATGGAAATTCATGTCCTTACAGAGATGTGTAAAGGCGGACCTTTAAACACTTTTTATTTCAGTAGGAGCTGGTGCCTTAATGTACCTGAGAGCCTTAACCTGAAAGATTTTGAGCCTGTTGACACCACACAGCTTCACTGAACCCACTGAATTCACAGAGAGCGACCCTGCAAAAACAGTCCTGATTGAAAAGGAGCATGATGCCCTGGGCATAAGGAAACCTGTTTGCTTGGGCACATGTAGCTGATGGGTACACTGCTGTGACAGGTGTTTGTGAGACAGCTGTGTACAGGCAATAAGGCAGGATGCAAAGTGGGGCATTCTCATAGGTAATGTGTCTCAGACTCCTTTCTGAGAGCGGTGCCTCAAAGTTCAGACAGTTATTCTGTTTAAGCAGTGGCTGATGTTATTAGATGTGAGCCTCTGGATCGTCTTTCTAGTTCTGTGTATGATCTGCAAAGGCAGCTGGAAGAAGGCATCAGAAAGAAGAAGAAAAGTCTACGTCCATAACAGAAGCATGTCCTTAAGTCATGTGTCCTTGGAAATGTTATTTCTCTGTTCTGCTGTGAGAGTTTATATGTTCCCAGGCATTGCACCACATCCCCTCTGCAGAGGGGATAATGGTAATAGAATTAGGCTTTTATATTCACAAAGAAAGGTCAACATATTCCTTTATAAACCTTGAAAACATCCTTTTTGCACTTTCTGATAATCAAATATGTTGAAAGAACCAATCAATTGGACGTAAACATTTCATGTTCAGCAGTGTATAGTCAAGCAGGACAGTGTATAATGGAACGCTCCAAAATAAAGAATGGACAAAAGTACATCCCTATTAAAACCATAGATTTATTGACCTATTGATGTGTTTAAAAGGTCTCTGCTCTGAAAGGAGGCTATATGTAAATAAGAACAATTGAAAGCAAAGGACAAATTCAAGGAAGAATTGAAATTATATGAATCACTCAGGCTTTCTGTAGCTGGACTTAAAAATCATTTTTAACCTCTCTAATCCTGAATCCTTTTGGCATGATAAAAAAAAAATGCCTGTTTCTGCAAAAGCAATTCTTACTCAAATTAAAAGACTCTGTCTTAACACTCCTGACTGACTTATTTTTAAATCATAAACATTTTAAAAGACAGGAATATAAGAATTTATGACAGCCATTTTTTAAACACTAGAAATAAGGAACAATGCACCATGAATATTTAAAATTAATATTGAATAGAACTATACTCATTTCTTAGGAAAAATACAACAAATCCACAAACAACAAACAATCAAAACCAAATGAAACAACAACAACATTCTGCTTTTATTTTAAACTCCTGTTATTCATTCAAGTCCATAAATTCTTGTTCTTTTTCTTACAAGGTAAACAATGTACTTTACACTCAACTCTGTAGATATAAAAATAATACTTCAAGTGTATTGTTATGATTTCTATATCTATCCAGGAAAGAATATGGAAGAAAATATCTCTATGTGTATATATATTCTATATACATGTATATTTTAAAACTAACACTAACTTTTTTGTGGAGTTCATTGCCTCAAAATAACTTGGGAAGCAAAACTTCAGGAAAGGCTTAGGATGCTGACAAATGATCTCTGGCAAATCTCTCATTTTTGCCTGCTTTGCCCTGCTCTGAAGTTCACCTTGCCCCTACTCTGCAAGTCACAGCACCCCAAAACAGTCAGTAAAAGGAAAATAAACTCTTCCCTGAGGTGTTCCAGGTTGGAAGTTTTACTTCTAATTTAAGTGAAGTTGTTAGTCTTCTTGATGGTGCAACTGATGTCTAATCATATGTAGCCTTTTGCCATTTCTGCTATAGGTCTACGAGGGAGGAAGACAGCTAGAGGGGAAGACAGCTAGAGGCAGTACCTTAAACCGCTGAAGCAAGGTTTTGCAGATCCCATCTAACAGAGCCTTTAGATATTATATGTACAAAGAGACTATGCAAACTTAAATCAAATGGGGCAGGAAGGTGGTGGGGATAGAGATTCCTCAACAGATTTTACACATTTAACCTTTATTTTGATACTAGATCTTCCATTGAAATTAATGAAAGCTTAGCCAGCTAAATGTATTTTTAAATCTGACACATAGACTAAGATGTTTCAGTGCATAAGGCATCCCTATCTGATGGGATTAGGGAGAAATACAGTTTAGAAGCACACAGTTATATAATTAAACAGTTACTGATTTCTCACCTTTTCTACTGAAGCATCAGATACTGGGTAATGTCAAAGATGGAAGCCTGGATAATAAAGACCAATTTTGTGGTCTACAATAATGGGAAGGTTTACATAGCTGTAAACCATGTTGATCCACAGCACGCGATCAAGCTATTAAAATATTCTTAAAGCATGAATATCAGCAAATGAATGTTGGGTTTTGGGCAAGTGACAAAGATGTCATTCCACTTATATATGAAAACAAATAAATTCCTTTCAGTTTAAAATGCTGTGCTAACAGCAGAAAGAAGTCTTACATTAAATAGTTTAGGAGAATGTTGGTGAAAAGACAGAAAGTTTTTAACTGCACGCACTGTAGATAAGCAATGATTTGTTGATCAGACACCTGTTATTTGAGAAAAGACTGATAGTTTGGGAAAACCAACTTGAACATAACATATTTGGGGAGTACCAATTTATCCTGGTGTTTCACTTACAGTATCTTTCCAATGCCTTGATTCCACCAAATAAAATTTGCAGCACTCCCAGGCGACAAAAGACAAAGTTGTTGGATCATTTAACTTCTCATAGTAGCCCAAGAGAAAAAAGAGAAAAAGTGGAGGGACAATGGTAAAAGACATGATGCTGAGTTATTATTAAAGTTGTTCAGATGGATGAGCAAGACACTTCAAATGGAAGGAGGAATATCTCAAACATTGTTCAGATTTCAGACAGAACTTTCTGGGTGAGATTAGAAAATGTGGAATTCAGAGGGAGAAAACTTTTTTTTACACATCGTTAGCTATAGAGTACAGCAATTTTAATTTATATGCTTATCTGTTGACATCCACCTACTTGGTCACAGTCACACACATGCTTACATCAATCCCAACATAAAAGTCAGATACCATCACTAACATCACTGGAGTTATACCATCTTTATCAGCTATCTATAAAGTACTTCTAATTTAGCCAAAACAAGAACCTTTGGAAAGGTTATGGGAATCATTTTTTTTCTAAGACTATTTCCACCCAGTTTTGCAACTAAAAAGCTTTCAAGGGCTCCTTCTCATGTTAACTAACAAAGTACTCTCTTTAGCAATCACTTGCAACCTACCTAAACAAGTACCCCTATCCTTACATCACACACCCTTTTCTTACAAAATTTAGAATAGTGTAAAATGCTTAATAACTCAAAGAACTTGTACAACATCAAATGAATCTGTTAATTAATGTATAAAATCGGCCTCAGGTGACCAGTGTTTCCAAGGTGAATCTCTTTTGGCATCCTCTTTTTGGAATCCTTTTGTGCAACACCTAATAAAATAAGGTATAAGGTCAAAGTTACTGGTACTAGAAGGGTAAGATCTGTCAGAAAAGAAAGCCAAACAAGCATTTTTATCAGAATAACTAAGAAAAAAAAAAAAGAACAGCCTTTTGAGCACTTGAGGTCTGGAGAAGAACTATACCGGTTGGTGTAGTAAAGTTGATTTCTTTTGCTACAAATCTTCACCTTTGACTACCACAAGCACAAGAATACCATTACTCTTAAAAATGTTATAATACATTTAATACTGATAGCCATGGTGGTAGTCCCCTGTTATAGAAAATGAGCAGGAAAGTAACTCAGGAAAGCTAAATATTAGAAATGGTTTTTCACAAAGAGTTTAAGAGAAAAATCACCTTCAAAAGCTAAACATAGTACACTGTTTGGTAATCTAACTCATGCGGAAAGGAGTCAAATTATTCCTAGAAAGTATGTCAACATAAAACTGAAGAAGACAGCCCTAGATCCAAAGGCATTCCCAGCTCTAGAATGGGTGGTAATGGTTTGCTCTGATCAAGCAATCACTTTCTGAGTTTTCTACTTGGAAGGCAGACTGAATGCTGAGACGCAGACCAGTGTTTCAGCACACACAAACTTTTTTTGGAGTAAGGGTGCAAGTTGTGTATGTCAACTTGTGCTACTCATGCTAATACACTCAGGTATGTTACATTACTATGCAGGAACCTGCTTTGCTATGGATGTAAAACTAACTTCAGTTCAGGCCGTCGTTCCTCTTACAAATGAATGCATCAGAATCTGGCCCACAAGATCAAGCAAGAACAACTTTTCAAAGAATCTTACTGGCACATTTTTATTATGCAAAGCACGACCACCAAATCTATGTTTACATGATAGAAGAGAATGGCTTTGAAGGTAATAGATTTTGCCTTTTAAAAGAATTTGCATTATAAAAAAGTGCATTTAAGTAGGAATAGATCTAACATAATACACATTTTAAAAAGCTGCCTCAACATGTATTTACCTGGCAGAACAGCTGTTCTGGTCTCCTGAGTAAATAATTAAATGTTTTAAAGAAACTGCACATATACATATTTACCTGATAGAATGGAGCAAATATAGCCAATATTTTTTATCGTGCTTGGAATACATAAAAATTATTTCTACAAGAACATGAACCAATATGGTCCTCATCATTTTCTAAACTTGTCCGGAGGAANTCTCAAAGTAGTAGTCAAGGTCAAACCCAGATGGCAGTTTGGGGTTGTTCTGGACTGTCCAAAAAAAAAAAAAAAAAAAAACAACAACAACAACATAAATCAGACAGTTGAAGTGCTGATTCATTAAAACCAAAAGCATTCTGAAGACAGGATTTTTAATGGCAACTTTGATATTTTGATATCTGGCAATAGGGATGGGAAATTCAGAATTGTCAAAATCTTCTGTTTTTACACTCTCAAATGAATATTCTCATTTTCTTCACTGACACACATTTTCTGTTATGTATAGATATTCTCTCAGTTTGATTTTGTGTGCTAGTTGTTTTTCAGTCCCAGAGGAGGGTGGGAACATAGGCTGGGAAAATAAGATGGAAGGTCTTTGAACAACCTGTGAGGTTTCTGGTTAGTTTGGAAATGAATAGCAGAATTCCAGACTCACAGACACAGCATTGCAGAGGGACTGACCCAGAACTTCATGTCGAACTTGCAAAGACAACAACATACAAATACATCTATATGCGTGGTGTATATGAGCTGCCCACACAACAGCAGGAGCCGCTAAAGACATTCAGCTCAATGGCTGCTAGTATTCAGCGACAGCTGGTTTCTGTAGGAGGCAGAGCTAGAAAATATCATGTTTTATGAACCTGCCTCCCTCAGTCTGAGGATTCCACTGAAAGACAGAAGCAGAGCTAATCTCCTGTGTTATGCAAGTGAGCAATATAGAAGACATTTGAGCCATTTCCAGTTCTGGCTCTTTTGGCCAAAGGTCTGGTATCACACCTAATTTTCCCAGCAGCCAGTGTCAAGTAGAAAAAGAAGAAGAAGAAGAGTAGAATCAATATCAATCAGTATCAATTCACTCTGTTTATTTCCTGCANATTTGTTTCCCTTTTTTTTTTTTTTTTTCCATAAAAATGGTCCTCTCTACATATGAAAGGAGTTCTTTGCTGTAATTACCAGGGAAATCTTTCTTCCTTAGCGACCAGTGGAGCTATAGTGACTTTAACATAAGAATGGATAGGGAAATCCAATATTAACTTTTGCTTTCCACATTCTTTAAACCTATGGAGGAATTTGCATGATTCATTGTAGATGTCTACAACATAGATATCATCTTCGGGTGTCTTCATAGTCGATGGGCAGTTCTAGGATGCAATTCATCTTGTACCAAAGTAGACATCTAAATGAGATCAGAGCAATAGTGACCTGAAAGTGTCTATTTTTCTTCACTGAGTATAAAGGAAGATGAGTGAGTAGCTAAGATACAGATTTTTATACTGGTGATCTCTACATTTAGCTACAAGAATTCCTGTTTCTTTCCTGGGCTTTGCAGGAGCCAACTCAATAGACCAGCCGGTACATCAGACTGCTATGACTCATGTTGAACTGGAATTTACCCTGAAAAAAGGTCATAATACTGTTTTCAGTACAGCCACCTTTTAATTTTACAGGTATGCACACTGCTCTAAGTAGCATGTACGAGTAAGAGAACCTCTTTGCTTACCCAGGAAAGCAACAAGTCATTAAATCTGAAAAAGATGACAAACAGATGCAAGGGATTAATTCCAAACACGTTTTAAAGCCATTAACAATGTTATCCAAGCCTCTCTCACAAACCTAAAGAGAATACTGTCATTTTTGGTACATGCAACTTTACTATTGCTTTAGCAGCCACTGAAGTTTTAGAAACACAAATCTAAATTCTTTTATATCTTTTCAGGAGAGATGACTGAAGTCTCCTTTTCACAAAACATGGGGTGATGCAGTCTTTTTCTATGTATGAATTAAATATAGGTTGAAAACTGCCCTTCTGTCTTGGAAATCCAAATTTAGCTTTAACAATGATATGAGTGTGAGTATGCTCTGCACACCACAACACACATATACCTGCAATTCTGGCACCAGATTCCATTTGGTTCATCCATCTGGAACAACATGCCAGGATCTTTTCAGTCCTAAGCAGGAAATATGACTGAAGAAACCGTACTTTTAAGGGGGCTTAGCCTCTTTGAACATTTCAATTCCATAAGACAGTTAGGACATATGAAGCAGTTGCTGATAAGATCTAGTGATATAGAGCTCATACGAAAATAATAATTAAAATGCTTCAAAGAAGGGGCTCTCCATTATCTGCTTTACCCTTTGTGTTCCACTCATTAAATAGAATCTCTTATATGCATGATTTCTTAGATGTTCAGAGAAAAGGGAAGCTTGAGTCATGAGCAGACACAGACTATGAGAGTGCTTTAACCTTATGAACCTTTTCTTGTTGATGTGAGAAAGAACTGACCTGTCTTGTTTAATTATGGGAGAGGATTTGTAGCTGAGAGGGGCCTTCAGCAGCCCAGAGTGAGATTCTATCTCTGAGATAACTTTGAAGAGATTCCTAAATACTGTCTGTTATGAATTGCAGATTTAGGTGCCTCACTCTTCCCCATACGTGTCCTCAAAAGTCTATGACCATCTCAGGAGTCTGGCTCTCCTCAGACACTGCAGCAAAGAGCTGGACATTGCCATATTGACAGTGGGTCTTGTTTATAGATTGGACCCTTCCTCTCCCCATGCTTCAGTCAGCATCTGAAAAACGGTGACAGTAGCACTTGCCTCTTCCAGGAGTGGTGAAAATAAATATAAAAGAACTACAGTTACAATGTCTTCTTGAACCAAGCTGTTAAGGAGTAAATTCTCATTTCACTTACCCTGGTGTAAACCAAGACTAAATTACTGCTACCTTAGTTTGTATATGTATAAAATATTATAGGAAAATAATTTTGGGGAGCTTTATTTTAAATTCCAGTTTGTTTGTTTGTTTGTTTTTAAAGCATTATGGTGAAATTTTTGATTGGGGGAGAGAGGCTTCTTTCAAACTGTTTGAAAGGCAAGGAGAAGTGGCTGTTGCACTGACGAAGCATAATCACATTAATACTTTATTGCTGTATTTGTCAATATATTAACACGATATTTTATTGTATACATTATTAACTGTTGCTGTTAAATGTTTTATGCTGGTCTGTTACATTTTTTATTTTGACTGTGATAAATTTTGATCTGAGAGACTTTTTTTCCTTTGGAACAAGGAAAAATGATACCATCACATTAAAGGAAACTTATGAGATCTAAGCCAAACCTAGTAAATAAAAAAGGTAGTATTTTTCTGCCTCTTCTTAATCTTTCCCCCACCCATACGCTCTCTTTGTGTGAATGTTCCATTCTTTGCTCGGAAGATAGAGGGTTTATGACTTTAAAATCTGTACCATTGGAGGCTGAGAACTCTGCTTTTTACAGTATCAGTACAAAACATCTCTAAGTCCTAAGCAACAAGCAGGAATTGGTCCAAGAAGGAACTGTAGATGAATCACTAAGTAATACTGTCTACAATGTAAGTTTGACATCCCAGGGATAATAAAAAAAAAACAACAAACAACAAATAACCCCAAAAGAGGAAAACCCTGCTAAAAATAACATTGTAAGTGTTTAAACTATTGAATAGAAAGTTAAGAGAAAAAGGAAAGAAAACAGAAAGCAGGGTGATGCTAACTCCAGAAGCCAGGAAATTAAAGGCAAGATTTTTGAAGGCCCTCAGCAAAGTAGATCCTTAATAGGAATCTCACGCCTGCTTGCTATTTGAGCCTTTGAAAATATCCTCCTGAAATCCTTCATCTCCTTTTCATGTAAATGTACCATAGCCATAGCAAAGTCATAGAAGGCCTGCGTACCCTTTGACATGAAAGGAAGGAGGGCGGGAAAATGTAAATGACTATGTTGAAGGGGTTATTCAAGCCAAACAAGCACTGCTTCAGAAATGGAAATCCAAAACCTCAGGAATCATGGAGAGGCATCTAAATACTCAGAGAAGCTATTAAGTCATTTCATATGGGGCTGAAAAAGAGTAGGTTAGGATGGTTTCTGGCTTCTCTTACTGTTACAGTAAAGAGCAGAAAGCCATCCCCCTGGGCCAGCAGTCTTGCTGCTGCCTAAGCATCCTGTTTTGGGGCGCTTGAGAAAAGCTCCCCAAGGAACTTCTCCTGAGGCAGCCAGGTCTTCTGTCATCATTATTTGAAGGTGACTGCCTGGATACTGAAGAAACTGCTGCTTGAAGAGGGATTGTTCGATAATCGCTGAATAAATGATTAATAAATTTCCTAAGACCACTTACTTCCAATATACTTTTCCTTCTTATGGGAGTTATTTTTCTGTCAGAGAAGACACCCACCACATCTATTTCCTCCAGGATGTTTCCTGATGTTGTCTAATAAGGAACTCGAAGTCAATTTATTTAGAATATCCCTGCAGTCATTTGTGTAGACCATGGACTCTTTTGAAGAGATGTTGATAATTAGTCCTAAAGCAAAAGACTTAATTTCTTCCTTTTGCAAATACCAGCTGTCCCTCCTCATCAATCTACAGCAGGACTTAACCTTTTTTTTTTCTATAAGGCCAGGGTAGTTCCTCAAATCCCGAAGGAGTACTATTTATGCGTGTGATTGTTAATTGCAATCATGCTACTAGATTGAACTGAGCTCTTGGTCATCCTTGACTGATCCTTCCTTCATCATCCAGAAAATCCTTTTTCATCTTCCACCATAATTATAATATGGCAACCCTATCTAAATAAGTTCCTTTTTACAATTAGCTACTAATTATTGAATTCTCTTTGACAACAAACTTTACCAGATCTCCATGCCCATATATAAATTATTGCATTTTGAACAGACTGACTTAAAAAGCATAACAGGGTTTCTTTTTTTAGATTTTTTGAAGGAAGATAATTTATTAGTGATATGAAAATTTTCTTTATACATGCCTACATCCACCTATATGTATATATCTATTATATACATACATGCATGTGTATACGCGCTCACATATGCATGTAGGACAAAATGCTTTGTTTGCTTGTTTGGGTCTGTAGGGTTTTTCAACATTTTGTTTCCTTCTGTGACCTTTTTCTCCTCCATACTATCTTGTGGGACTTTGTTTGTTTGTTTGTTTTCCTCTCAAGGGAGCCAAAATTTTCCACCTGAGACTTTATGTTGATGACTGTATACAATATATATATACACATTTATTTAAGCTATAATGTTAAAGTTATGCCAATATTGTTCTTTGGCACTTAGATGTGCAAATAAGAAAACTTGTTTTTCATGACTGCAATAAAGGGAGAGAGGTTAGGGCTGCCACTTCCCAGATGCACAGACAGTGATATCTGCTCAGCTCTTGAACAGTCATGCCAGACACAGAAAGAGACAATACAATGCCAAACTGCTCTAGGGGACTTCCACACATGGGAAATGGTGGCTACCACGTCTATATCAGAGGCAAGTAAGGCTTATCTGTCACCTCACATTTGCATTGCACTGCGTAAGTAGAGAGATGCGGGTCATGCCCCTGTTCTTTGTCTCTGATTCCTGGAGGAGAAATATTGCTTAGCATCTTAAATGAGAGACAGAACACTAAACTGCAATTATCACTGACTCACCTTCCACTGGGTCCGGCAACAGAGGCTTGTAATTTTGTGGCTGGACAATCTGAGCTTTGTTTCTGCTGAGATATTAATGACTGGGGATCGTACAAAGCGTATTGGCAGCTGCAGCATCAATGAAGATCATCAGTTAGTTAATCACAGTGTATGCCGTGTAACAACTCCATCCTATTAGTGTTTTTTGTTTTGTTGGGTTTTTTTTGCAAGATTTAAAGTTTCTAAATGACATTTGGTACCAGAAACTAAGTGTTGTAATTTCCCAAACCAATAGGCAATCCTTGCCCCAAACAGCTCAGACGCTGATCCACAGAGGTAATTCAGCTCTTACTTTCAAGTCCATCAAGATAAATTACCTTGATTTACCTTTATGAATCTAGGCCCCAGAGTTGAAAGAAACAAAACATAATAGGAGAGAAAGTATGACTGTCCTCATCTTGCACAAAAGCACAGAGAAATATATTTGCCCAAGGTCATGTAGGGCACAAAAGGAACAGAATTCAGGTCTCAGAGTCCCAATCTAACATATTAACTACAGATTCTGCTTTCTTCCCCTCTGTGCTATTATACTTTCATACACAGTACAGAAAAGACCAAGTGCCATGTATTATTGAATCAATCTCTCTTTTTTTAACTTCCTGACTTACTGTTGCGAAGGGGCTAAGCAGGAAATTAATCAAGGGTAAAAACAAAAATTAAAGGAATCTATAAATGTATTTCCAGCAATTTGCAACTAGAAAGTTGGATCAATACAATATAAATTAGAAAATACAATAGGAAAACAAACAAAAAAGGTATCTCTAAGTTAAAGAATGTCATTCTTACATTCTCGCTGTGTTAAGCTAATTTAAAAAATCTTCCTCATCTGTATTATTTCATCTCTCTTTTCATTTTAAAGATGAATATTGTAATTTCCACTTTTACATATGCTAACACCCAACCTGATTTCAATAAGGTTTTCAGCTGCACCATGCCCTTGTAAGCCCCCTAACCTTTGAAAGCTGTTCTGGAATTTGTTTCTCATATCTATTTTTTTTTATTATTATTATTTAAGGATCATAAAGTGGAAGTCAAGTTGCTGCATTTTCAGAGACAGATGAAGCAAAGTGCTCCGCTGGGAGTATTCAGCCCCAGTGCCTTGCTGTATTACGGCATATGGAGTTGCGTCTCCAGGCGCTGACATTAGCAGTCCTGCTTCAGGTAACTCATTTAGCTTTGGTGTCATTTTACAATAAATATACCATCCACCGACACAAATTAGACAGCTATTGAGATTAATTTTGAGGCACTATCGGCAACATCTTAAATCAAAAATCATTCTTTATTAGCATGCTCGGCTGTACAGTGCTCTCTTTTCCCTTCCCCCCTCCCTTCCCTGCCACAAGAATAAATGAGCCCCCATGGTTGACACAGCGCATCAAGTGTTTTATAATAGTCTAATTGTAGCTAATGGTTTGTGCAGCTAATTAAGGCCCTATGAATTACAGTAATCAGTCAGCCTCATCTTCTAAACCAGATAGTTCTATTCAAGCGTCCCTCTAGGAAGAAACAAAAAAAATCAACAAAAAAGAAAGAAAATAAAAAAAAAAGGAAAGTGAATCAGGAGAAAAATTCTGAAAAGAAAGAAAAAGAAAGGAAGGAAGGAGAAAAGAGACCATAACAATCTGGTATGTTCATTAGAGTGCAAATAAATTAATAAAAGTTTTTCTTCCATTTCTTGTTAGTTATTACAGTAACATGAGACCTTGCATTATGGTTTGCAATAGCACAAGAGGAAATTATAGTCTTCTTATTTCTGATGTACAATATATATTTTAATTATGGTACTTTATTGTAGAATATCTTCATTTGTGAAAAAAAAATGTGGATGAATAGTTATTTTGATTATATCAACATTTAGGACAAAAGGTTAAATACAGGAAAGGCATACGTAAGCACTAGTTGCACCATAACCAAATGTTGTGGGAGAACCTGAAGCCTGTAAGTGCAGAGTATGGCATTAAGTTACGGAGAAGACATTGTGCAAGATGGGGCGTGGCTACTAAGAGGGAATGTCCAGGCTGCCCAACATGTTTACTACATCAGCTCTTCCAGGCTGTTGTGTGTTAACCCTAGTAGGCAACTAAGCACCCCACAACCAGTCCTTCGCTCCTCCCTCCCACTCACATCAGGACAGAGGAAGAGGAAAGGAAGAGTAAAAGCAAGAAAACTCATGGGTCAAGATAGAAATAATAAGTGGAGAAGTGGAAGAAGAGAGAAAAAAAACAAAACAAAACAAGTGATGCAGAGACACTCACTCACCTTCTCCCTTGTGTAGACCAGAGCCCGGCCAGTTCCCAAGCCAAAGATGGCCTACCCAAACCTCCCACCTCTTTGTTTTATTGCTGAGCATGATGTTACATGGCATGAAATACCTCTCTGGTTAGTTCGGTTCATTTGCCTGACTGTGTCCCCCCCAGTCTCCTGTGCACTCACAATCTATTTACTGGGGAGCACAGTAAGAAACAGAGAAGACCTTGACATTGTGCAAATACTGTTCAGCAACAGTTAAAACATTAGTGTGTCATGAACATCATTTTGGTCATAAACTGAAAACATCAACGTACATGCGGCTAAGAAAATTAACTCCATCCAAGCCAGACCGAGTACAAAGACCTGTTTCTGCCTGTAGGGTATCTGTCATTCAGGTCATGCAGCTCTACTTTTACAAATCCCACTTGGCAGCAAGCAATGCTGGTGTCCACTTTAGAGAGTTTCTCTGGTCATGAGATATTACCAAAACAGTAAAGGAAATAAAAAGAAGTACCGGTTAAGAACAGTAGATGGAATTCCTTTCACCTAAAGCAAGATAATGTAGATATGCAAACTCACCATCTTGAACTCTCACTAGAATCAGTGGTAAGTGGTTGGCAATTTTAGCACATACATAAGTCGTCTAACTTATTTTAGGCAGCTAAACACCTATCTTTAGCCAGATAAAATCAAGTAAGGAAGAGCTCCCAACCAATATGTCCACTTTGTCCACCTTGAGGATAAATATGCATATGCGTTGACAATAAAGGTAGTACAGGACAGGTTTTCTTCTACTGAATGCCACACCTCATTTTTTATGAAAACTATGGGTCAACATGAGACAGGTTTGGACTTCAGCATGATTCATGCACAGAGATGGAGGACTGAAGTGACAACATAACTGAAGCAGTTTATTGAAATTTTACTAATTCAGACTTCAAGGCTTCTATGTAAACCCACTTTGATTACATCTACACTAGAAAATTAAAAAGTGCCAGGGGATGTTCCCAGGAACAAAAGCTCAGTTTTCTGTACTGTTAAATTGCTAGTGTGCTCCCTGGCATGGATTTGTTGTATCTCAATTAACATTCTACCAGACAATGGGAAGATCACAGGCAAGAAACAGATTCCAGTAGGTAGTCTGGATATGGCCTTTCTCTTTTGAAAGTTAAGACTGTTTAGCAGTACAAAGAAAGCTCATTCCATGCCACTGGATCAGTGGCATGGAATCAGCCATGCCACTGCTGCTTCAGATCAGCTCCAGATCAAACGGATGATCCTAGATGCACTAAAATGACTGCTGTGGCTACCAAACCCTATGAGATGTCCATGTTGTTTAGTTACAGGTTCATCATCTAGTGAAGCACTGATCAGATGTACCAGAGTTAGCTCCAGATAAGCTGGTGTGTTTAGACATCCCAACTTTCACTGCTGAGGTCTGTTGCACAACTGTCCAACATATGTCAGTACTTATGGTCCATTAGTATTCAGAGCCTCCGAGTTTCATTGCTTATGTTACCTGCAGAGCCTGTTCCTGCTGTAATTCTCAGAACCTGCTTCCAGGCTGGCTTCAGCACAACACTAAGCTATGTGCATATGTTTAGGGTGGCAGGAGAAGGAGGCAAGCTGTGTCTTCATTACAGAAGAGATGTATTCGTGATACACCCTGCAGCCAGGGGTCTCAGATGCCCAGCGCAGCCATGTGGAAGATTGTGCATTCTATTCACTTCAATGCACAGAAAGAGATGGGAGGTGGTATCCCCCTGATCCCTCAGCCTGGATGATCAGGGGACCAGGAACTTTGAGCATACTGCTGAGCTCACTCTCCTTGCAATGTAGGCACATTGGTAGCTGTGAATGGTTTTGCTTTTGTAATCCAGTGCTTGCAACAGTCATTTAGAACATAGGAAGCTCAGATTCACTGTCTGCTTTGTATTAAGAATAAAACAGGGACCAAATCATTGCATTTTTTAAATAATTACCATTCCCTGGAACTGGAAGGCAGCAGGCAAGTAAGACATCCATAACAAAGCAGACAAAGAATCTAGACTTCAAAAAAATTGCTACTGTAGGTGTACTCTGTGGAATCATTCTCAGAACCTTAAGAACAAAAGTAGTAAATGTCTTAGCATTTTATAGAGAATGGAAAAACTTTGGAAGAAGAAATTTAAGAAAAATCCTTGCAGCTTGTAGGTCACTCAGTAGTTGTACCATGTAGGAATCAAAGCTGCCTAATACAGGTCATCAACTCCTATATGGTCAGGGCACTTATCACTTAGAAAGAGAAATTCTGAACTACTTTTCACTAATCTAGTTTTACACAATTTATTAATCTTAACAATGTCATGCAGGAGTCTGTGGCACAAGGGAAAACACTATTTCAGTATCAAAAATGGTATCTAATTTTTTTTTTTTCTTGCATAAATATATATAGATCATCATAACTTCAGGTATACCTGAATACTATGTTGATCCCAAATTTAAACTGATAGTGCCTTTTACCACTCCACCATTTGTTTGAGAACTTTTCGAAGTCTTGATCTTGTGGTACCAGGCACTAAGTTTATGAGAAACTTGGAANAAAAAAAAACCCAAGAACCAAAACCTAAACAAAAACATTGTTTCGATTGAATTTCATTCTAATCACCTGAGTTGTTTTTTTCTTTCCTCCCACATGTATTATGAGAATTTCTTATTTGTAGAATAATTTTTTGAAAACTTTTAGTGCCAGACAGATTAGCAGAGTGCACTGTCTGACATGTTGCAATTTTCCCCCTTTTACAAAACAACTTATCCACAACCTCTCAACATACGCCACTATACATTTTTAGTCTACAGTCTGGCTTTGCACTTCAAGAGTTGCTGTCCAATTTCTGTACAAGAGCAAACCTCGGGTAATGTTTATGAATGTTTTTTCCCTGCTAGTCAGAGACTAACAAAACTGGTCTGAACGAACCATAATGAATCTAAAGCTCTACTTCAGGAAGGCAATGGGACTGATCAAGTACTAAACACTATGCATGTGTTCAAGTGCTTTGATGAATCAGGACCTGATGAAGGTCCACTTACACCAATCCATTTAAATAAATCCTGATCTGCAACCCCTCTACTCACTGCTATTTTTGAATTATAGTTTTCATTTACAGACTAGACTTGGTACTGCTGTTTTTATGATGAACAGAATAGGAAGAAAGATGAAAGATGCATGAAATATATTTAATTTGTGATCTATTTAATGGAGAACAGATCTTGTATCTCCAGAAGTGAAAACTTAATATGCTACCTAGAATTGAACTGAAATTTGGGTTGATAAAATTAGGCAAACATTTAATATTTTTTTAAATAAGCCTTGCTTTTACTTTCTTCATTGGTTCTTTTAGATCTAGTCCCATATTCATGCCTTCCCTTTTCTTTATGTCTTGGGCTACAATTTGCGCCAAAGCAAAATAAATATGGTTTCAGATACAAAATATGCTCTTTATGCTTACGTCATGATTTTCATTCATTGTATACTTGCTTCTTGCATAAACACCGATAACAACATGGGGATGAAAAATCAGATCAAAAGAATGCCTGATACAATAAAACTAAGGGTGGGGTCATGCTGAAGCTTATGTTGTATAAAATCAGAGCTGAAATTTAGAGACATTTAAATTCATATATGGTGAAAATCCCCTAAGTGACTGTGGCTCCTTCAGTAAACTGTATTCGAAGTGAAATTATCTCCTTTTTCCTAACCTGACTATTAAGCTATCATCTCACCGCAGTCACTGTCACATTTTTAAAATTAATGGATTTATTAGTGATTCCCAAGTCTGTATGGTTGGTTTTAGCTGAAGGTACAATATTGCCTTTTATTCTCAGTTTTCTCAACAACTCCTAACTAAAATAGCCCTATCTCTGTCCCAGATTTATATAGGCTATGCATAGTGTAATACTACTCTGTTCACAGATACTATTTCTTAACATTACCATAATTAAAATAAAGTAATTAATAAGACATCTAAACAAGCATTGAGGAATATTAACGAGGACAATTCCCTGCACAAGAAGCTTGTCTTCTGAATGAAGTAGACAGATAAATATGGATAAGGAAATTGGATAACAAAAGGTGTTATTTACTAAGGGTCATATAGCAGGTTATAGCAAGACCATAAATATTATCCAGATCTCCTAATTCCCATTCCAGTGTTCTGTCATTTACATCTAAAGTATATCATGTCTAAACAATGACCAAGTACCTCTACTATAAACTGACTGCACAGGGTTGTTCTGCTCAAATAGTAATGGCAACTTGTGATCCATACTTACTATTACTATTACTGTATGATGGAAAAATAAATAAATAAATGACCACTGTATTCTAAGTAGAGGTCCAGTTTGCAGACTGAAGGTTTGTGATACAGCTTCCTGATACTTTAGATTTCTGAGAAATTTTCACAGAGGTTTTGTTCCCCTCTGGACAAGCATGCAGTTAAATGTCAGATGACATTGATTCAGTGTACACTGTAAGGCACCACTTAAAACTAAAAAGTCAATAGGGTCAACAAGATGTAGCATGTGAAATTTCTTGGGACAACAATACCGAGCTTTGGTGGAGGGATCCCTTTGCTACACTCCTCTGACAGGTAGCCACTATTTCTGAGAACAACCCCCCAGAAATATGTATTTTAACTTATCACTCACAGGTATGAAGGAATCCTTGAAGAACACAGATCTCTTTGTGACATCCAGACTAGACACTTATGCTTTATATTTGTATATACTTAACATCTTAAAATTTCTGCTATCACATCCCATAATTAATTATGAATTGTATTGATACGCATGAAATAAGTAGAAGTGGAAGGAGTGGTATCACAGTTATCTCTAACTTAAAAGTTGAGTACTGTCTGGGGACAGGAAAGCTATAGTTTTGTACTTTTTCTGGAGTAACATCTATGTGCTTTATTCTTCACAAATGCTCAAATACTTGAGCTGCTACATAAAACCAGCTTCAACTGAGGCTGCTTCAAATTCTATAGAGAATTCTAAGATACAGTCTTGCATTAAGGAAGATATCTTCTAAATGTAATGAGTAAGGTTCACAAATCACGTGAAGAAACAAGATTCAAGGAAGTCGCTTAGCAGGTGTATTTTTGTGAATATCATCCTGAGATACACCTCTCTCTAGGCATTTCTTAAGAGCTTAAACACCTGATTTAGGATTGTGAATTCCATTTCAGAAGTTATTTAAACAAATGTTCAGTACAGCTACTAAGAACATAGAGATTACAGAGGCCGTTTTGGATCTCAGCTTAGAAACGTGTGGATGACACTATAGAAAAATTAGGTATTACTAATAACAGTCCATTTATTTTATTTTATTTTACTTTTATTGTACTAGTTCCATTCTTTTAATTAAATACAAGTGCACAAACATTTATTCTGAAACTAATTTTGCCCCTTTAATTTAGTCCACCTTTCAGTCTGAGTCTGATTTATCCAAGTAACCTTAAGCAGATAATTGAGATTCCCACTTAACTGAGATTCTTTAAAGTGGAAAAACGTAGTATTACCTATCCTAAATAGTTCATGGATACAGGCTAAAGACTGATTTTCCTAAAGTACAGTGAATATTTACATCTGTTTTGTCCTCTAACAGCGAGAACATAAAATGTTGGCATTTACATGAAAACTCCTTCCCCAGGAAAACAGTCTAACACATTCTAAACTCTTTACTATTCCATCAGAAAGATATGTAGATTCATAGATTTTAAAGTCAAAAGAACTCACAGAATCATACAAAAAATTAGACTTGAAGTAACCTTTGAAGATCATCCAGCCATCTTCAGAACACAGAAAGAGCTGCAAAGCTATATCAGGTTGTTCAGTTTCTCTTTTTGACAAGTTTTTGAAGATGTCCAAGGATGAAGACCCTTCTCATCTCTCTTAGCAACCTGTTCCAGTGCTTAACAATTTTTATTGTGCCTTTTTTTTCCTATATCCAATTAAAATTACCCTTGCTGCAATTTGGGACCATGGCCTCTTGTTCTTTCTCTGTGTATGTCTGAGAGGAATCCAGTTCTCTCATCTCCATCATGGCTGTAGCTGAAGAGTGGGATAATACTCCCTCTCAACCTTCTCTTTTCCAGACTAATGTACGTGTAATATACTCCAGCCTCCTAACTGTTTTGTTCATCCTTTTCTGAAGTCACTCTTTTTTTTTACTGGAAGGCCAAAATTGGACTCAAGACTCTAGATGGCACACCATGAGTGTGCCAGGTAGGGGGGCGACAGTGACTTCCTAAAACTTATTAGTTACGCTTTTGTTAATGCAGCTCATTACGTGATTAGCCTCAGCTGCTAAGAGGACAGACTGTTAACTTGGGCTGCCAAGAGTCCCCATCATTTTCTGCAGAGCTGCTACCTAGCTAGCCATTCCCCAGCCTGTACTGGCACATGCCGTTATTTTGCTTTGATGAGGGCACAGTTTATCTTATAGGTCAGACTGCTGGCAAACGTCTTAAACTGCCAGTACTGATGCCTGAGGAAGTTCATCACTAACTGTCTGCCTGTCAGACTTCAGACTACTGACTACCAATCTTCAACTCCCATAATTCTGCCAGTTTTTCACCCACTTTGTAGCCAAGCCATCCAACCTATATTTCTGTAATTTGGATAAAAGGAAACTCTTTCAAAGTGAAACTTTGGAAAACTTATTTCAAAAGCCTTGCTACAAGGTAAATAACATTTATTGCTCTCCTTTTGACCAGGGAACCAGTCATTTCATCATAAAAAGTAATCAAGTTGGTCAAGCATGATTTGCCTGTCTTAGATATGTGTTAGATGTTGCCAATCAGCTTCTTGTCCTTCAAGTGACTGGCAGTAGCTTCTGTGAGGGTTTTGCTCCATAATTGTCCTTGTGGTGGACATGACGCTGCAGTTCCCTGAATCTTTTTTCTTACCCTTTTTAAAGACGTGACATTTGCCTTTTTCCTGTTGTAGACACAACCTTTCAAAAATGCTTGAGAGCAGCTTTACAATGGTATCAGCCAGGTTACTTCAGCTGCTTTGAATGTGTCCAGTCACAACTCATGAACTTTTATGTAGACCATTTATTTAACTTGCTTCTGTCTCAGTTCTACTTTAGTGTGGGTAGCACTTCTCTCTCCTAAACTTTACTAATATGCATGGAAACCTGAGAGCAGTCTTTGCCAACAATAATTGAGGCAAAGATTGAGTACCTAAGTTTTACCTGTAGCCTTCAGCACAAGGCCTTCTGTCCATTCAACAGCAGGCCCATGTTTTCCCTGGTCTTCCTCTTGCTGACAGTATTCCTTTCTCTTGCTGACAGTGTTGGCCTTGACATCGCTCACCAGTTTTAACTCCAGCTGGGATATGGCCTTCTTAATTCAATTGTTGGATGCCTGGACAATGTTTCTGTATTATTACTCATAGTTCCATATTGAGCTAAGCTGGCCTCTGGCCACACCTGCCTGTTTTATGTAGATCAAGATGGATCATTCCAGTGCTTTGAGGAGGCTGCCCTTGAAGATTTTGTCTTTCAGGTCAGCCTCCTAGCATTTGTACTTACCAATTTCCCAAACAAGCCAAAACCTACTCTCCCAAAACACAGGATCTTTACATTGCTGTTACCTTCCTTGCCTCCCTCAATGCTACCTCGTTGTCATCACAGCTGAGGCTACAGCTCTCATGTTCCTGACCAGTTCTGCTTTATCTGAATAGTGTATCCAGCATAACATCTCTCTTAGTTGGTCCATTCAGCATCTGCAACAAAAAAATAATTACAGCGGTCTAGCTTAACCTTCCGTGTAGCATTAGCCAGAGAATTTCACCCTTGACGCCAGTGTTGAGCCTGATAACCTGTGTTTGATTAAAGCACCTTTTCCAGAAAGGCATTCGGTATTGATCTGAGGTCCAAAAAGTGATGAACAAGCCACTTTTGTAGACAGTTTTCTTTCTTCATTAAAAATGTATACTTATTTTTTATTTGAATTCACCTGGTTTTGCCTTTCGTATTTGGTTAATCTTCAAGTCTTTTCTGCTAGGTTAAAGAGCCCTTTGGCATTTTTTTCTTACAAAGGTTCTTATGTGGAAAAAACATGATAGTGCAGTAACTATGGATGATCAAGTTTTCATGCTGAGATAACATCCTTAAATATTTTTTGCTTTCTGGAACGTGGAAGTGTAAAAGTTTTGGTAAGAAGAAAGAGCAGTGACTCTTGATGTACCTAAAAGTTTGTCTAAAGGCTTGAGCTAGTTCATTCAGGCATTCACTGAGCCAATTCATTCATTCCTTGGCTCTATTGTATATGTAATAAGCATTACTGTGGGCCTCAGGTAAGACTTGAGCTGGAAAGTAATAGTATAACCTTATCAGAAGCAAAAAGTGTAGCTTCTGAAACAATGACTTTTACATAGTGAGTATGATAAATGAAAGCACTTTCCTCTTGTTTAAGAAACTAGGTTTTTATGAGTTTATTGTAGGATATTTAGAGGGATGGAGAAATCCTTTATTTGAGTTTGTAAATTTTATTGGCACTAGTGTTCTCATCTTCTTTTTTAATTCTGGGATTTATTGCTTTTTATTTCAAAGCAATAAGAACTCGAGAGAAAATTCTCAGCACAGTGTTTCAGAATTTTCTCTCAGGTGTAGAAGGGCTTTTTTGCTTCCCTTTTCTTCAGTTTAGCTGACACATTGAAACTAGTTCTTTATGTATCTGTGCTAGTAGTTATTTAAACACAGGATTTTAAACTTCATCATTTAGGAGAGGGTTTTGCTCGATTGTTTTTTGGCGGTTTTGGCAGGTTGGGTCTTTTTGTTTGACACCCCACCCCCCCAAGTATCTCTGTATCTTTCTTTGATTTAGGATTTATGAAATTTATTTAGCTGCAGGCATTTTTTAAATTTCCTTCCTCATCTCTTTTTTTGTTGTCATTGTTCAGTCCTCACTTACATTTAGTCAGCCTTTTTAGTTTTTCCGAACTTGTATGCTATTTTAAAAGTAACTTTAGGCTTTGGAGTTCAACATGTTAAAGTATTCTCAGAATGATGGATGGCAATTTTCTGAGCTCAATTAATCTGCAATGCAAACTCATTTCATGATGTTATTGTCACAATTTAAAGAGTCACTGAATACTTTTAGAAAAATCCACTTTTCTTTCACTTATTAAATGAACATCAGCTATGAACTTCATTGTGAATGTTGGGTTTTTTTTTCACTTACACATAGTAAAAGCCAGAAGGTCGGTTTAATTTCCTGAGCTTGTTTTATTCAAATTCCTGTGTTAATTTCTTGAGTGCAGAATTTAGCATAAGGCACTTGCTATCTGAAATTTGTCTAAATGGGAAGAGCCAGGTAAAACTGGTGGAGCAGAAGAGCGTGAGCAGTCCTCTGGCTGAAAGATTATGCTGACTCTGGTGTAGGGCCTTTTGCCATCAATGGGCAGCTCTGTTTCAAAGTCAGTGGATTATGATTTGACTTAGTGAAATCAAGGATGGGATCCTTTACAAACAGCAGTGGGTAGTAGCATCACTTCTGGATTGTGCTACCAGCATGCTTCTTAAATGCAGACATACAAAAATGCTGTGTGAATTTCAGTTTCTGTCAGTAAGTCACCTCACTTTCCGCTTCTCACGTAGCAACTTTGAAAAATTCACAGTACTTCAAGGCATCAATGACCTAAACCAATGTTCAATGAAATTAAACAGAACATAAAAGGAAAAATGTTTCAATATAGGTACTTGAAATTCATTTACTCACTGAAGCTTTGTCCATCTGTATTAACTTTCTAGATAATACTGTAGAATGCCTGTAGCATCATCAGTGAGAAAGAAGCATTTCTGTAAGTTCATACATCCTTTCACAAAGTAGAATGGCAACTACATGGGAAAATCTCATATAAAACTGATTTTCTTTTCAAGGTCTACAGATGGAACCAAAATTATTACCTTAAAAGAGATGCCAAGAAAAGTTATTATATAAAAACTTGCTATCCCCCATAAACTTTTGGTTTATTACATTTTTTTATTGAAATAAATAACCCTTTTATCCTTATTGAACTAAACAAGTTATCAAGTGTTACAAGCACCAGCAAGCTGCAAAGAATAA
Source organism: Ibidorhyncha struthersii (assembly GCA_013398815.1). Taxonomy (NCBI): domain Eukaryota; kingdom Metazoa; phylum Chordata; class Aves; order Charadriiformes; family Charadriidae; genus Ibidorhyncha; species Ibidorhyncha struthersii. The sequence continues at coordinate 282,223 of VZSZ01004691.1, read as the reverse complement.
CTCTTCCATTTTTGCCCCAGTCCACATCCCATGGAGCATCCTGTCACAAAAATACAGTTGACAGTTTTTTGTCCTTTTCCTAGCACATAACTTTCTACACAGCAAATGTGCAAATGAGTGCCAATCCTGTCGGACTGAAGGACAGGGTATTTTCCTAAAAAGCAGCAGTTCCACAATGAATTTGGCCAACTGAATTTGCAACTTGGCAAATAAGTTTCTGCAGATATGAGAAAATACAGTTTCTAGCTTTATTGCAGCTGCAAAAAACATTATGTTGACAAGAGCTCTCTGCTTCAAACACTCGACTTTACTTTGTCACTTAAATTATCCATCAAGAGTCACATTTTCTAATGAGCGTCCTTTGATGTCTTGTTCTTCTTAAAGTTAAGTATTTCAGTGTGCCAAGGTGACTTCAAGGAGGAAATGCACTTAACTTATTGTTCATTTGAAGGGCTTTTCTTGTGGACAGCATGATTATCTCATCTTGTCAGGGAGGTGGCCGGGGGTTAGCTTTTGTTCTATCTTTGTCCTTTTTCCTCCAGCTCCAGTTTCTTGTTCATTCCCTGCCAGAATACAAATCAAGGCAATGATGTGTGTTGGACAAAATGTCCATCATCTTCCTGGTGTGCAACCCTATCAAGATATAGTAAACCAGAATCCTTTGTGACAGTGAAGTGAATGCAGTATTGGTACAATCAAATCACGGTAGTGCATAATGTTAGTTTATGAGACTCTCAGTCCCTACAATAAGGGCAAGAAAAAAATGGAATCTTTCCACTATCATAGGTAACAACTAAAATGAAGTGCCGTACAGCTCATTGTTTCTAATCCAGATACTGGGCTGCTACGTTTAGAAATAGCTGCACACTGTGGAGTCAAGGTTCTTGCGATGCTCATCTAAGACTTCAAAAATGAGAGGTTTTTTTTGCTTGCTATAGGTCTATTGTTTGACATGGAGCAAGTCATCCAGGTCAGTTACTGCCATTATGTAAATGCCTGTCTCCCAATGATTTTAGTATCTTAGGTCTGACCTTTATTATGATACAATTCCACATGTGCAACTGGTATTTTAATTCAACTAAATGTTATTTAAACTGATATTCAGACATTTGTTAGTAAATACATAACAAAGGTAGATACCAAGACAAAACACCGACCAGCTAAGCTAAATACATCAAACAGTTGGGCAGCCTTTATTTTGAGGCAGGCACAGATTGTGGCATCTACCTAAGTTCTTGAAATCTGAAACTTCTGTTCCAACCATCAAGTCCCAAATTAAAAACCCTTAATACCTTGCTTTGCAAGACTGTCCTATATAAGTGGAAAAGTGAACCAGAGAGCACTAACTGCAGGAGTAATTACAGTCTAGCAATTCTAGATTTGTTTTCTGAAACCTACTACAGGAGAGGTCCTTTCCACCATTTCCACTGTTACAGAACCAAAAAAGAAAAAAATACTTCCTGCTACAAAATACAAGCTAATTTGCTCCAACTTGATAACTCAGGTTTATCACCTGAGACTACACTCATTTGCTTGTAGGTCACCAAAAGCCAGAGTCCATGAAATTTGTAAAGCATTTGAGACCAGTCTGTTCATCACATTTTCAGGTGAGTCTACATGTCTCATTCTTGTCCTTATGTTTATATGAGAATCTACTTAATGTGATCCAATCTGAATGGATATTTTCACTTGACTTTTTCCATGTTTTTTTCCCACAGTACAGACACCAGTGCCTTTAATATCATTACTTGACATAATTTTATAGGGGCTTTCCTTGTTGCTTGTGAAACAGTGAAATTTCCTTGTACATAACAATTATTTTTATTCCTGCATAGTCTGCAGTGTCAGAGCTTCATGAGGACCATGCTACTTTGCTCTGGTCAAATGCAGATCGTAAAAGTAAAACCAAGAAAACAAAAGCCGTTCACTTAATAGAGAAGAATCATGGAATCATAGAATTGTTATGACTGGAAAAGAACTTTAAGATCACCATGTCTAACCATTGTCTAACTCTACCAGGCCCACTTCTAAACCATGTCCCTGAGCACCATATCTTTTAAATAAACACAGGGATGGTGATTCAACCACTTCCCTGGGTGGTCTGTTCCAGTCTTTGATAAACCTTTCTATGTAGAATTTTTTCCAAATGTCTAAAATAAACCTCCCCTGGTGCAAGGTGACACCATTTCCTCGTCTTATTGGCTGTAGCTTGTGAGAAGAGACCAACGCCCACCTCACTACAACCTCCTTTCAGGTAGTTGTAGAGGTCAATAAGGTCTCCCCTCAGCCTCCTTTTCTTCAGACTAAACAACTCCAAGTCCCTCAGCTGCTCCTCATAAGACTTATTCTCAAGACCCTTCACCAGCTTCATTGCCCTTCTCTGGACCCTCTCCAGCACCTCTATGTCCTTCTTATTCTGCGGTGCCCAAAATTGAACACAGTACTCAAGGTGCGGCCTCACCAGTGCTGAGTATATCAGGGCAATCATTTCTCTGGTCCCGCTGGCTACACTATTCCTGGTGCAGGCCAGGATGTCATTGACCTTCTTGGCCACCTGGGCACACTGCCAGCTCATGTTCAGCTGGCTGTCCAACAATACCCCCGGTCCTTCTCCACCAGACAGCTTTCCAGCCACTCTTCCTGCCTGTAGTGTTGCATGGGATTATTGTGACCCAAGTGCAGGACCTGGCACTTGGCCTCATTGAAGCTCATACTGTTGGCCTCAGCCCATTGATCCAGCCTGTCCAGATCCCTCTGGAGAGTCCTCCTACCCTCAAGTAGATAACACTCCCACCTAACTTGGTGTCAGCTGCAAACTTACTGAGGGTACTCAATCTCCTTGTTAAGATCATGAATAAACAGGAGTAGCCCCAGCACTGAGCCCTGTGGAACACCACTAGTGACCGAACAGAAAGCAAATAAGATAAATTAATGAATATTCTGAAAAACAGTCAGCTCAAAGAAAGGTTTGCAAGATTAAATTTGACTGATATAAATGACTTTAGACGGCGTTTGAAAACATGGGGAAAGACTCTCTCTCCCCTACCATCCACCATCTTGCTAGATTCCTTCATCCATCCTTCAGTTAAATGAACAGATTCTGGTTGCAGGCTTGTCTGACAAAAAAAAAAAAAAAAAAAAAATTAAAACTCATTAAAAAAAAAAAAAACCCCTTTT
>VZSZ01004691.1:265890-278985 GCA_013398815.1 Ibidorhyncha struthersii | reverse complement strand
AGAAATCCCTATTCTGAATTTGAAAAACAATAAACTTTAGATTAAATACTGCCACAATTTTGTTTTAAATTACAAGAGGATTGAGGGTTTGGATATATACTTTTTTTTCCTTCTGATAAGACTTTGAAGTTAAAAAGGTCATACTTGTTTCACCTGCTCACTAATGGCTCTGTGGCAGTAACTATAATTGATTGTAAAGTTTTTTTGTCATTCTTTATGGATTCAGATCCTGCAGATTAGAAGCTTCGGGGATTATCAGGCAGCCACAGTCAGAACTGAAGAATTATCAGAGGATAATCTTGTACTATTGCAAACTCCCTGCTATTAGGTATCATCCAATCATTCATTCAAGGAATTGTTATATATTTGTTCAGCTGCTCTGCATTGTTAAAGTCTCCTTCACTCCCTTTCAAATTTACTTTTATGCACTGTATAAGCATTATAGATAGTACATAATAAGTGTCTGCTGTAAAGAAAGAGCTGATTCTTTTTAATTTTATTTTTATTTAAACCAAGGTCAAGGTTGAAGAATCATGCCCACACACAGAACTTAAGATAATAAAAAGTTATTTATAACTTTTCTTTTGATTTCCATGGGCAAGCTTCTCTTACTCTCTCCCTAACTCGCATTTCTAGCTAGAGAGCACTACAGAGGTCTAAATGAGTGGATCAAGAGGCATGCAAAATGAGAGCAAATATACCTGAATCTCTCTAGTTGCTGCCTTTGCAATTTAATTTCTGGCAAGTTTTAGAAGGGGAAGTTTGACAAATCCTGAAAGAAGACAGCCTGCACCCTATAAAGGCAGTGGGAGTGGGTACCAATCTCTCTATGGCTTTGGCTGCATCTCCCCACTTACCTTTTCCTATGATGCCAGCAAGGAAATGGTATCAGAGAACTAAGCTGAAATGTCTTGGTGACTATACTGAGTTGTTCACTAAAAGATTGATGGATTTCCCTTTGCATGGATGTCACTGATGACACAAATTGCAGGGCCAGGGGGAATAAGGCCTTGACATTCTAGAGATAACCCCAGGCAACGGTGGGAACAGGTTGAAAAATGACACCATTTATTCAGTGGTGCTTTGTGCTAATTTTTAGGTCATGAGTAAATGTGAAGGGCTGGGCAGATTCTGAAAGGCTAGAAAATAATGTCACCAAGACTTGGTATTTCATGCAGCCTCCTAAGTGTGAAACTCGCTCTTTTACATTGGAATAAGCAACAGCATCCCCACATGCTTTGCAAAACTGATGGATAAAGACAATTTCTCATACTGTGAATGTTCTCAGTATAGTCCAATTTCTAGGCACAATATTTTAGACAAAATTTCACTGAAATAGGATTAAGCTCATATGTTTTATAGCATAGTAATGACAGGCCAAGAATACATACGTGGTCAAGTTACAGAAATGGATGGGATGGAATGTTTCCAAACTGCCCATTCTGTGCAATTACTTGTGTGTGCCTATGAAACCAAAGATTTCTTATTTACTGAAAAGAGCTGCTGAATCCCTTTTGGAAAGATTCTATCAGCATAAGATGTCTATGCACCAAGTGAGAGATTTGAGACACCTCTCCTTTAACGTGATTATTTCTTAACCCTCCTCCTTAAATATGTGTGGCGGTGAAGTATGACAACAGAAGCATTTTTTGGCTTGCTGAGGTTTTGTGTCTCCAAGTGAGTCAAGTTTCCAGGAAAAATATTTTCCCATCTGGAATGTTGGGCATCTAGTAAACTAGATGTGTGTTTGCCTGTCTGTGAGTACCTGCTGTATCCCATGGGCATATAGAATCATAGAATCATAGAATTGTTGAGGTTGGAAGGGACCTTTAAGATCATCGAAGCCAACCATTATCCTAACCTGACAAAACCCACTTCTAAACCATATCCCCAAGTAGCATGTCTACCCTTTTTTTAAACACCTCCAGGGATGGCGAATCCACCACCTCCCTGGGCAGCCTATTCCAATGCTGGATAACCGTTTCAGTGAAAAAATTTTTTCCTAATATCCAACCTAAACCTTCCCTGGTTTAACTTGAACCCATAAGTAACCATGAAAATACATGCCTGCACAAAGTATTGTGGTAAACTGCTATTGCCTCTCATGAAAATCCATATTGAATTAATGATAAAAAAGGAGAAAAATACTTATTTCATATATTCTTAATTTCCTCATAAATAGTGTTGCTGTTCATGAAAGCTGCTGCACTAAATATCTAAGGCGAAAGAGATATTTCCCAATATTTATTTATCAACTTATTTAATGTGCAACTTTCCAGCAATTAATTACATGAAATAAGCTGAATCCTTGAAACAAAAGAGAGGGAGAGAAGTGTGAGTCCTTTGAGGGCCTGAGCATCTTTTAGCTTGTTACACAACTCTCTTGATGAGATTTATAACTTTTCATGTGGAAGGAGCAGTTGCCCTTCTGAAAAGAGTTCCTGAATAGAAAATTATTTATTTCAAACCAAGTCCACAGGGGAAGTTAGATGTCTGGCCTCACTTGTGTGGCTGACAAGGCTTAAGTGCTGCCTATACTCAGTGGTTCAGCTAGGAAATTCAATGCATTCAGTGCTGACTGGTAGGACTCTGCATCCCATAGGTGATGCTAAGAAGAGAGGAAGAGTACCATATCACCCTGAGGCACAGTGGATATTATTCTGGGCTTCCAAAAGCCTTAATTGCTTTCCTGAATTTAGGCTATTATTTTAAAAATTGAAGACTACTTTGTTTCAGAACAGAGGTCTCTCCCACTGTAACAGCCTGGCAGCTCCAGGTCTTACCTGAAGTGCAGAAGTATTCAGCTTCCCTTTTGCCTGAACAAACTTGAACTTCTCTTTCCTGGCATAGCGTGAGGTACGTGCTTATGAATAAAGGCTGATAAATGAATGGCATGCACCTATTTCTAATCTGGAAGGAAGAGTTTATCTGTTTCCCACTGCTCTGCCCAGAATGGCAATCAATCGTGTGTGCCTGCCTCTCTGTTTACCAAATAAAATAACCTTTTTTTATTTATCATTCTAACCCTACCAATATTCTAACCATGGATCCACCCCTCATATTCAATCTGTTCAATTTTGTATTATATATAAAATTATCCACTGGGCCAGGGACCTAATGGACATGATCTGCAATCTAATATTTATGGCATTCATACGGAGAAAAAAAAGAAAGATCTTGACTGTGTTCACCTGGGTTTCACAGTGAGCATTCAACTATGGGAACCAGTGCACAGTTTTCTTCCCCTGTTGTCACAGAACAGTTCAAAGCTGTGTGATCATCCAGTTGTCTGTGTGTCCAGGTGCAGAGTGTACCCTCAGCACACAAAACTAAGAGGAGTAGCTGATACAGCAGACGGTTGTGCTGCCATCCAGAGGGAGTGCAACAGGAAGGAGAAATGGTCTGACGGGAACCTCATCAAGTTCAACAAGGAGAAGTGCAAAGTTGTGCACCTGGGGAGGAACAACTCCATGCAACAATATATGCTGGGGTCAACCCAGCTGGAAAGCAGCTTGGCAGAAAAGCACCTAGGGGTCCTGGTGGACACCAAGTTGAACATAAGCCAGCTGTTAAGAAGGCTAATGGTATCCTAGGCTGCATTAGACAAAGTATTTCCAGCAGGTAGAGAGAGGAGATCTTTCCCCTCTGCTCAGCACTGGTGAGGTCACACCCGGAGTCCTGTATCCAGTTCTGGGCTCTCCAGTACAAGAGAGACATGAACATTCTGGAAAGAGTCTAACAAAGGGACATAAGGATGATCAAGGAACTGGAGCATCTCTGATATGAGGAAATGCTGGGAGAGTTGGGACTATTTAGCTTAGAGAATAGAAGGCTCAGGGGGGATCTTATTAATGTATATAAATACCTGAAGGGCAAGTGTAAAGACGACAGAGCTGGTGGTTTCCAGTGACAGGACAAGAGGCAATAGGCACAAACTGAAATACAGGAGGTTCCCTCTGGACATCAGGAAACACTTCTTTACCATGAGGGTGGCTGAACACAGGCACAGGTTTCCCAGAAAGGTGGTGGAGTCCCGCTCCTTAGAGATATTAAAAAGCCATATAGATATGGCCATGGGAAGCCTGCTGTAGATGGCCCTGATTGAGCAGAGGAATTGGACCAGATGACCTCCAGAGGTCCCTTCCAACCTCATCCAGTCCATGATTCTGTGATTCTGTTTATCTGGAAACACTTGTGTTAATTGTAGGTTTTCTTCACCTTTGTGAAAAGCATGTGATCAGATTATAAACGCTTTAATTTATTGTTTTTCTACAAAAACCAAAAACAAAACAAAACAAACTAACAAACAAACACAAAAAAACCTCCAAACCATTGAAGTTATTAGTCTGAAAGAACTAATGAATGATTCATTATCAGTGCTTCATACTGTTTAATTACATTGGTCATACAGTATAATTTCTCCTCACTCACAGGTTGACCCTGTGCACTAGGTCCAGGGAAAAAAAATAAGTACATATATCTATGCACCCACATCTTTCTAGGCCATATTTGCTCCCAGACAATGATTCTGGAGCCCTAGTCCCTATCCTGAATTTAGGTTCCCTTTCAAGATTAAAACCTACCCTTTTTTAGAGCAGAATGCTACTGAGCATACAAGCCCAACAGTTAGGCTGACAGATAGGCAGAGAGGTAGACAGAAAGACAGACTGAGTGATCAGGTGTTTAATTCTCTCTGGTTCAGCTCCTGAGCTCTCTAAACTCTCACAGCTTTGCTTAAGCACATGCAAAATCCTGGCTCAGAAGCAAATGTTGAGTTTATTGTTCATAGCTCACAGATGGATATATTACAAATGCAAACAAATATAACGGATAGATATTGAATAATTGCTGTGTGTTCTCCCGAGTCACACCTAATGTAAGAAAGATCACTTTGGTCCCTTGTTTCGTGGTTGTCATTAGGTTTGGTTCATATTTATTTTGTTGCTTTAGCTCTTATTATTTTGTCAGTTTCAGGTGTTTCCTTTGATTAACACACACCATGTTTTCCGCTAGTCTGTTTTTTTCTACTAGCTCTGTCATAATCTGTCAGGTGCATGATCTTTTTTATGTAAAGGTTGTTACAGAAAAATTCAATAAGCAGGTTTTTAAAAAATCATATGTATATTTTTAATCTAAATACATATATATATGTTTTAGCAAGGGAAAACAGATACATCTGACACTCAGACGATTGTGATACAGAGGGCTATGTATGCTCAGTACCTTTTATACTCACAGTAAATGGGAAGTGATGTTCACAGCACTGAGAACTCTTCCATCAATTGTTTAGCCACATTATGGAGAAGATTCCAACGTATATCTTACCCCTTCTCTCTGCCATCTCATATGTCCCCTACGTGCTGTATTCCTGTTTTGTGTCTGGTATCTTGGGATTCCATTATAATAGACGGTGGGAAGAAACAGTGACTCAAGACTGAGGGTTTTGGTATGGTTCATGTCAGGATCTGGTCTCACCTTGACATTGGGGTTTGCTGATTTGGATTCTGTGTCTTAAAAAAATTCTGTTCTTTTTACCACAGATATAGCAGTCACATGGAGTCCTCCATACTTGGTGGCTTGTGCAAGTCGGTCCACTGCAAATTCTCTGCAAGGTCTATGCAAGGTGTCTGACACAAATCCTATTTTGGGGAGAATTTCTTACATGGAGCTGGCTAGTTACTGTATTTTCATTCTGGGGAAACCAAAAAAAAAAAAAAAAAGGAAAAGAAAGAGAATCAACAGTATTTGTGGTAAATTCTATGGATCTTCCAGAAGTCCTCTCACTAATATCAAGACTGTTGTCGTGTGGTGAAAAAGACCCAGTACTACAGCCTTTGAGTTGCCCTGGGTATGTTGTTTTAAATGTTATCCCAGTGCCATAGACAACTGAAAGTGCTGGGCAATGGGTAAACCCATAGCATCTAGAACCAGGAAACTTGTTTTCAGACTTTAATTTACTATTGGATTGGGGCAGGAGGCGTGGGGGAAGGGGTGTGGTGGGTGTTGAAGTTATTTCATTTATTTCTCTTTCATTTTTCTGTTAAAGACAAGTTTTGTTTTCTTCCCTTCAGGATGAGTTTTGAAGTGTCTTAATGCTGAGAGATGTTAACAGCAGACCAAAGTGCTATGGGTGGATGAGCAGATAACTACATCCACACAGGCCAGAGCAGAAGTTAGAGAAAATTTGCTCAGCATCGGTAAACTCCTACATCCACAAAGCACTGGAGCCCTATTGAGAGTTTTGGGAAGAGCAGCAGAAGCTGTTGCATTGAAAAACCCAATGAAAGAGTTAACAGAAAGCATGCCTCCTTCCTCCAGCAGCCTTGAGCAGTTGGTGCCTTTGCCATTAAATATTTTCACATGTAGGTTTTCTATTTGCCTTGAATTACTGAAATACACTAAGCACATCTCTCCAAGGACCCAAAGCGATGGTGTAATAGGTTCCTGCTAATAGCTTGAAACTGTACAGCAATCTAGTTTTAAAATACAACACAAATCTTTATCTAAAAACACTAACACCTCACTCCTGTGTTCGCAGAGTATGTTTTCACATTTCTTTTTGCAATGCCTAGCAGGGAGGGGGTGGGCGGGGGGAAACAACTACAAGAGAAATGATGCATTCCGGGCAAAGAGCCAATTTAAAAAGTCTGTTCCCTCCAGTTTGCTGTCACTTGTCGCGGTTAAACAAAACATGGAATAGAAAAAGAGAAATTGGCTTCAGTGTAAATGTCAACATTCTGATTAAAGCAAACATGAAGCATTCACAACTCTTGACAAAAAAAAATTAAATTGAATTATGAAGGGTATGCAAATGAGGCCCTTCGTCTGTGTGATTAAGGGTATGTATGAATTTGCATTTTCTGTTTATACTGTTAAAGCCAATGTAGCAGCGCTGGGTGCTCAGGAACATGCAGGCGTGCCTTTGCAGGGGTTGAAGCTTTCCAGCATGTGTGTGTAAGCTGTGTGAATTAGCATCTAGGTGCATCCCTAGGTGTGGATTACATATGTTGGGTCCCCTTAGGGTATGTATATGTGGGTAGGTAAATGCATATTTTTGATTTTTGTCCACTCCTGTTTGCATGTATGTGTAGAAGTAAGAAAAGGAAAAACACAATGTTTCTCAGCTTCAGAGAGATATTCCACTGTCAATATACAAATATGTGAATAATATCCTCAGTCAATGTCAGCAGTAAAAACAGACTTCTGAAACTGGAAAGAAGTAAGGCTTGGAAGTAAAAACAGAATCTGGAAGGAAAAGAAAACCCTCATCACTTGAGAATACTGGAAATGTGCTGTTTTCCAAGAAGGATAATGGAGAATTATGAAATATATATTAATAATTTAAACATGGGCAGGATATGGTCCCAGTTCCTCTGTAGCTCGTTAGGCACAGATCTTGGAAATTGAATTGTTTGAAATGTGCTTTTGCAAAGCTCTCGGCATGCATTCATGACATAAAATTTTAAAGCTAGTATAATACATTTGAATTCCATAATTAAAATTAATGGGAAAATGAAAAATAAATGGCCTGCACTGGTCCAGTTTCCCTGCTGTGGAATATATTTTACTGGTATGTCATACTGTGTACATGGTGTGCTCATGTGGTATACCTAATCTTGCTTTTTTTTTTGTGTGTGTATCTTTTTTTCGTATGTGTATCTTTTTTTCGTATTGGTTTGTGCGTGAATAAATTTGTATTTATCCCTTCAACTATTCCCTCATCAGTAAATATGTAAATACATTAAAATACTACATAAGCCACCAGACAACATGTCTCACCCAGCAATAGAAAGCATTTCTGCTTAGCCAGAGCAGTGGCTGTGCACTCAAAACATTTTGTTCATGCCAGGATTACTTCAGGACACTATCTACTACCTCCTTCCTCTTCTCAGAAAATGGTATGTACAGAAAAGGAATCTGAGGAGATTACCACAGATTTATTTTTAATAACTGCATTTTAAAACATAAATTATGTTTTTAAACCTGTACAGCAAATTTAAGGACTGGTATGAAATAAACTAGGCATGTTCAGGGTGCATGAGGGTTTATCTGGGTTGCTAAAAGCAATGCCTGCCTGCATTTTACTTGTTTGTTTGCTACAAGAACACTACAGTAATGCGTTCAGCATAGCACTTAACAAAATAATCTCAGTCTGTCCCCTGGGTTTGTCTTTTAGGAATTGCCTTTTTCTTGCTTTCTCCCTCCTTTCTGCCATTCCTAGCAGAAAATATCATCACACTGCAATTAACAATCTGCTTATCTATTCAATCTAATTATTTGCCCATACAAAGGAAGGATAAATATGTGTTTGATATTTTCTCACATATCTTGTCAATGAGATTGCACTATTACGGTGGTATATAAAAGCCCCTGTTATCCAGTATACCTGTCCTCCTCTGACCCACAAACATGAGGTCTTGGGATGTGATAATTTAAGATCCAATGCCACAGCACATCCAATACTATATCTGCTGGATTTGAGATCTCCGTCAGTTCAGCATTTTTCTTTCTTATAAGAAGCTGTTGTGTTGATTTCAAAGCCTTTTTAAAATGACATTAGGCTCAGATACTCCTCTGTATTCCTTCTCTAAAACTCTTGTTGTTTTACTAACATATTCACCCCTTCATGAAAAACACATTTTGTTTCCCTGTGGCATGGAGAGAGAAATGCATTCAAGCAGGAAAGTGAACAAGCCAAGCTCACAGCCTAACTGTGTGAGACCTGATTGCTACAGATGGGTTCTCACAAACTTGCAGATCTCCAAAGACAGGGCCTCTGCATGGGGCAGGCCTGGAAACATGCACACTGGACTGATGGACTGACAACAGCTTAAGGTTTAGGCCATAGCTGTTACATGGACTTGTACCCAGCAGGCATTGAATAAGAAAATAAAGTTATAAGTCATTGTGTTGATTATTTTAATTGTTTTCCTAAAATATTGAGAGTATTCCTGTGCTCAAATTAAGCCTTATTAAGAGGGAATCAGGATTTAACCACTGACGCAGTAGTGGCTGTAATGGCATCTTCAAGCAGGAACAGTCATAAGTGATAACAGTACTAAGTGACTCCGTCTACTTTTAAGGATAGCGGACCTTTGGGCTTCTTTATTGTCAGTTTAAAGCAGCAGCCATAATGTCTAAATTAGAGGTCTATAATATCCTTTCACCAACTTCAGTAAGTGAAGGGTTGGCCAAACAGCAAGAGGAGAAAGTTAAAGCATTGTCAAGCCATCTGTCTGAAACCAAACAAAACACATGTGTTTTCTATCAATGGAAAAGTAAATTACAAGACTTTCTAAGACTCAATTGTTGTTGCAGAAATCATTATAATAAATGCCATCATCCCCTCTTCCCCCACCACCATAAACTAGGTGACATAAAATCCTAAAAACAGAATTCGATCAGCACAAATTAATTATGATGGTTGAAAATCAAACCTGAACACAGACAGTTCATAAACTGATGATTTAGAGGTTAAATGAAGGTGTGTGCTTGTATCTGTTTTGTTATGTTCTTTCCTATGCATCCCTGACCAGTCATTCTGGTAGAGAAGATGCTGGCTTTTCTGGCCTTTTGTTTTTAGCCAGTATGGCTGTTCTTATGTATGCATTTTATTCAGTTCTAGAATAATGGATTCAGAGGTTGAGCCTATATTCATCACTTTACATATATAAAAAATTAAAGAACAGCATGTATAACTCACATTTCATTAATACTAACCATGTCTGTAGAACCATAGGTGACTCAAAGTTAAAGAAAAGATCTAATGATTATTTTGGTGATGTTAAAAGCATGTTTGGCTGTCTACCTCATCACCTTTCACACACACAAACACTGATAAGAACGTATTTTCTACAGACTTACCCAGATATTCTCAGAATTTCTCAAGTACGGAGCCCATAAAATAAGATATCAACACAATGTGATGGTCAAGACTCACAACTTCTATAGACTTGAGCATTGCAGAGTGTCTTCAACCTTAGTATGAACAGAGTCCTAAATTTTATAGCCACAGACCAAACCCTTCCACCAATACATTTCTTCCATTGTGGAAGGCCACCAGATTAGTCACGTAGGAAGTGAATTCTTAAACGATTCATTTAAGAAGGGTTCGATGGGGCTTTGGGCAACCTGATCCAGTGGAAGGTGTCCCTGACCATGGCAGGAGGGTTAGAAATAGATGACCTTTAAAGGTCCATTCTAACCCAAACTACACTATTATTCTATGGTTCTATTACAGAGAATGAAAGAAATAAGGAAAAGTACTTACACATCTATATATGTGTATATCTTCCCTCAACAACACAACTCTGGCATGAGCCTAACTGTGACAGTACTGGTAAATACAATGAAAAAGCTGCTCTCTAGAGGGACAGGCATCAAAAAGAAGAATATTGATTTAACTGACTAAATAACCAGAGAATAAGAGGTGAAGAAACTTTTCTCTAGGTGTAAGGTAGTTTATGTGGAGAATAAACAGATTAAACAAAGGCAACTACAGCAGCTGCTCCTGCAAGTATGTCTAAGAATAGGTTATAAAAGACCTTCTTCTTCCTCTGAGATCCATGTATTTTTGTCTGTAGTCTAAAATATGCAAGATGTGTGCAAACATCCCTTAAACAAACTAAAGCAGCCCCAGCCACATCCCTGGGGTAAAATTTGTCCCCCACCTCCCCCCCAAAAGTCTGTTTCTTTATTACCTGTAATTAACTGTGAATGTATGTATGCAACCAAGATAATAGTCCCTTGATTTGCAGATTAAAATCATATACTTAAAGCCATCCAGCTGCTCATGTTTACTATCAGAGTTCATCTTTGTGCTTAATGCTAGGTGTATGCATGTACACGCACATGCATACACACACATGCAAGTGTGCACGCACACACTTTCCTTCCCTAATCATGCCAAATATCTGATCCAGGTGCAAGGAGGTACTATATGCCAGCTGAGCCATCACAGTGGCCAGTCCTTGCTTTCTCAGCCAGACCTCACAGTCAAAAAATACAAGTTAGTTTAAGTAAAACAGTTTTAAGCTACGAAGGTTCATCTCAGAGTTGCAATCACGTATGAGCAAGCAATGAGTTGACAGCTATATCTGGTCAAATGATGGACAGCAATCGGTTAAATAAGCCGTTAGGTCCTAAATCTACCCATGTTTTTTCTTAGCTTTTCTATTGTGTTGGCTTTTTCCTAATTCGATTCTTCAACTCCTTTCCTGGATTCTCACAATCCTACTTAACCTTTGCTGTATCTTAGCTCAAATTTAATGTCAAGCTCAAATTCAATGTGCATGAAACACTTGCTTGTTCAAAGTTCACCTCTTTAGACACTATACTCCAAGACTTCCCAATAAAATTGGTAATTGTTAATAGAACTAGTGGTGATAGTAAAGAGAAAAAGGTTTGGTTTGCTACTGTAGCAGACACCTGAATAGCTGCCTGGAGTTAACATCAATAAATTCAGAAAAATTTTGAAAATCCTGATGCATTTTACCAACACTGAAAGCTACCTTTTTAAAGAACTGGTGAAACAAGGTGCTTTAATTTTGAAATATATTAAAAAATCCTGGCAATCACCTTCCTCATAAGAGTATCTCAAGAATTAACTCTTGTGTTCAGGCATTTACACAGAAACTGTCTTTTTTTAAATTTAAAACCTGCCTCTGTGTCATCTTTGTTAACATGAGATTAACTCCAGAGAAAACAAAAGCTTTATCAGAGAGAATTTATTCCCAGTTGTAGGCCTTAACGGACAAACACAGACATCTCCAAATCCAGAATAACAATTACTGTTAATTGTCACTCTTCTTGGTAGTCTTAGACCAGAGACCAAATGGACCTTGGAGCTAGAGCAGTAAAAGGGTTTCTGCTACTCCTGATCATCTTGCTTCTTGTCCTTACAATTGTATTAATTCTCCAACAGCAGAACATTGTACAAATAATAACTAATTAAACAGTTCATTGAATTTATGCTTCCAGGTCAGAGGTGAAAGTGAAATATCATCACTTTCCTACTCCCCTATATATTATTTAAAACTCCTTCTTTGTCGGCTTTTTAATTCTTTTCTCTTCCCAGAAGAAAACTCTTAAATTATTATTATAAATATGATTTCTATTAAAGATAAGCTTTGGAGTGTATCTTTATTAATCCCAAAGAAGATAACATTCAATCAGCAGAAGAAAAGAAGTGTGAAGAGAAAAGAAGCATCAGGATGAAACACAGAGTGATGCAAAAGGAAAAGAATTAAACAGTTTTTCTCTGGTCTTTAGTTCGTATTAGATTGGTACACCAGTCACCATGTGGGGCCTGTGCTGTTGTACAAAAAAAACAGCTAAACAGTTTCAGGGAACATAAGGTTTATCTCTCTATCCTAAAATAAGGATTAACTGAGAACTGATCTAAACAGGTGTTTATTTAACTTCTTTAAAAATCTGGTAGAGACCTCAGAGTGTCATTTGACAATCTGTTCCAGAGTTTAACTTTTCTTATTGTTGAGCTAACTTTTTTTGTATATGTAATCTTAGGCAAGAAAAATGAAAAAAAAACAAAGCATCAAACAGCTATTTATAAACGAACCAAAAGCAGGAACACCAAAGGTAGAGAATTGTTCAAACTGATGTAGAGATTGAACATAGCAGTACATAAAGAAATAAATGAACCTTAAAAATGTGTGACATCCTTCATCACAGAGTAATGGGCTGAAATTCTGTAATCTATGGAGTCTGAATGCTATCTTTGATTTCCATCTAAATTCTAGGATTAGACTTTAATCGTGCATTTATTACATTTCCGGATGTGAAAGTATGATTTGGCAGAGTTTTCAAAACAATCCAAGCAAGAATTAAGCTATACCTAAAATTTCTATATGTAAAGGGTAGAAGAGATCGTATCAAGAGGTTGTCTAGGTACATATAGATGAGACCCTAGAAAACGTGAATGACATAGAAGAGCATTAAAGCCAATACTGAAGCTGCTGTTGCTGCCTGCCAGATGAGGTCGACGTAATGCTAAATTCCTAATATGGGCAATCAAAGTTATTTTAATTCTGCTGGTGCTGAATTCAGGAGACCTGGAGTCCATCTATCAATGTCAGA
>VZSZ01004691.1:240150-256823 GCA_013398815.1 Ibidorhyncha struthersii | reverse complement strand
ATCTGAACTGCTCTACCTGCTCCATGATCTTATAAACCTATTTTGAAACTCTTCATAGAAGGAAACAAGACAGAGCGATGTACAAAAACAAAGACTGTAGTTCATTAAAGTTATTCGGTTCATTTTCCCTGGAATCAAAGCAGACTGGACTTTTTATTTAGTTTGGTGGAAGTCCAAATTTGTAATTAGTAAGATGTCAGCAAAGATCCCCTCCCCTTTTCTTTATAATCCTTACTTCTTTGATACCAACCCTTTCTAATAAAGGATTTTTAGAGACATAGAAGTATGCTAATTATGAAATCAACTCAAGTCCTGCTATTAGACAAACTTAATCTGTCAATCATAGAGACATGGGGAAAAACAAAGTAAAATATTTCAATTCTATCTAAATAGATTGCATGTACTAGATAAGATAACTATGAAGACAAACTTTCGGCTGTCTTTTTCTGTTGAATTGAGGTTCTCAAAGGATTTGAGGTTTTGCTTTCTTTACACACTGTGCTGAATTCCTCCATCATGAATTGTGGCTTGGGAAAATGCTACATGAATAACTGAGTCCATCTCTAACCAGAACAGTTCTTAAGTGTATGCCTAATTTAAATAACATGATTTCTCCATACTAGGAAAATCAATTCATACTGTGATGAAAAAGGAATAACTATAGTTTAATATTATTAGTAGCAATAGAATGGGCAGTAGTGGCAGTGATAGTAACAATAGTATTACTTATAAGACTAGCAACACAGGAAAAGAGTTGGAATAGAATTGAAAAGTTTAGCTACCTGCCCAAAAGCAGTCATAATTATATGCTATCATACATAAGAAGATTTTGTTTTTTTAATGAACGATAAATGCCACAACGGCTTGTTTCTGACTATGTCAATTTGCTCTTTCATCAAAGTATCTCAGAGTTAAGTATTAATACAAATAGCAGTTAATCAGATAATTTTTACTTGCTTGGTCTTTGTATTTTCCTTATGTTACCAGACTGTGGCTATCTAAGACACATTTTCCTGCATTGTAGCTGTGACAAGGATTTGGATGCTAACTTCACATATCTGCTACAGTGAACTCTCTGATCCGGGTCAGTTTCTAAAAAAATCTCATGCATCTAGTTAGAAATTATTTTTGATAGGATGAAATAAGTCATGAACTAGAAAACCTGGTTTCTCTAAACAAACAAACAAACAAAGTATTTGGATGCCCAGTTTAAGAGCTGTCACCAAATTGATGATAGCCTAAATCCAAGTGAAAGGAACCACAACTTAGATAGCCTGGTCGGGCTGGATAGTTCTGCAGTACATATTTCCCTGTGAGTCCTGACCCAAAAGATTTTTGGGTTTGTTTGTTTTTCTACCTATGTGCAGCTGACAAGCTGTGGTCACACAAACCAAAGGCCTGATACTGCACCTCACTGTGCATTTGTGAAGTGCCACGAAGATGATCAGAGGACTGGAGCACCTCTGCTGTCAGGACAGGCTGAGAGACTTGGGGTTGTTCAGCCCGGAGAAGATAAGGGTTCCAGGGAGACCTTATAGCAGCCTTCCAGTATCTGAAGGGCACCTACAAGAAAGCCGGAGAGGGACTTTTTACAAGGGCATGTAGTAATAGCTTGAGGGGTAATGGCTTCAAACTGGAAGAAGGTAGATTTAGGTTAGATATTATGAAGAAATTCTTTACTATGAGGATGGTGAGACACTGGCACAGGTTACCCAGAGAAGTTGTGGAGGCCCTATCACTGGAGGTGTTCAAGGGCATTTTGGATGGGGCTTTGATCAACCTGGTCTAGTAGGAGGTGTCCCTGCCCATGGCAGGGTGGTTGGAACTAGGTGATCTTTAAGGTCCCTTCCAACCTAAACCATTCTATGATTCTGGGATATTTATATGATCAACTCTTTCCTGTTCTATCAATGGATGTCAGACATGATTAAGCCTGGGAGTCCTCTATTCATGGACAACTCCATCCTTAAACATCCCATATACTGTCCAGTAAGGTCCAGGAGGCTCAGCAAGTACATAGTTATTTATCAGAGGAAGAATTTAAACATTTCTCCCATTCCCTACATGCTGTCTTTCAGCCTCACACCTGCGGACACTCATGACTATTTTGTTTTTATCATTTTAAAGTTAATTAAGCAATTTCTTTACACATGCCCACACATACTCACAAAAGCGCATATCAAGAAACAAGTCCTCATTTAGTGTCTCTTCCCACAGAGCCAAAAATGTCCCACTAGTATAAACAACATGGAACTCAAAATCTGATTTATTTCAATAGACCTGTATTCTTCAGCTTGTGTACAAATCACACATCACTGGTTAAAAAGAAGATGCTCATAATGTATGGAACGAACTGTTTCAACTTTTTTTTCCTTTCCTTGCTGCTATAATTTTTATATCTCATTTTACCTCTGTAATTAAGACAGGTCTGGTAGGTATTTAAATTAGCCTGGCTTTCATCTCTATCACACATTCATTTCAAAACTTTTATGAATATTTAATAGAGGTTTTATAATTCATGGTGATGTGATGAACAGCCTTTTGGCCGTTAAGTCAATTGACAGAAAGGAAAGAAAAAAAAAACCCTGAAAAAAAAAATCTTCTCTTCAGGCAGAAATAATAACGATTCTATTTCTGTTCCTAGATTGGTGATTACACAGTCACCTGTTTTCACATTAAACTTTGATGATAAATTACTCAGCAACCATGATAATATCAGAAGTTTTACTGGCCAGAACAAATTGCCAGTAATTGCTTGCATGATAAAGGGAAAGAGCTGTTTCGTAGTCCTTCTGTCCTTCCCCTTAGGGAATATCTGCAACCCCACAATCAAACTGCTTCTCTCCATACATATTTCTTTTTCTTTCTCTTTTTCTTTTTCCCCTCTTGTTTCCCTTTTTTCCTTCCCCCCTCCTTTTTTTTTCTTTTTTTTTTTTATTTCAAATCATTTCAAAGGCAACTCTCTTAGCCTGTCAAGAATATATTAACATTCTATTAAGACTGTCACGGTTTTTACATGCATATCAAGAACATGGGCCAAGAAGGCCAGTTAAGTTTCAGACAAACTTGAGTTCAAACAGGTGCTGTTATTTATTTATTTACTTATATTCAGTGCTCTCAAAAAATGCTTTAAATTATATTTGGGTGGGGTACTGCCAATAGATTTTCAAGCCTACAAAAGATACAATCGTGAAGCATGTATTTTGTATAGAATTTTTCACAGCGAACTGACTCTTATTATTATTACCCTCATCATCAGAGATAAATCACCACACTAAATCACCACAGCCATTCTCATTGCTGTTATTGTTATCATTACTGTAATTTTGCAATTATTATGATTATAATTTTTTTTATCAATGTCAAAACTAGGATCTTTGTCAAGATCAGAGCTCTCTTTATGTTAGATCTCTTAAAAGCACACTGCAGTAACATTTCCTCACTGGGAATCACAACAAATAACATTTATTGCACTGGGAGAATTTATCTGTGTGTTCTGGGCAATAGCATGACATGGTACTGCCTCTTTTGGGAACCCATGTAAGTGAACTCCAACACGGGCAGAAGGAGACCTTCATTGGTGCAAAGGTGATCTGCTCAGACCACCATAGCTGTCAGCTTTCAGGGCTCAGCTAAGATTTCTATGACTTATTGGTCTCCATCATAGCTGGGTCCCTTGAACCCATTTGCCTTGAGTGCAAAGCAAGTTACACAAACAATGTAATTTAATCTATGTGTACCATCTTATGTATGTGTACTAAAGGGATTTTCCAGAGGAAGGACAGGCTATAGGGCAGAAACCTGCCTCTATTATTTTTGTTTTTTTTTTTTCTTTTTTTTTTCTTTTCCCTGAAAGATTAACAACTTTTAAAAAGAGCACAGAAACAAAGCTCCTGACCACACTTACCAAAAAAAATCAAATCATTTTAATTCAGAGGTGTTTGAATAGTACTGATGACTGTACTATAACTATTGACATGCTTAAAATCACTCATGTGCCATACTGAACCAGTTTACATAGAAGCGGAGTATCTTCCCTGACCGTAAAATGTCTTTTTTTTTATTGAGTTACAAAAGGTAACTTGAGTGGTAGGCATCTGTATATTGTGCATGTTTGTGTTTGTGTGAGAGAGAAAGGACAATAAATAAATCAATAACAAATTCACTTTCCAGTTGTCCTAGAATATGAATTTACGGAGTAAAAAAGCATAAAGGAAAAATATGTTTATTATTACTATTATTATTATTATTCAAAGTCTTTTGCAATGGAAGTCTGGGTTTCACAGTACATCATAATTAAGAACAAAAGTGTCAGTGGATACTGGCGTTTTCTACCCCTTTTCCTTGTAGGGTCCATTAAGGTAAACGTAATCTAAAATTCAGTAGAGGTTGATCTGGACATGATTACTTTTAGCTTAGTGGAGTAAGGCTTTAATCATTTCTATCACCATTTCTATCTGTAGAATTCATTCCCTTCAAAGGAATCTTCAGAGTTTCAGCTGTATATCAAAGGGGGAAAAAAAGTGTTGTCACGCAAATGTGAGCCCATAAACATGAACGCCTTCTTTCTATAGCTTTTGATATGTGAATACAATGCCATTCTCTAGCTGGCAAGTACCAGATGCTTTCTTCTTTATTGCTGGCTGGAGTGCCTAATAGGAATAAACTAACTGCAAACAGGACCCACATGGCTTTTAGCACATTTAGATCCTGAATAATTTAAATAATTTTATTTCAATGATGTGGGATTGATTCAAATAAGCAAATGTTTATAGGACTGCAGATGTGAAAGGTTATCCTTTTAAGATTTCAGATTATTTTTCCTCCAATATTTCTGATTTCTTTTGGTATCATAAATCTTGACCCTGGAAATCTTTATACGTATGCTTATCTTTAAGCACATGTGTTTTCACATGTAATATAATCTTAGAATCATATCAAAATGCGACCATACAGGATCAGAAGATACCATCTAACTCACCTGTCTGGCCTGTGGCAGAATCAGAACTGTCTTCATCATTTCAACAGAAGACTTATTCAGATAATTCTTAGAGAATTTGGTGGTGGACTCTCCACAGCCTTACCAGCATCTGATTTCAGTGCTTCACTCTCATTTTCATTGCAAAGGTTTTTCTAATGTCTAGAGTGAATCTTCTTGCTGAGCTTTTAAACCCAATCCTTATCTTGCACAGTGAACAAATTATGCTCTACCTCTTTCCATTTTTATATTGAGGTCGTTTCCACTGCCCCTCTCTATCTTCTGTACACACAACAACCATTTATTTCAACTAATTTTTTTTAAAAAATGCCAAAAATAGGAAGCAACAGATGTCATACCTTAGTAACACTAAGCTGAAATAGTGGAAGGATGAGTTCATATGTCTTGTTTGCAATAGTCCTTTCCATATGTAATGTCCATAACATAATATGAAGGTTTCTTTTTTTTTTTTTGCAACTGCAAAATTTTTTGATGCAGAGAAGGCAGAGTTGCTAAATGCCTTCTTCGCTTCTGTCTTCACTGCTCGGGCCAGTCCTCAGGAAACCAGACTTTGCAGGTAACAGAGAAAGTCTGGAGGAAGCAAGACTTTCCCTTGGTTGACAAGGAGCAAGTTAGAGATCAGTTAGACAAACTAGATATCCACAAATCCATGGGGCCTGATGGGATGCACCCTCGAGTGCTGAGGGAGCTGGGGGAAGTCATTGCTGGGCCGCTCTCCATCATCTTTGAAAGGTCCTG
Organism: Ibidorhyncha struthersii; assembly: GCA_013398815.1. Taxonomy (NCBI): domain Eukaryota; kingdom Metazoa; phylum Chordata; class Aves; order Charadriiformes; family Charadriidae; genus Ibidorhyncha; species Ibidorhyncha struthersii. The sequence continues at coordinate 251,086 of VZSZ01004691.1, read as the reverse complement.
GAGGACAGGTGAGGTGCCTGAGGACTGCAGGATAGCCAATGTCACTCCAGTCTTCAAAAAGGGCAAGAAGGATGACCCAGGAAACTACAGGCCGGTCAGCCTCACCTCCCTCCCTGGAAAGATGATGGAACAGCTTGTGCTGGGTATCATCTCAAAGCACCTGGATGAAAAGAAGGTTATCAGAAGTAGTCAACATGGATTCACTAAGGGGAAGTCGTGTCTGACTAATCTGATAGCATTCTATGATGAGGTCACTAGATGGGTGGATGAGGGGAGGGCAGTGGATGTTGTCTACCTTGACTTTGGCAAGGCTTTCGACACTGTCTCCCACATCATCCTCACTGGCAAGCTTAGGAAGTGTGGGATAGATGGATGGACAGTGGGGTGGATTGAGAACTGGCTAGCAGATAGAGCTCAGAGGGTTGTGGTTAGTGGTGCAGAGTCTAGTTGGAGGTCAGTAACAAGTGGTGTCCCTCAAGGGTCAGTACTGGGTCCAGTCCTGTTCAATATATTCATCGATGATCTGGACGAAGGGATAGAGTGTACCATCAGCAAGTTTGCTGATGACACTAAACTGGGAGGAGTGGCTGATACGCCAGAAGGCTGTGCTGCCTTACAGCGTGACCTGGATAGGCTGGAGAGTTGGGCAGAGAGGAACTTAATGAAATTCAACAAGGGTAAATGTAGGGTACTGCATCTGGGGAGGAATAACCCCATGCATCAGTACAGGTTGGGGGCCGACCTCCTGGAGAGCAGCTCTGTGGAAAGGGACCTGGGAGTCCTGGTGGACAACAGGATGACCATGAGCCAGCAATGTGCCCTGGCGGCCAAGAGGGCCAATGGCATCCTGGGGTGCATCAAAAGGAGTGTGGCCAGCAGGTCGAGGGAGGTCATCCTCCCCCTCTACTCTGCCCTGGTGAGGCCGCATCTGGAATACTGCGTCCAGTTCTGGGCTCCCCAGTTCAAGAAGGACAGGGATCTGCTGGAGAGGGTCCAGCAAAGGGCTACAAAGATGATTAGGGGATTGGAACATCTTTCATATGAGGAGAGGCTGAGGGATTTGGGTCTCTTTAGTCTCAAGAAAAGAAGATTTAGGGGGGATCTTGTTAATGCATTCAATACTTGAAGGGAGGATGCCAGGGGGATGGGAGCAGTCTTTTTTCAGTGGTGCCCATTGATAGGACGAGGGGTAATGGGCACAAACTTGAACATAGGCAGTTCCATCTTAACATGAGGAGGAAGTTCTTTACTTTGAGGGTGGTGGAGCACTGGCACAGGCTGCCCAGAGAGGTTGTGGAGTCTCCCACTCTGGAGACATTCCAAACCCGCCTGGACGCTGTCCTGTGCAACCTGTTGTAGGTGACCCTGCTCTGGCGGGGGGGTTGGACTAGATGATCTCCAGAGGTCCCTTCCAACCCTGATGATTCTGTGATTCTGTGAACTCAACTAGCTATAAAGCTGCATCCGTTTCTTAAGAACCAGAAAATCACATATTCCGTTGTTTCCCATGGTGTTTATGTAGCTGACTGTAGCTACTTCAATGCACTGTTCCCTCTTGCCTGCACATTTCTCAGCTGAATCTAAATGAGAACGCTTTCTGAAGTTAAACAAAAAAAAAAGCTTCAAAGTTTAAGAATTTAAACAAATTCTTTAGTTTGTCAGAGCTATTATAAATTTGATTCATACTCTCCAATAAATTTGCCATTCCTCTTGGCATACAGTAAGGGATGCAAAAGGCAACAAGTAAGCCTTCCACAAGAATATCAGCAGCAAAAGGAAGACTACAAAAAATATGGGCCTACTGCTGAATTGGCATGGGATGTAATGACAAAGAACATGGTAAAGGCAGAGATATTTAGTTCTATCTTTGCCTCGGTCTTTACTGGTAAGACCAACCTTCAGGAATTCCAGGTCTCTACCATCAGAAGGAAAATTTGGAGCAGGGAAGACCTACCCTTAGTAGAGGAGGATTAGATTTTGGAATGTTTTAATAAATTGGACATAGACAAGTCCATGGGACCCTATGGGATGTACTCACAAGTACTAAAGGAGCTGGCGGATATCATTGCAAGGCCACTCTCCATAGTCTTTGAAAGTTCCTGGGAGACTGGGGGCGGTTCCTGATTAAGGGGAAACAATAAAGTTGAATTTCTATCTTCAAGAAGCACAAGGAGGAGGATTCAGGGAATGACAGGCTGGTCAGCCTCACCTTAGTCTCTGGGAAGGTGGTGGGGCAACCAGTCCTGGAAACGACTTCAAAAAAAAAAAAAAAGAATGACAAGAAAATGATCAGGAGTAGTCAGATGCATTTACAAGGGGGAAATGAGGCCCAACCATCTGTTAGTCTTCTTTGATGAGACAGTGGGTGAAGGAAGACCAGCTGCTATTTATCTCAACCTTAGAAATGTTTTCAACACTGTTCCTCTTAACATACCCTTAGACAGATAGATGAAATACAGAGTCAGTATGTGGACATGAAGGTGACTTGAAAATGGGCTGATCTGCTGAGATCAAAAGGGTTGTGATCATCATCATGAAGTCCAACTGGAAGCCAGTCACTAGTGGTGTACCCCAGGGGCCCATACCAGGTCCTATACTGTTTAACATCTTTGTTAATGACGTGGTGATGATGGTGGTGCTGCCATTAAGAGGGATCTTAAGAGGCTGGAGAAATGGTCACACAGGAATCTCATGAATTTCAAAAAAGGGAAGTGACAGGTGCTGCACCTGGGGAGGAATAACCCCATGTACCAGCAAAGGCTGGGGAATAATTAACTGACAAGCAGCTCTGCAGAGAAAACCCTGATTGTCCTGATGGCACCAAGTTGACCATAAGCCAGCAACAGGTACTTGCAATAAATTCCAACAACCTCCTGGGCTGCATTAGGAAGAGCATTGCCAGCAGGTCAAGAGAGATGATCCGTCCTTTCTTCTCAGCATTAGTGTGACACATCTGGATTTCTGTGCCCAGCGCTGGGGTCGCCAGTAGAAGAGAGACATGGACATAATAAAGGGTGTCCAGTGAATGACCATAGAGATAATTAAGGGACTGGAGCATCTGTCATACCAAGAGAAGCTTACAGAGCTGCGACTGTTTAGCCTGAAGAATTCTCATGAGGGATCTTACCTGTATGTGTAAATATCTGATAGAAGAGAGTAAAGAAACCAGATTCTTGTTAGAGGTATCCAGGGACAGGACAAGAGGCAGCATATCATGAACAAGAGCAACAATATCTGAACTGTGCTGCTTATCAACTATTCATTCTTTCCTGGTACTTCTCTTTTCACAAAACTCATTACATTGGTACAGAAGAAAAGCAAATGAACTGTTCTTGACAAAGCCAATCTGGTGGTTGTATAACTCTTTCATGTCTGCCATGCATTTATAAATTGTTAAATATCGTATAATTTCCTTTTTTCTTGGAGCTGAATATAGCCTGAGTAGCTTATCAGTCTTACCCTTCTTTCTCAGCTTTGTTCCTGTACCCCAGTTTTAGTTTGGGGTTTTGGCTTGTTGGGGTTTTTTTGTTTGTTTGTTTTATTTTTTTAGTTTTCAAATCACTGGCAATGATTACTAAAAGAGATATAATTTGGGGAAGTGAATCTTTTTGTGACGCTTTCAAATACCTTCATTTTCAAAGGATATTCAGAACATACCAAAAAACAGGTTGTCAATCTCAAGTAAAACACCTTCAGAAGTTGTCTCATTTTGAACCTTTTCTCATGTTATACATGGATTTGAAAGTGTTAATTGTTATTCGCATAGTAACATCTTTGTGCCTATTGAAATTTAAGGACTTGTGAAAATATATGGAGGCAAAAAGCCTGGCATTAAGACAGCCCAAACAGTATAAATTGAAGAATCTAAAGTTTGAAATTAAATATTTGTGGGGTAAAAAAAAAAAAGGATTTTAAATCAATGGGACATACTATACATATTATTTCCTACTTCATATAAAAAAACCCCTATTTTTCTAATGTGGCTGGTCACAGGCTGTTCTACAAAAACAAGTATCTTGTTCAGGAAGAAAGCTATATTCTGAGGATTACTTTCTCGCATGTTATGTTATGAAGAAAGGCAGCTGGAGATGTAGGTGCATTAACCCAGTTCTGAGCTCTTCATTGACACGTTTTATTACTCTGGGGAAATCTCTTAAGATCTCCTTTCCTTTATTTCTCCATGGTGATATATTTTGTCCCTGTGGTGTTGTTATATTTTTACTAAGGTGCTATATGGACACATAAAATAATTTTCACAAAACTTACAGGCTGAAAGGTTCATGCACAGTAGCAGTGTCTTCCCTGAAACACATAGTATGTTCTCTCTGTCTACTTTTCTTTATCTTTCTCTCACATACTCATACATACCCCAAACCAAACCCACAATCTTTTCTTTCTTTTTTTTTAAAACAGACTGGAACTGAAAAGAGAAAAATAGAATTCTTAGATTTTTTTTTTTTTTAATTAAAAGGGGCCTGATTTTTCTTTTCTTATTCTTTCCTCTTGTATTTGTTATACCCTGAACCTACATGTAGACTTTCCCACTTACCCTCAACAGTGTTCAGTTCTCTCCACTGACTACGTGAACAGCTTGAGCACTTGGGGTACTAGGATTGTTTCACCAATGTCAGTCTCCAACTTTTTTGGAAATCCAAGGTCTAAACTGAGCTCCCAAATAAAGGGGTTACACACTAAGTGACCTTTTCTGAGATTTTCCATAGCAAATATTGCAGTAATGGCTGGCCATAGGAGAAGATGACATTCTGTAAGCCAAGGAGAGAGATAGAATAGACCCCGTTCTTTATCCAGGAACACTTTCATCCCAAACCCAACATGTTCTGGACCAATTTTATAAAGATTGATACAATGTGAGGAAGACTTTGCCCTACAACATTTGTGTTATTTTACAGAAAAGCTAGTCTTCTTGAGACAATGCATACTTTGGCTTGGGCACCATTAACAAATATCTTAAGTCTATGTGACAATTGATTAATTTTGGTTTAAGGTTATGAATACAAAACAAAGCATGCTGGTATGTAACGTGAATTTTAATGATGTCACAGCACTAGTAAAAGATGAGAAAGATAATTTAATTTGCTTTCTCTGAAAGGTCAGCTCTCTTGAGATGAAATTTTCCCTGAGGGTGTCAATGCCCCTCACTCCTTTTCTTTCTTGTTTTTTCTCATTCTTTGGAAAGTGAACATTTATATTTAAACAGAAGAGTATCTGGGCTTTTTATTCTTGTTTTGTGTTCTTTTTCTTTTGGAAAAGTAGTGTCAAAGAGAGAAAAAAAATCCCAGATGTTTCATTTTTCAAACCCAAGCCCATAAATATTTAAACAATGTTCTTCTTGCTATTTTAGTTACTTATGTCTGTGCATGTTGCACCTGATTAGTTAAGCATTCTATGGAATCTGGAAGCACAGATACAATCGTTTTCTGGAGTAATTTTACATTTGCACCTTGGAATATGGCAGTGGGGAACAAACGATAACAGGGAATGGGATAATTCCATTTTTGCATTAGACGTGAAAGATTTCATTTGGGAAGGTACTAACCACCTCTGGCAAGCACTGAGCTCCTTCTGTTGCCAGTAAGGTTGATTCTACAGCACATCATTTTGTAGGAAACCCTTGACACTTCAAAACCCAGGGATCAAAATTACATCTTTTAGTTTTATGCCAATCATCTTATCTTCACCACAGTAAATTAATTTCTAGTTATTTTTCAGCCACTGTTTGGGGTTTGTAACACTTTTTAACTTGTAAAAATAATTTACCAACATCTTGGGAAAAAATGACACTGGTAATTGGGTTCATCACATTTAAATAACTGTTGACCAGAAATGCTTTCACTTAATGATTTGAATTGTCACTTCATTAGGATAATACGATTTAGCTTGGTTCTGCTTGGAGGCAGCTGTATTCAGACTGTCCTGAGTTATTTCTTGTTTTGCCTCTTTGGAGAAGTTGTAAAGATATTTAATTTCTAAGAAATTAGGGTATTATAAATGTGCTAGTGAAAAAATAAATAAAACTTGGATCATACAAATGTATTTTCATTCAACTGAAATTAAATAAGAAACCAAAAAATACTGAGATTGATAACAAAGGGTCTTTGTTTCTAAGGGACAGCTTCTGATGAATGAGGTGAAGCTAGGTGGACTGAGGAGATCTTGAATGAAGAGCAACTGTGGAATTCGTTCAACATATATGATTTGAAAAAAGGAAGAGTTTGTCTCCCTAGTAGAGGGGTTAGGGTTTGAGAGGAATAATGACAGTAAGTAGAGATGGGTTGAAAAAATAAAGATGTGCATAACCATCTCAAGGGCTCTGAGATTAATTAGAGAATATAAAAGATAGAACTTGTAAAGGAAAATGAACTGAAACTGGCCCAAGTGCAGAACAGGTCTATTACAGTGATCAAAATGACGAAAAGCTTGTCATATGAGAGGACATGGGAAAACCAGGTTTGTTTACCCAAGAAAAATGAAGACTTAGAAGGATATGATGGTTGTCTATAAATAAATGAAAGAAGAATTCACCAAGGAGAGACATGAACTATTTAAGCTAACACCACTGTTGGCATAAGAATAAATAGGGTAGGCTGGCCATGAACAAATTTAAACTGAAAAGAAAATGAAGAAGATTACAAATTGCTAGAGCAGTGAGGTTTCAGAAGAGGCTTCCTTTGAGGATGGTGGGGGAAAACAGTCCTTTTCAGGGAGGAGATCAGTAAATTTATGCATCTAATTATAATATATAGTGTCTATAGGGGCAGAGGACTGGCTTTCTTTCCTCAGGAGGTTGCTTCTGGTTTGCGTTCCCATCTTGCTAAAGCAGAAATTAATGACAACTGAATAAGCAAAAATTGTGTGTAAAAAATAGCACATGGTCATGTAAGCAGCACCATTTTTATCAATTAATCATTTATTTATGCTATCCTAAATTCTGGAATTTTTTTACTCATACCTGCTTGACCTAAAACTTTCACAGCCTTGTGGTTTTAGTGATTCTTCTTTAGGGATTTTTCTCTTGCTTAAATAATAAAATGTTAAAACATTTGTGCAAAACAAACAAATAAAGCATCCTACCATCAACCTGTCTACAGTTCCAACTTCAAAAACTTCACTTGCATTATATATATGCCAGTACTCTGTATTTTTGAAAATCTGTTCCACATATGTGTTTGTTGTTGACTTTGACCCATATATGTCCAAGGATGCAGCCAGATCTCAAATGCCCTGAGAGCACTACCTATCCAAGTTCTTGGTGAGACCAACTGAACAGTATCTAAAGTTCATGCTTTCGCATTACTTCTCTCTATGAATTTAATTTGTTTTCCTCATGTCAGTTTATGACACCAAGAGGAATTGTTACCGAATTCCTGGTTGTGCTAATATTAATAACAGCAATTATTTTTTTAAAATAATCTGACTACCATACTCACCCTAGATTCTTTTTTTTTTTTTAATCAGAATTTAAATGAAGCCTGATAGGGCTAAAATGTTTGATATAATCATGTATTTATTTAAAAGAGATAGCTAAATTTTGTCATTTTTAGAGGGTGGGATTTTTGTGGGGTTGGGTGTTTTTTTTTTTCTGTTCTTTCCCTCTTGGGAGAAATATCAAGCTTACACTGTAAGCCAAATTCATAATTGTCTGATTTGTCAAGGTCCGTAGCTCACACTTAAGACAAATCTTTTCTCTTATCTCTGTTAATTTTGCCTTTCTAAAACTCTAATGCCTTGAACAAGTGCAAATACACAGTCACTGCTAGTATGTTAGAGTTGTTAAGCGGGTATACAGAGCCAGCTATCACTCTCACTTTCTTTCTTTCTTTCCTCCTCTTTCCTTCATTCCTCCTCAGCCTAATACTCACATACCCTTTTCCCTGATCTACCTTACCTCTTCCCTGATTTAAATTATATAGTATAGTTTGGAGAATTGTAAAAAACATCCAACAGAGACAAAATCTGGCAAACAGGTTTGGATAAACAGGAGCTATTGCAAAGCCTTGATGCTTTTTTCCCCATGCATAAGCTGGTTCTCTGAAAGTATTAAGACATAAGATTTTTTTTATTTCTCATTTGTAGAAAATCTCCTTCCCAGAACTCTATTGTTTTCTTCAGTCTTTTCACAGAAATGAAGTCGTTAAGATACACATAAATACACATGAGCACACGTGAACACATGCATACATGCGAACAAAAGGGACTGTACTGGGACCAGTAGTATTTAATATCTTCATCAATGATGTCCACAGTGGATTTAGTGCACCCTCAAGAAGTTTGCAGGTGAAACCAAGCTGATTGGTGCAGCTGATTTTCTTGAGTGAAGGGATGCCATTCAGAGGGACCTTGACAGGCTCAGTGGTGGGCCCATGTGAAGCTCAACAAGGCCAAGTGCAAGGTCCTGTACCTGGGGTGGGGCAATCACCAATATAGTACAGACTAGGGGATGAAGAGATTGAGAACAGCCTTGTAGAGAATGACTTGGGGATAGTGGTGGATGAAAAATTGGATATGAGCCAGAAATGTGCCCTTGCAGCCCGGAAAGCTAATCATATCCTGGATTGCACAGAAAGAAATGTGAGCAGCTGATCAAGGGAGGTAATTCTCTCCCTGTACTTTGTTCTCACAAGACCCCACCTGGAGTACTGGGTCCAGTTCAGAGGTTCTCTTTAGAAGAAATACATGGACTTGTTAGAGTGGGTCCAGAGGAGACCAATGAAAATGACCAGAGGGCTAAAACACCCCTGCTATAAAGAAAGGTTGAGAAAGTTGGGTTTTTGTTAATCAGGAGAAAAGAAGTTTCTGAGGAGACAGTATCGTTACCTTTCAGTATGTAAAGGGAGCTTATAAGAAAGACAGAGAGCCTTTTTTTACCAAGGCCTGTAGTGAGAGGACAAGGAGCAACAGTTTTAAACTGAAAGGGGGTAGATTTAAATTGGACATAAGGAAGACTTTTTCAAGATGAGGATGGTGAGACACTGGAACAGGTTGCCCAGAGAAGTTGTGGATGCCCCACCATTAGGAGTGTTCAAGATAGGTTGGATGGGGCTTTTAGGAAACTCATCTAGTAAAAGATGTCCCTGCCCATGTCAAGGGTGTTGAACTAAATGGTCTTCAAGGTCACTTCCAACACAAAGTGTTCTACAAGTCAATGAAAAGGACCTCTTTGAGAGTTATACAGCTGAATATGGCAAAACCTGGGAGTTTTAATTGAAATATGACATGGAAAATTTACTGAAAAACTCTCAGCAATTTATCAGAAATATACTCCACTCCTTTGAGATTTTGGACTGGGGTTTTGGGTGTGTATGTGTGTTTTGTTTGGTTTATGAGTTCAGGTTTTATAAAAATATTATTTTTTTAAAGTGGTTTAAGTTTTTATTAGACAAGATAGTTTCTTAAACACTCTTTAAGTTTCTTCAGACAACATTTCCATTTAACTTGTGACATACAACTTCTCCATATGAGACATCTATTGTCAGTTTCACAATGTCATCAGTGTTTTTAAGGCACAAATTAAATATTAGTGGCAGTCCAAGAAGCGCACAGCTAAGCGTACAGCAAGTGTTTTGTCTGCTGCCAGTGAAATCCCTCACAGACACTGAAGAGCTATCCAAGTTTGATGAAGCTGAGAGGAAAGGGGGTAAGATAGAAATAAATCTGCCTTTGCTCATTCACAGTGTTCAGCAGCTGGTCCTGAATGTCGCACTGAACCCCACACCTTTTATTTTCGCATGTTCAGCTCAACTTTTGCATGCTATGGATGAAAGGGGGCAGCAAAAATAAGGAAGCAATGTCTGGTAATACACAGACTTTAGACCTTTTCATGACACAGCTTTCTGCCTCTCTGCTATTGTAGAGAGTTAGTGGTAAGGAGGCCCCAAAGTTGTCTTTCAGTTGGGGAGTGAATTTTACTGTTTACAAACATGAAAGACAAAGAAGACAATAGAGTGGATCAATGGAAAGGTGATGTGCTGCAAAGTATTTGACTCCCTTCACATCCTTTTAAATATATTACTTTACCCTTCCAAACTAATTTCACAAGTCCAGTCTCTCCACTCTCCCTCATGGTAGATGGGAAACATTGAGCTAGTGGATTTAGTCTGGTGGGGAAAAACTCAGATGAACTGCACCCTGTTTATTAAAGACTACAGAAATCTTTAATGACAATGTGCCTTCAAATCCTGTACTTCTAAAGTAATAATGACAGACTAGCTCCATCATTCATGATATGATATATTTTATGATTTATAATTTCATTGCTCTACCTCCTCCCTCCTCATGCTGTTAGCCATGTGCATGTGTCTCTTAATTTGGCCTTGCAACACTCTTGTATGTGTCAGTCTCAGGTTCCATGTATCTCCAGACATAAGAGGTCTGAATAGCAGCAGGTCATTATCCTTAATTTACAGACCAAGGTTAACCAAGATACATACAGTCTTGAAGATAACAGGTCTACAGGGGTTTGTAAGACCCAGGACTGTTAAAGTCAGGATTTTAAGCACTGCTGCTCTTCTCCATAACCAAGGGGCTAGATATTGAATAGGATCTTGAATTCACATTTGCCCCTTAAAAAGTCTGCAAACCAATGAGGAAAGGCAAGCACCTTGCATGTTCTCAGGAGAAGTTGATTTTTTTTTTTCTTTTGAAGAAATAGGAGGAGAAGAGCTGTGTAGTTTTTAGTTATGGTGTGTCTTTGCTTTGCAATGGAGCAGGTGGAAAGATATCATACTAACTTTTCACTCAGGGCATGGGAGAGCTCTAAACAATCAACTGTCACTATGTTTATGCCAGCAGAATTATGGGCCAAAAATCCTTTTTTTGGAATTGAAGCCAGCTGGCACAACCAACCCGTGTCTCTACTATTTTATTTCTTAGTGTGCATAAGGACTGGAGTTATAAACAACCAGCTCTTTTTTTATCC
>VZSZ01004691.1:206798-236425 GCA_013398815.1 Ibidorhyncha struthersii | reverse complement strand
CCTTACTTTCTTCCTTACTACCTTGCTTTCTTTCCCCTCTCTCTGTTTCTCTTTGTCTGTCCTTCCTTCCCTCGTGATCTAGTTCCTTTGCACATTTTTCCCTTGTAGAATCTTCACACACACACACACACACGTATATGCAAACACAGACACGTGATCTCAATTACGACATATCTAGTGATTGTCTCCAGACTTCCTTCCCGCCTTTTTCTGCACATCAAAGAGGTCCATGAGCAGAAATTTTTGATATCTAGGAGGCTCAGTCTTCCCAAGCTGATGGCCAAAGTCCAGGTGAGGTTTTTTTTTTGTCAGAAATCAAAATTCCTCATGAATGGTGAAGGCAAAACCACTTAAGTCTGAGCTTCTCTCAATCTCATTTATGTGCTCAGAGGGAAACAACACACCTCACGACCCATTTTTGGAAAGGACTAGAATTACATATGGGAGTTTAACAGTGGTGAAATACAGTTTTAAAAGGTACACCATGACAATCAGCATTTGCAAAGGCTTGTACTGGATATTCAAGGATAATTGATTTCTTAACAACGAGTGCCAATCACCTCAATCACATCATCAATGTTCCCAGTGTAAGTAAAAGAAGTCAGATAAGAAGAAACCCACACTTAAAAGCATTTGACCCCTTTCCATCTCCCCCTCCCCCAAATGATCCTCTTTTATTGAACACAGACTAATTCAGCCTGAATAATTGTGTCAGGATTGTGCACAAAGATCAAAATTAATCCTTGCCAACTTCAACACATGTCGTCTCTAGAATTCCTCCTTCATCATTTCAAAATATAGGCAGTTCTGAAGTGCAACTTAGTCCACATAAAGTCTGAATTGATTATGGAAGGTACCTCTCTCCATCCATTGACCAGAAAGGGAGCCAGACCTGCCTCACTCCCAACTTAGGCATCTCAGTTAATTGCCTAAATTTAGCTAGGAAAAATCTAGGCCAGAGCAAATCCTGCAAGGTCACACAGCATGTTTATGACAGAGCTGGGTTTCAGATCACAGGGGTCCTAGTCCCAGGCAAATGCTATTACAAGACAGTCTTTCCTCCAAGTAATTAATTCTCATTTTGAAGGTTTCAGCTGAGGTAGTGGGACACAGCCACTATTTGTCCTGTGTAATTATTCATACTACTGTCCATAAAAATACTAGAAATCAGTTATGAGCCATTTTATTCTTAAGTTGTTTGGACTTAAGCTCTTTTAGTTATTTTATTCTTATGTACATATATGTGTACACTGACATGTGAAAGTACATCTGTGGGTGTTTCCACATGGATGTGTCAGAACATTTGCTATTCAAATTGCAGTACTGCATTTATAGTTTATATTTATTCTATAAGATTTACTTTGTTTCAGTAATGGTGAAAACTTTTAATTTTTTTTTCTTTTTGTCTTTTTTTCCCTATTGCTCTCTCTTTCTTTTTTTTTTTTTTTTTTTTACAGCAGGCACATCTGCCCTATGGATGAATTTATTTCCTCAATCTCATGGTGCAATATTGCATTTCAGTTGTCACTTTTGATTTATAGTTACTTTAAACATTAAATCTTCCTTTGCATTTTTATTGGTTTCATTAAAAACATTCTGCTCGTCTTTTCATTTATAACCTATATCAAGGGAAAAAAAAAGAAGAACAAAAAAACATCCCAGCTTCTGCCTCTCTGCTTTCACCTCCTCTGTCATTTTCAGGATGTTGCCTTTCAATTTCACCCATTTTTCCAAGTGATAAAGTCAAAGCAATCCACTAGCCACATGTGAATAAAATAAATAAATTTGAAACTTAGATCTTTTGTTACAAACAGAGTTTGTAAAAACATTTATTAAATCTAATAACTTTTGTGTTTAATGAGGCACAGAGCATATGTCAGAAGTATGGTGTCCAAAAGGCAGAAGCACTGAATAGTTTATCTGGCAAATGTGTTACACAAGGTTTGACCCTTAAATTGAGTACTGGGAGAGATAAATAGGGTAATCAAAAGCACTCCCTTACAGTCACATGAACTTGGAGCCATCTGGTCAAGGCAAAAATAAATCAGTAATGCAACTGGAAATTATCTGTAAAGACCTTTGGGGATTGGTTGAAGCATTACTACAGTCTCTTTCATATCAGAGAATAGGGAGAAAAGAAAAAGAAAAAAAGATAAAATAAAAACATGAAAACCCAAAACAAGAAAACTGTTTGTAAAGATGATGAAAGTGACCCTAATTAACACAAAAGCCAAGAAACCAACAAGGGTCTGTCTTCTCTTTTTTTTTTTTTCTCTTTTTTCTTTTTTTCTTTAAGCTGCAAGGAAAGGTTTTCATCCAACAAGATGATACACAATTCCAAAACACAAAAAAATATTTTATTTTTATGTTTTACTTTTTATTGTTACCTGGCAAGATAAGTTCAATAGAAAAAATATTTCTTTGCTTAAGAACCATCAAAAGATAAATAGTTAGTTATATTTTTATTCCATTTTTTTCACTGAAAATGTTGAGTTTGTGAAAAAAATCATCTTTGGATCTTGCACAAGTTGATTATTCAAATAAATAAATAAATAAATCTCTGGTATAGGCCTTCAGCTTTTCTATGTTCAAATCCATGTTGAATTAAACCCTTCAAATCCTGCTGTTGACACTGAATTTTTTTAAAAAAGGTGAAACGTCATCTTATTAAGTTTTTCTTATCCATATTTTATTTTCCCTTACCTCATCTGTACTTAGAAATACATCCTGCTCCATATAAGGAGCAGCAAACACACATACCCTTATTCAGATTAGGATGGGCGTGTAGACAACCAGGAAACCTCCGTGTTGTCCCTTTGAATGAAAAACCGAAGAAAAGGCAACGGAGGCCTCTGGTCAGTGGAGAAGTTTGCAGAAATGAAGGCAAATGTTTTGTGACTGTCCTTGAAGTCACGCCTTTTTTATCCTACAGATAGCAGTATTTTAATCAGATGACTAATTTTTTGTTTCCACAACTATGAATGGTTGGAGGTACCAGCAGTTACAAACGTCATGTCAGATTCTAAAATATCAGGATTTTGTACCATTTAGCTTTTCAACAGGGTTGTGCTACTGGAGACAAAATGTCCTGTAAGGCTGATGATAGACTAAAACAACCCTTCAGTCTGAAGAGAAGTTATTTCTAAAAAGGTATAACTGGGTTATCTTCAATCCAGCTAGCTCAGGTATGGATAGCAGCACAGGCACAGCAGCCTACAGCTCACACTAGTGTCTCAAGAATACACTTGCATCCCAGAAGGTTTTATGATTCACATGGTCTCCTCACGGTCTCAGCTGCAAAACTACATCACCTCAGCAAATATGCTTCAAGCTGTCATGTCTATAGCGACTGTAGAGACTAAAGTGCAGACATCTTCTGAAAGACAGAGTATTTCCCAGTTTCCATTTTTAACTCTTTCTGGGACCTCCATGGTGGCCTTGTTGACCCAACTATCTATCTCTGTTACTTACTGCACTATTTGTCTATGTGTACAGCAGTTTCCTTGGATGGGGAGTATCTCAGACTTTGTTTGTGTACAGACCCTAGAACAGTCAGGCCTTTGCTTCCTTTGGATCTTTCTTAGAAATTAAAATTGTGGGAATAAAACTATGAAAAAGAAAGGAAAACCTATGACCATAAAAAGAATCATATATCCTTCCTTCATGTATAATGAACACCGGCTTCTACTGGGGATTTTCTTTCCATTTCTCTGCAATACTTCATTCTTCTGAATAAGCCTATTATGTGGAGATTGAAACATTAGGATTAATTATGCCAAAAGCTGGTGTAAACCCTAATGAAAAACATACATCTCTCACACAGAGAATTCCCCAGAGAAATCTTGAAAATATTGACTTTGATAGTTTTTGCTGTGTGACTGATTGCATCAGTAGTGTAAAACACTTTAATAAGTATCATTTTGTATATGTGTATAAGTGTGCATATATATGTGTGTATGCATATACATATGCCTTCCTAGATAAGACAAAAGAATGTGTTGAGGCTAAATTGGAGCTCATGTTTCTAAAGAGCTTGGATCTTTCATCACGATGCTTTTGTCTCGATTATCTCTGGATTCTCTCCCTTCCTCCCTCCCTCCCTCCTCCCATCCCCTTTCTCTTTTTGCAAGAAAGCCTGTGTTTGATCTCTGTGTAAATAAACCAAGCATCAGGAAGTAACTAATGGATCCATCATGGGAGCTTGAAAATAAAGTCGAAAAGATTGCTTACACACTACATTCACCCAGAGGATCCGCGCATTTTGTTGCTGAAGGTTATGGAAAATTAGTTTGTAATAGACAAAACTTCATAGATTATAGTAGGAGATTTTCAAAGACACAAAGGGGAGAGAGGTGTCCTGTTCTCTTTGCCTGTAACTGGGGGCTGAGTGCCTCATTTCCATTTGTGACTTTGAAATTCCTCTGTAGATTTAAGGCCTGGAGGAACCGTTGCGTTCAGCTTGCCTGATCTGCTGCATGAAACAGGCTAGAGGATTTCACCTAATAATGCCTGAGTAGAGGAGATGAATTGTGGTGGACCAAGACAACCAGAAGTGCTGCTTACATTTCGTACACAATCTTGTTAATTAGTAAACAAGCATGGTAAACATATCTTCCATCTCCATCCCATCCCCTGATCCAAGTAGTCTTGCACCAATAGGTGTAGTCCCTTTCGTTGACCAAGTCACAATATCCGATAGCAAAACATCTCGATACCTGTTCATCTCACCTCACTTCAAATTAATTATATTTAGATGTAAAAGGATCCATGTAGTCTTATTAGTTGGTTGAATCATTCAGAACTTCTTTTTCCTTACTTCCATTAATATCACATTCTGAATGGATGAAGTACCAAGAGGCACTATAAAACATAACTCTGAATGTATACAACAAAGAACTATAAAATAATACACTTTCTAGCTTGGTATTCAGAGGTCCAGAGAGCAACAGAGAGGATAAAAGACATGCTTTGAAAAGTTCAGTTCATTTTGGATGAACAGTATGCAAAATAGATCTGTCTACAATTTCATATCTCTGCTATCATCATGGCATAGAAATGCCTATATACATAGAATGTCTTATTTTCTGAGTGATCAATTGATTTATGTCTCCAGCTATCTATCTAGTATGACAGTGATTGGTGTCACTATGTATACACATTATTGTGGTTTGTTTTTTTTTCATTTTAAAATATATTTCTTTCTGTTTTATTTGGGTATGTTCAAAGGTATTTTTCTCCCGCCTCATTAGAGAATAATTTCTGGAAAGGTACCATTCTTAAGACAAAGACTAATACTCTGGAGTCTAAAAATGGGGAAGAGGAAAACAAGCTGATTTATGATAAAGGATACAGGACTTGAAAATATACCCCAGGGTGAAATAAATATTACAATACACAATAATATCCTTGCTTTGCCTTCATGTGCATTACTGTAACATTATGAATCTCTCTGTATAGTTCTTTAGTCCATGGAGAATCCTGCCAAGAATGGGTTCCCATGAGCCTTGACACACTCAGAATGGGACCATCTCTGCCCTGGTGATGGGTAGGAAATAAAATACTGTATCACTAGCAGTTTAAGGTCACTCTGAAAAAAAAAACTGACCAAAAAACCAAGTAGACCTAGGAGGGTAATGCAGATCTTCTAAACTCCAATCACATTGATTAGTTTAATTATGATATTCTACTCATGAGGCTCTTCTTCAGACCACCAAGCATATGCAAAAGATGCCTGAAAGAAGTTTTCAAAGACAGAAATATGGCCAAACATTAGACTAGCTGTTGACACAGTTGTCTTGTCTAATAACAGCTAATGAATGCTGCAAGTGAATGTGTGGGGTTGGGGGATGGTAAAGGAAAGCAAAGGGAGGGAGCTACGTTATGAGAAGGAAGGACTTTCATGGGAGCAATATGTCTTACAATCTAATTGCTCTGTGTTTTATAGAACTTGATCATTAGGGTATCCTGCTTATGGTACCGCAGAGATGTAATGGTGAAATAAAGCAAGAGGCTATTAAACAGAAAGTTTAAATATAGCTACAGGGACAGATACTTCATGACAACTTGACAGATGTCTTGGAGTGATCACTGGTTCCTTCATCACTAATTACAAAATCATTTGTCTTAAGGAAAGGACAAAAGAGAAGTAATTATGAAAAACATGATTCTTAGGGGATAAAAAAGATAACATCAGTTTAAAACATTGAAGCGATCATAACCATTTAGAATCATTATTAGTTTGCTTGAGCCAATGACAGCTTGTTTTTTGAAGCCAGTGGGAACTGAGCTTCCTATGCCGAAGTGAAGAAAACATTCAATTTCTTGTTATGCTAAACTTATCCTCAGACTCCAGAGATTTCTTTGACGAACAGTTCATTAAAATTTCCGACCGCAGATGAATTTGAGCTAAAATACACAAATGTTTTAATTATACATTCCTTTTTAATTACACTAATGACTTGTAATGTGTTTATGTTGGTTTAGAGTTTAATTTCTTCTCTTAGATTAGGTGGTTGACTTAAGGATTGTGCTTTTCAGTAAAATACCATGATTCATCAATGTTTGATCATGAGTTAATCCAAAAATATTAAAGCGTTGCAATCCTTGGAGGAATAGTAATGCACACACACATACACAAGCACAATTGCATTTTCTTTTCTTGTGCTTAGGGGCAGCTCCACCTTTGCAACACTGCACAGCAAGGGACAAGTGTCAGGAGACAGAAGCAAAACTCAAGAGATCTGCTGCTGTTAAGATTGCAGCTGGGAGAGGTACGGGGATGCAAAAACCTGGTACCTGTATGAGTCAAGGTTGGTTGGATGATTGACACTCAGAAAGGAACACAACAGAGAGGAAAGATTCACATTTTACACTGTTTGGGGCAACTGCTGTTTCTTAATCACAGCCAGTCTCTGTATCGCATATAGAGTACAAACATGACCTTTAGGTGCTTGCTAAGACACATATGATGTTTAAAGTTAGAAATATAATCTAAACTCTTTGTGTGCATTTCTTCTAATCACTGGAAACACATAGCACCTCCAGAGAGTGGTTCCCATCTATTTTAGCCATCTGTATAAATCATGGTTAATCTGCCATGGACATGTATTTTATCTTGTGTCCATAGAAATGACTAAATTATTAGGTTAGAGAACATGCCCCACATGTGGGTCACTAAAGTTAGGTAACACAATTCTAAATTCAGCTGGACTTCATGAACACCTAACATGAAATGGGGCCAAAATCTGAACTTATTTTAAAGCTCTAGAGACAAAGAATATGTCAGAAACAGATGACCTGAGTTACAGCTCTAGCAGATAATATATATAGTTGGAGTGGAAAATGGCATGACTGGATCCTCCACAGACCAGGATTCCCTGTCAGTGTGTCCACGGACCGGTCCAGACAGTATGGGGC
This sequence comes from Ibidorhyncha struthersii, assembly GCA_013398815.1. Lineage (NCBI taxonomy): Eukaryota > Metazoa > Chordata > Aves > Charadriiformes > Charadriidae > Ibidorhyncha > Ibidorhyncha struthersii. The sequence continues at coordinate 229,009 of VZSZ01004691.1, read as the reverse complement.
TGGAGTGTAGTGTTTTGCACTTTTAAAGACCATTACCTTCCTATACCTGCTATCTGTTTCTCATTCCACTCGTCTCAATTACTTTTTAATTACACATTTTTGCCATGTCCTGCCTGCCTCTAGTCTTTGTCTGTCGATGGCTTATCTGTTTGTGAAACTTCATGAGGTCTAACAATTCAAGGAAATGCATCATGAGTTTTGTGAAGGAAATGAAAAATTTACTTTTTAAGAAAGGGTTAGGACAGTAAATGTAGGGGAATTGCTGCCTGCCATTATGACCAAGTGACTGAATCAGATAGCATGCTGAGTTAGGATGAGGTGAAAACATATGGATCATGGGCAAGCCCAGTGGAATATATGGACAGCCCCTTGACGAATGGAAAATACATACATCTCTACAATTTTTTATGGCTGGATTTATGGGAAAACTGGACCACGTTTCACTTCACCAATATGTTGTATCAGTTCATCGATTCATTGCTTTGATTCAGCTATACATGCATTCACTTTACCAATAGATTGCATCCACTTGTGATATTTCAGAGAAGGACTATGGCCAGAGTACTCTTAGTTCTGAGCCTTTTTTACTGGCTAAGTATCCACCTCAGAAAACAGGTTGCCAGATTTAGGTAGCAGTTGGGCTTACTGGCTCAGCAAGTTTTCACCATCAAATATAATGACCTTCTCAAATGGCATTCACTGCTGTCAGGGACTTCTTTTAAACAAGTCCGTCTCCTTATCCTCTTTTGAATCTTCCTTTATTCTTCTTCCTTGGCTTCAAGACCAATAGATAAATAAGTAAGCATGACAATAGTCACACTGCCCAAGGGCTGCAAATATATTGCCCATTATGGAAATTGCCATTCTCTCATCATTTTCTTACAGTTTGCTTGCCTGTCTGCTGTCTGTAATACCTTACAAACTCTTTGAGACAGGGAGACATATTTATTTTTTGTGAATATACAGTCCTTAGGGTGATGGGAATCTTGCCCATGGCTATTGACCATAATTACTTTATCTAAATAATAAAGGCATGGTCTGGTCAAATCTGAGATGGGCTGATTTCTAATTCTTTTGATGAAGATCCTTCAAATCAAGCAATGGGTCTGAGCAGCAGCAAAAGCTGCCATCACTCAGGTTTCCTATCTGTCACACATTTCAAACATAAGGGAACATAAAAGTGACTCAGAAGACACTGGAGGAAGGAAAAGAGAAAAAAGAAAAAGAAAAAAAAAGTATATTCTAACAGATATTGCCATCATATAGGAGGAATTTGTTAGTACCCTGCCTCGTAAGACACCTATCGTACTTTGTAATTTAACTGTATGGAGTTCTTCTGTCCACAAAATCCATGCCACTCACTACCAACTAAGAAAACAGTTGATGTACTTATGTGTTTGCATGAGATCTGCCTGGCACTTGGAGATGCAGCAGCATAGATCCCACTGGAGAATATCACATTCCTGTTTCACCAAGATAGAATGAGGCTTGTTAGAGAAAAATCTCACAGTTGAATTAGTAACATGATTAGGTGCTCACACTGAGACAGCGTGTAGTTGAGGAAGATGAAACTGCCCGTTTTGGTGCGTGGGATTCAGCTCACTAAATGTGGACATTGCAGAAGTTCTTATTAAAACTCCATCTTCACTAATTGACACTCGAAATATTAGTGCTAGGGTGCAATTCATTTCTCTCAGAATAGATCTTTAAAATGGGTCAAATAAATTATTCCTTAAAAATATCTTTTGTCTCTGGGATCAACTAGGTCTATACTGAAGATAACTGAAGTTAGATTAGATGAAAGCCACACAAAAAGTTGTACTCTTGTCAGATGATAAACCCAAAAGGTATCTCTGTCCATTTGTATTATAATTATCATTGGTACTATGGCGATTTTAGAAATTTATGTCAGGCTAAGATACTGCTGTGGTGGATGGTTTAAAAACAGAAAGGGATGATGATACAGGAGTTACTGCATTAGATATGGCTTCAGGCTTTAGAAGTGTACAAACAGACAGACTTAGTTTGCTCTGTTGACTCTTCGAGTTTGCCAGACTTCATCTCAGTGAGTGCTTAGCCATGATGAGGATTTGCATTTCCTAACTCAAGCACAGCTAGGTTATGTTAAAGACTTCAGTTTCTAACAAGGATAGATAAAAAAATTGTATCTTAAAAAAAAAAAAAGAAAATACTGCAAGTCTTCCTCTGTCCTGCCTTATAGAAAGAGTTCCCCCACTTTGGATTTCTTGTGAGATCCTTACAAACCACTTCATATCTGCATACACTACCATCTCCTTCTATGAACTGGGCTGTCTGTTTCTTCACACCAATTTTTTGAAGAGAAATACATTCAAGACTCTGAGTTTCCTGCAAGCTCTAGAAATGAAATCTGTATGACTAGACTAGAAACACACACTAAATGTCAGGTCTTGTATGACCTTATATTTCATGTGATGCCTAATCAGGGTGGAGGTAACAACGTCTGTGGCATTCAGTTGAATCTAAAGTTACTATTCAGTTGTTAGCTGTTTTACAATGTTCTATATGATTTACCTGTTTTTTACATTTATTGTTTCTTCCCTCTTACCCCTCTTTTAGGTGGGTTATTGAGTTGCCCTGTGTGAAGGAAGGTAAAAGTGTGCTCCAGTATGTACACGAAGCACAGCATTCTAATCCATACTGTCACCTTTCCATGAAACTACAGTAAGATAAATAGAGCAATATCCATATTTTACAGTCTATAAAATCCAGATCCTCTTTAGAAAATACCTTATGTGTAATGCATATACTTGCTAGCTTATTTATCAACATACACTTATACAAAATGTATATAGATAGGACATTTTGTTTTAGGGCTAAACCAATATTTACTTGTGGAAAGCACTCAAGTGTATGTCTGCAAAATGGAGAAGAGCTTGAAAAGATTCAGACACTTTAGGAAACAGTAAGTGATAAAAACACAACATACCAAGCTGTAACTAACCCCACATCTCACTGAAAAGAATAAGGCTTGGATTGTGTCTGGAAATGCCCACTTGTGGGAGGGCATCTGCTGAAGGTCGGGGACAAGGGGGTAAAACAGTGCTGACCACTGATGAAAGACATTCCACAGTAATATTTCCTTTCTTTTGTTGTGATGTTTTGTAATAGCTAGTGCATTTTGGGGCTGTAGTTGAGCAGAACTAAACCAGTAATTTTTTCACAATGAGAACAATAAGCCATTGTAGCTGGGGGGAGGTGTGGATTCCCCAGTGTTAACAAGATTTGGCTGGACGGGGTGCTGGGCCATCTTGTCTAGACTGTGCTCTTGCCAAGAATGTTGGGCCTTGAGGTCCATCCTTGAGGTCCCTTCCAATAACTATTCTATGATTCTATGATTCTGTGATTCAATAGAATCTTCATTCAGATTGGGTACTAAAATTGTATTAGAATGGTGTTCTTTTTGAAATATTTTTAATGCATCAGGGTTCCTTAAAGCCTGCTGGCCCTTTCAGCTTTGCTAAAGAGCTAAAGTAAGGCTGAACTCCCTCACACACAAAAAAATGTAAAAACAAAGGTCCCAGCTGCTTCTCTCCTGCTGTTGCCAGTTCCAGGCAGTGTAGATTTTAGTTATAATGCAGGAACTGAGAAATGGGAGCTGGCAGTGACAGGCTTAAGATGAAGTCTGGACCTGAACATATGATGACTACGGGTCATTAGGCATGGCTTCAAAGTTTGTGTTACGAGTCAGCATTTCACCAGAATTTTTGAGAACAGAACTAGAGTTTGAATTTGACTTAAAAAGACCAAAAAAAAACAAAAGAAAATAAAAAATAGAGGAAAAAATCACTGAAAAGAATCTAGGATAAGAGTCTTTGACATTAATAAATCCCTTCTTTTGTTGTTATTCTTTCTTGATACATTATTTCTGGGGCCCATTGCGCCAAATACAAGAACTGTGAGTGTAAAAATACTCACATGTCCAAAAACAACTTTGTTCTTCCTGTTGTTGATACAGTATACTTACCATACTAACTTTTACATTGCTAAGATCACTTTGTGTGACTCATCTCTACTGGTTTTATGAAAGCTGTGGAGAAGAGTTTCAAAGTTCTTGGAAGAACTCAGAACTGCAGTGTCTTCTATTGAATTTTTTTTCAGCTGAGTTTCACAGTTGCAATACACAAAAGATTTCCAGCAATTCTCAAGACTTATATGATGTCATGGGAGCTGGGAGATTCATTTTTGTGAGTCATTTATTGATATTATTGTTCTGTTTTTCTCCCTTCTGGGAATTGCACCAATCAGTTCTGGCATCCTATCAATGGAATAAAAAGAAACAAAAAATCAATTTCTATAGCTTCTCTAATGATAGTGAAATGCTTCCCTTACTTTCCACATATTTTCCTCTTGTTTCCATCTCTGCTTCTGATATTTCTGTGTATTGTCTCAACTGCCTGGATAAACAGAGCAAGGCACTGAGCTGAAAGTTCCCCATAGTACAGGAAGACATTGATTTGGAGACCCATATATTTGAAGAGCTTCTTTGTGAACTGGAAATAACATGCATGTAATTTTCAGGGATTCTGGAAGTAGGTGGTATATGCAAGTGATTTATAAATTGGACCCTTAATCTCTAAGTTGATTGTACTAAACACCAGATTAGGTTGATTGTTATTTTGAATTAGTCTTGTTATGTGATTACAGTGGGACTTAAGGATTCACATTAAAATAGCTTCAGCTTAGAAAGAATTCTGTATCACACCATGAGCAACAGAACCTTTCAACTAGTTCAAATTTGGGTTTATTCTGTAACCCTGTATTCTCATCATCAGTGCTACAAATTTTTCTTTGAGACTATATATTCTGTTTAGCCACTAATGTTTGGACTTCCAGCTGCACTGAACACTAGTGCAGACAGTTCCTTATCATTCATATCCCACAGCATCATGCAAATTGCTTGGCTCCCAGGATGTTCTGCATTTGTCACCATGACATATTAGACAGACAGACAATTAAGTGATGAAAAACTTTAATTCAACTTCCCAAACTGTACTATGGAATTAAAGGGTGCAGTGCAGAAGGAGAAGTCTACAGATTTGGGAGGGGGAGGGGGTATCTAAATTCAGGATATTCCCTTGTAATTTGTTAGTGTTAAAATGCCTGTAGACACAGGCAAAAAGAAAACTGCAGCAAAAACCTGTCTTACTAATTAAAATACCCCTGAAGCATAGCCAGTAGGTAAAATACTTAACAAACATTAAAGAAATGGCAAAAGATGTATTTCTCAGATAACCTCCCCCAAAGAACTCTAAGGTTTCAAATTCTTTTCTTGAGAAAAGACATCAGACACAAACCTGGGAGTTTCAATGAGGTCTCTTGCACTTACACCAAGTATGTTGCCTCACAGATTGTTATGCTCACCCCCCTCAGTACCCGGAGTGCACTCCCTTCTCCTTTTAGTCTGGCTGCCTGCGCTTAAGGCCAGCTCTCTCAGATGGCTCAGATGCCTAATTTCAGTTTAGACTGTTGTGAAAAAAGAGTTGGGTGAAGCATCGGTGTGAAGTCCCTGCTCTTGGGAGTTGCTTTTAATCCGAGGCTCTCAGCATTGGTCTGAGTTGCTGGAGCTAGGCTGCTCTGTGTTGCAGCCATGCCCATGCCTGGTTGTGTACCTCATTAATACAGGCCCCTGCCTGGATGCTGACCTACAAACCTGACTTCCCAGCTGGATGTCAGACATGCCTCATTGTGCTAGACTTTCACGGCAACCACAGGACACAGTTTTGACCCAGGTCACTATCTCCAGATCTGATCCTGGCCCTGTTTTGCTTATTCACCTTGGATTTGTGTCACCACCAAGAATCTATTCATTGACCACTGGATGGTCGTGTCAGCCTGGTTACCCTCCCTGGTCCCTCTGTGCTCTCCCTAGTTGGGTACTGTGGGACTGTGCCCTTTGTGGCATATCAGTCCTTCAAGATATTCAGTACTTACTTATATATGCCTTGAGCAACCTGATCCAGTTGGATCTGCTTTGAACAGGAAGTTGTACTAGATGACCTCTGGAGGTCCCTTCCAGACTAGTCTATCATGCTCAGACAAAAGAACTTCATGGCCAGCTTACACATGTATGGTCAGATCTCATACTTATCAAGATCACTTCCTCAGAATTGTGTGGTGACCAGTGAAATCATAGTTAGGTTTGTCTAGAGAACAGCATGTATGAATCCTATGAACCGCTGTCTAGGTGAAAATAGCTCTACATGGCCTCAAGTGAGTTAACTTCATTTCTTCTGCAAGCACGGCTGATTGAAGACCACCTGATTTATAAGCCAGGACATTCATAAAAGTATTTAAACCATTTTCTTCAAGTTCATGTTTCAGTTAATTCTCATTAACACTCTCAAACCTTCCCTGATTAACTAAAGGCCTCTCATGGGACAGGAAAGATGCACACTTGAACCCTGCACTTTTGCTTCTTGACAGAGTGCTATAGTTATTGTCCTCCTCTGCTGCTCAAGGCCCAGAATGTGAATGATTCTGGCTGTCATGCCCAAAGTTAAAATGACACAGATGTAGGACATGCAAACTCTACCTCTCTGGGATTTCAGAACTTCTTCGTCTTCTGTAGAATAGAAATTTTACACAAGTGTTTAGTCTTCTGTCAGATACCATTGTAACTTTGCATCTCAGAATTAAGATGGATTTTATTCATGTCTTCTGAAATGACTAGAAATTTATTCTGTAGACTTGAAATTAAGTACCCTGTGCTGCCTTCTAAGATTTCAACACCTAAACTGATTTTTGGTACATTTTCTGTTGTAGGTACCGTAGCTAATCTACAATAAAGAATGAGAAGTACAAATCCATATTTTGACACATACAATAACTTCTGAAACATGACATTTTATTTCTCCTTAAAGGTAGGAACAAACTCCTAAACCTTTATTTAAAAATTAAGGAGTTTGAATTTTAATTTTCAAATAAAAGCATAGAAAATCCAAGATCGCCTCTAGTAAGGGGCTATTTCTGCCGTTCTTTCTATGTTTGAAAGAACATGGACTTCAGCTGTTTTTGTGTTGGGTGTAAATTAACTGCCAGCTGGATTCAGGGAGAGCATCTTCCTTACTGCAATATTGCCCAATTAGATGACATACTGCAACTGCAATTAAAAAGTCAACACTTGCCACAGCACAATATGAATGATATGCCATAGAAAAATAAAGCAGTACATCAGATACTGTGGTTTAGTGACTGTAACTGATGGCATTTTAATAACTCTTATATTGTGGTTTTAAACCTTCACTGGAAATAACTAGTAGAGCTAGCTGAAACTAGCAGTCACAATTCCACAGAGACGATGTTATTCTGACTTATTCATTTAGCTGTATAATTATTTTTCAGTGCTGGATCTGAACTCAACCCATAATATTTCAAAATGGTGTGCAGAATGATGATTTGGGGGACAAAAAAAATAAAAAGAATTAATTAAACTGAACTCTCTTTGTTGAGATGTCAAGATGTTTCATTTTGCTTGTGATGCTGTGCCCATAATCTATTTTTAATATGTTCTGTAAGAGAAATAAAATCTGAAGAAACAGTATAATCCAAACTTCCCATTCTGGGATTAAAGATGGTTTGTATGGAGATAAAAATATTTACCCTAGAAAGTCAAAATTTCATCAGAGCTAATATTGTTCCATGGGAAATTTTTATTCCTGATAAAGGAAAACATTTAACCCATTATGGAAACACTAATTTAATTACACGCTCTGTAGAAGACACAGAGGTGTATCAACTTTTTTTTTTTTTCGTAGTTCCTGTGTTTGTTTTTAAGTCATTATGTGACAAGGAAAATACTGCAAAGACTATTTCACTCCACCATAAATAAGCCCTTTTGTAAATAGGTCTATCTAATCTTGCAAGTTTCAGGTTAGTTCCCATTGTCTCTTTTCCCTAGCTACAATTCATTACAAAATATGGCAACTACCAAGCCTCATTTTTCATTATTTATTATGTCCAAACCCAGTGGTGGATTCTACATGCATTTTTAGGCATCCAGCCACAGAGATTTATGAGTCAGTGCAGCCCTATTTATGGGTGGAGTTTGGCTCAGAAGATATTCAGGATAATGAATGAGTTGCTATGTTTGGTATCAACCAGATATTGGGACAATGCTGCAGAAAAGGAAGAAGAAAATAAAAATCAACACCTGCTCAGTGATAAAACATAAGACTAAAAACTGAAGACCTTCTTTCTTTTCTATTTCTCATTGTTTCTTTTTTCCTCAGACATAAGCCTCCAAGAATACTGGGCTTTTCTGCTTGTTTTTTTAGTTTTTCAGGATGAATGAAAAGTGAATCAGAACTCAGATTTATCTTATTGTGCTATGATATCTGACCACAAGACGCAGACCAGTGTCATGCTTCATGGAAAGAACTAGGAGTTAAGCCTCTTAGATTTTATCCATTTCTCCACAAATGATTAGTGAATGTTTCAGTGCCTCAGCTTTCCTTGACTAAAGCAGATTGTTACTGTACGTGCAAAATAAGACTTTTACACATTTATTACAACACATTTATTGTGTTTGATTAGTTGGAATTTGAAAACAGCAAGAAGCATCTTAGATTAAAATATGATTATCAACTGCTAGGTAGCTTCTAGCTGTCAAACTTACTTTTCACTACTCTAAAATTGGGTACATTTCACATTATCTTCTTCAGGTACCTCTTATTTCCTATTTCCTATTGCTATGTGTTCAACATCTTGGATGCTTCTTGAGTATAGTATCCTTTAGGCTGTCTTGGATTTTCACCTGTCACAGATGTGCGGCATAGGATAACAGCACAGAACAAAAATCTGAGCATATGGGACACAAAGCAGTATATAACATATACACTAAAATCTCAGGCTCCAGTCTTAAACATAGGAGGATAAATTTCCCAAATCCACTACCCAGAAATGCTTCTAGTGAGATGTGAAGTAGGAATCAGAATTGTGATTGGAAGGGCAAAATAATATAATGAATTATTATCTTCCTATCAGGAATGCTGATGGTTATTTCCTAGTACTGACCTCTGAACTGATGGTTTTAGTGCTCTGGTCAAAAAAGAGTTTGGGTAGTTTTAGGTCAATATTTTAACATCCCATGGTCATTTCCTCTGATCCTTCCAGGAGCGATTTTTAAAGGGTGCTGGTGGAATTATCTCTCATAATCTTACAACAACCTAACTTTTCCTAAAACAGCTCTCTATTGCTTCCTCTCTTTGGGAACACTAGTTATGCAGTTCCTAACCCAGGGGTAAGTTTCTACTACAAAGTTTGTCTGTGCCTGGACAGGATATGAGTCAACCTATGGCCTAAAAGAGCTTCATATGAATTTAAATTATGAATTAATAAGCATTTATAGCAAATATATATATATATGAAGAAATTAGAAATAGTGTTAGGCACAAGCGAAAAAATACTCACAGACAGAAAAGGAAAACCTCACTGGGATGATATATGAATCTCATCATTGCCTTTTCATCTCTATCAGCTCTATTCTTCTGTCACCACAGTAGAGCAGGGAGAAGGGAGGATGAGCATGCTGCTTTGTCCTCCAACTCACAGTTCTGTACTTGGCTTAAAGAAACACTACAAGCATGTGGCCATTCCTGTGAAATCCACAGTGGCCAGAAATTGACCGTATTGTCTGACTTTGCTCCAGGAGGGATAATCATCTGGTGGAAAGGAAGTACAGAGTTGGAGGGCAGTAATACTTTAACCCTCTCTGTTATTTAGTCAATGGCTTTAACTCTGATCTCTTTCCTTTGTTTAAAAAGGAAGACTTGACAGTAACTGAGGCTCTTAGTTGAGTTGCCTGAAGACACAAAATGCCAATACACTTTCCCCCTTCAGTTTCCTCCCCACTGGACAGGGAGATTTGAAAAGCCCTTCAAGTCAATTAGGCACCAAACTGCTTTTCATTCAAAAAACAGTCCCATAACCAACCCTTTTTCCTTCTCTCTAAATCACATGGAGCACCCTGCTTATTTTTTTAGAATTCTTTAGATAACATTGAAAATTAAAGTAGCTAATTAAATTTTATTATAGGTGCACATGGTGGACAGAGGGGTAGATAGGTAGGGTGGACCCTAGTACAGGTGTGTCAAAATCAATAGGAAATTGGGGATCCTAATTCACCTCCTTTGTTGCCTCAAAATTAGTGAATGCCCAGGGAGTTGGCAGGGGAAAAGAGAGAAGATAAATCACCTGGCTACAGACCTTGTGAAATGCAAGCACGTTCTGTACTTCTGTTTCTTAATAAAATACACACTAGTCCCCAGGAGATGTTGGTAGGGAGCTGGGGCGAGAGTCATTTTTAATGGGTTCATTTCATTTATGAATGGAACACTTTCTCCATTCTTCCTCCCCCCCTCTTTTTGACAAAACCCTTGGCTTCTTGAGATGTGAAATAGGTGAAAGAAAATACAGTTTGGGACCATTAATTATGCTTTCTTATTGAGTATATAAATTTGATGTCAAGCAGGCCAGGCTGAATGGTATATATTTATTTCAAAAATATCATCTCTGTGAGGCATTGCTGCATCATCCTATTGATTTAGGTATTTTTTGTTATTGTGCTTGATGCTTTTATGAAAGGCAGGCTATTAACAAACTAAATTGAAAAACTAGTGAGTCAGACTTTTCTTGGATGATCCTGAGTGTTACTTGCACGCAGCTTTAAATTGGAAAATACTGTAAAAGACTTATTTTTTTAATGGTGCAGTCCTCTCTTTGCAATCCATAAACCTTATTTGTTGTAAAGAAAAAAAAAAGAAAAAAGAAAAAAGAAAAAAACAAGATAGAATTCTCATGCTCCACTGCAAGTTGCCTATTTTTCTCTCCTATCTATAAAAATGTTAATCTTTTCATTTCAAAGGGTCACTATTTTTGACCCTGTTGGACGTTTGTATTAAAATCCTGTGTAAAACAAGGTCCTTTTAAAAGAGCAACATAGAATATTTTGTGCTCATGCAAACAGGAGCCAAGAAGTAGATGTTTGCTGCTTTCCTTTCAAACAAATATCCACACCGTTAAGGTTGGGTGGGTTGGAGTCAGAGGAACCAAAGGACTGAGACTCACTCTTCTTGGTGCTCCCTGGGTCTGCTCCCTTCGTTTCTCCCTCTCCCTCTCACTGCTCACAGGTTTTGTTCTGAGTTTCATCATCAAAGAAAGGCAAAAATTTAAAAGGAAAATTAATCAAAACCCCAAAATTCCACTTGGTTACATTGGGAAGCCATAAATCACCACATGGAAGTGGGTCACCTCAAAGGCTTGGAAACCTTAGTAACCATTGAAAGTCCTGGTCTTCTTGTCCTTTCTTGTGTGACAAAGACAAATTGCTCAACAGTGTAGCTGTATTGACCCCATAAGTCTGTTAGCATGAGTCATGAGCAATGAGGGGTGGTCCTTGTTTTTGGACCACGATTGCAGCACAAAAAATAAAGGTTAGTTTTCTACTCCAGGCTGTAAGCACAATTGGAGTAATTTTTGTCTCTCGTTCTTTTAATTTTTTTTTTTTTTTTTTTCCCATTTGATGATACAAGTGCAGGAGAACTGACTTACTGGGTCAGATTGAAGTTCTGTCCATGACAGAGATCAGTAAAGGTTACCTTAGAAAGAAAATAGCATCTCAGATAGTGACTGATACTTCTTCCATATACTCTCTCAGACCTTAGCAAGTTGTGGCTCTGGAAGCTGTACAGTCAAATATGGAATCTCCATATTTCATAGTCTTCAGTAGATTTTTGTTTCCAGCATTTTTCCCTGTTGCATTTTGAAGTCATTAAAACTTTCAGTGTCCACAATACTTTGTGGTAGTGAGTCCCAGAGTATAGTGCTGCACTGTGGGAGGAACCACTCTCTCTGGTTTATGTTTTGGATCCCTGTGCTACAGCTATGGTTCTCAATTGGTTTCAGCTTTGAAAAGAACCAAGAAGCAAAAAGCACTTTTGCACTAAGTCTTAAAATGAGAAATTTTATGAGGTTCACAGAAAATGTCAAGACTGTTTACAGGTTTTACCTGCTAACTCCCAGCTTGGATCAAAACAGGAAATACTGAAAAACATACACTCTGATAGATCAAATGCTCGCTGGATGGCCAGGCCCAGAGAGTGGTGGTGAATGGAGTTATATCCAGTTGGTGGTCCATCACAAGTGGTGTTCCACAGGGCTCAGTGTTGGGCCCACTCTTGTTTAATATCTTTATTAATGATTGCCCTGGTTCCGACAGGGATGGGGTTAATTTCCCCAAGGACTTGGCAAGGGAGACAGGTATTCCATACCATGTGAGCCATGCCCGGCCATAGAGGGAGCTGAATGGGGGAGGGGGCAGGAAGTCGCTGCTCGGAGCAGGCTGGGACAGGACAGGTGCGGTCGGTGAGCAGCAGTACTGTAGTAGCATTTGTATATTCCTTTATTGGTGTTATTGTTATTGTTTTTCTCTCTCCTTTGCTGTTCAGTTAAACTGTCTTTATCTCAACCCACAAGTTTTGCCTTTTTCTTCTGATTTTCCCTATGGCTGTGGGGGTTGAGCGAGCGGCCTCGTGGTTCCTTGTTGCTGTCTGAGCCAAACCACGACAGTGATCTTGACAAGGAGACTGAGTGCACCCTCAGTAAGTTTGCAGATGACACCAAGTTAGGTGGAAGTGTTGATTTGCTTGAGGGTAGGAGGACTCTCCAGAGGGATCTGGGCAGANTATCTCAACCCACAAGTTTTGCCTTTTTCTTCTGATTTTCCCTATGGCTGTGGGGGTTGAGCGAGCGGCCTCGTGGTTCCTTGTTGCTGTCTGAGCCAAACCACGACAGTGATCTTGACAAGGAGACTGAGTGCACCCTCAGTAAGTTTGCAGATGACACCAAGTTAGGTGGAAGTGTTGATTTGCTTGAGGGTAGGAGGACTCTCCAGAGGGATCTGGGCAGACTGGACTGATGGGCTGAGGCCAACAGTATGAGGTTCAACAAGGCCAAGTGCCGGGTGATGCTCTTGGGTCACAACAACCCCGTGCAGCACTACAGGCTTGGGGCAGAGTGGCTGAAAAGCTGCCAGGTGGAGAAGGACCTGGGGGTGCTGGTGGACAGGCGGCTGAACATGAGCCGGCAGTGTGCCCAGGTGGCCAAGAAGGCCAACGGCATCCTGGCCTGTATCAGGAATAGTGTAGCCAGCAGGACCAGAGAATTGGTTGCCCTGATGTACTGATGAGGCCGCACCTTGAGTACTGTGTTCAGTTTTGGGCACTGCAGAATAAGAAGGACATAGAGGTGCTGGAGAGCGTCCAGAGAAGGGCAATGAAGCTGGTGGGGGTCCTGAGAATGAGTCTTATGAGGAGCAGCTGAGGGAACTGGGGCTGATTAGTCTGAAGAAAAGGAGGCTGAGGGGCTGTATTGCTCTCTACAACTACTTGAAAGGAGGTTGTAGCGAGGTGGGCATTGGTTTCTTCTCACAAATTACAACTGGTAGGACAAGAGGAAATGGTGTGACGTTGCACCAGTTTACTTTAGACATTTGGAAAAACTTCTACACGGAAAAGGTTATCAAAGACTGGAACAGGCTGCCCAGGGAAGTGGTTGAATCACTTGAAAGTTGGATGTACTTAAAAGCCATCTAGATATGGTGCTCAGGGACATGGTTTAGAAATGAGTTTGGTAGAGCTAGATAACAGTTGGACTTGGTGATCTTAAAGATCTTTTCCAGCCTTAATGATTCTATGATAAAAACATTTAAAAAAAAACACTAGCAGAAAATGAAATATCAGAAATTTCAAAAGACATGCTGGCCTTATCATAAGATTCCTTTGCAAAAAATTGTAGATCGTTCGGTGATCACGTCAACAAACTTACTTTTAAAGGTTCTCAGATTTTGCCAAAATCAAGTATGTATTGAATCATCATGTGTTTGGGCTGGTTTTTGCCTGCACTTCAGATGTAAGATGAGAGACGACACAAACCTAAGCACTGAATTTTGGCCACAGGCTTGAATTCTAACCAGATGCCTTATGAAGCCTTCATGCACATACTTTCCTGATGAATCATCTCAACATGGGCAGGCTTTTAACTTTTGTTTTACTTTGAAATTTGTAATGACAGTACACCTTGAAGATACTTATTCCAGTTGTGTAGTACAGGAGAGAGAGGCTTGAATTTTCTATTTGACTGTTTCAAGTCCTCACTGATAATCAAGATAGCATAACAAAAGGAGACGTGTGTTTGTCATTTCAATCAGTGTAAACCTCAGATGGACGAGAAATGTTTTCTGTGTCTCAGGAAGGTGACTTAACCCACTGTTTAGCCTTACCTCTCGATAAGGTAAATCTGATCCCGAGTGACATGTAAAATCGTACTTATTGCATTGGTACTACTGTGATATCTTTGTAAATTATAAACAGAATATCAAATTAAGCCTTCTTCCAGCTCTCCCCTTTTCCCAAGGTAAATAGAAAAGTTGCAAAGAAGAAGGTAATGTACACAAGCTGGCAGATATCAGAATATTCCAGCTGCAGTCAGACCCACCTATCTCACACTGAAGGAGGGGAATGCTTATTGCACCACCAGCTCTGGGCAGCTAGTGAACCCATCACCTCCGGACTGCTGGGGATGATCATGAGTTCATTGATAATATCACCCCCATTACACAGACCAACAAGCTGATAACAAGGACAGTCAGGATTTAGAAATCTGGCTAGTTTCCAGGTAAATGCATCTCAAGAGTGGTTCATTTCTGCTAATTGCCCAGGGCCTATATTGAAATGCTGTGACAACATGTGATTTTTACAAAGAGAGGCAGAAAGAAAGGTAAGCAATACTTTTTTTGTCGTCATCTCACTTTCTTGTCTCCTTAGCACAAGACATTGCTGTTTTGTAGCCCTCTATTCAAAATTGCAGCATTTCTGATCCTCCAGTTAGAATAATATGTTGGCCTAACCAAAAAAGCCATACGTAGTAGGAAAAGCAGAGTACTACAAAAAAGGTTCAATGAAAAAAGTGAGCCTAAGAAGTACAAGCCATAGCTCTTTAGCTGTTAAATAAATAAAAAATAGACTCTCTTGGTTTTAGCATGCCCATGCCTACCTTTTAAGGAAATCTGAGCAAAAGATGAAAAGGGTCAACCCAAAAGAAGACAAATGAGATGCACTTAAGCCTTCAGGTGGATAGATACAGACCAAGATACTTTCATGTGTGGAGTGTAGAGGTTTCAGAAACACTCCCTTTCCAACAAGTATTGAAACACAGCAAAGGATGATTGTAAACACACCTTTTAGATTTGGTCTCAAGCTCCTTCTGGGATGCAAGGAATCTAGGGTTGTTTCTTCCATATCAAAAACTCTCCAGCACCCCCAGACAGCACAAAACCTGTCCCTGGCTCAACTCTCTCTTCTCCCTACCAAGAGATCAAGCCAGTTCCCTTCACTAACAGAGGTTCTGCCAGGGGTTACTCTGTGGCAGAGGCAAGCTGGTTTTCAGAGCAGGAAAGGCAAGGAAAAATTAAGCTTGATGCCAGCACAGTGGGGTATATGGTCTCCCTGTGTGTCTTTAAAGGGGCACCATCAACTTAAAAATCACTCTTCTGTCTGAAGCTTCCTTATCACCTGCTGTTACAAGTAGCATTGTCAAGTACCACAGCTGATAGAAAGCATATATATGGAGTTTTCTGGTGTATTTTTGTTTATTTGTTTGTTTGATTAGTGTCAGTTTGCTCCTTTCTTTCATTATCAGTGTTGGGTTTAAAGCTGCTTAATTATGCCTCTAGCACAGCCCAATCAGTTGTCATTCTGTGGGTTTTTGTCTCAACAAAAAAGATGTTTTTTGTGTGTGACTGTGTGTGAAGGGAGGGGTGAGAAGGAAAGAGAGAATGTAATTTAAGAAAAGGTGAAGAGAAAATAAAAATAACAGTCACCTTCTAAAAATTAACTGCATACACTGAGAGCATCTTTTTAAGCACAAAATGCACACAGTGAGTCAGTAGCAGACTCAGGAGAATAATCTGTCAAGAGCTAGTGCACTGAAGAAGTAGCTTTTGCTTCAGACTACTAGGATACAGGTTAACTTCTTCTTCTGTAAGGTAGTATTTAGGAGCCAATTCTTTCAAAAAATAATACTAAGCTGTTTTATACAAGGGGAAGTTTTTCTTGCTAGTAAATGGAAATTGGAGCCCGGCTGTCGTAGAGCTCTTTTTTGACCTATAGCACTGTATTAGGGGAATTATACTGTACAAGTAAAAAAGAAGAAATAGCTTAAATGGCAGCCTACCCCCCAAGGGAAACCTGACTTCAGTAGTAAACTTTAACTCAATTTCAGCTCCTTTGAGGTCAAATCTACTTCAGTTTTACTTGGTTTCTTGTTTCCTTTTTTTTTCTCTTTCCTTTTTCTTTACTTTTCGACTTTCCCACTGACATTTATTTTGAATGGCATCCTTACATCTTGTTTAATTTTTTTTCTATCATTAAAGGAAAAAAAGATCACTCTCTTTCCACCCTCCCCTTCTGCTTGAAGATGAAAGCTACGGGCTTCACTAGCCCTAGAAGGGAAATAATAATAATAATAGCATCTTCCATTTAAATAGTGCCTTTCATCCCAAAGAAGATTACATGTCAGGCCAATTTGTGCTTTCAGTTACATGGCTATGCATCCAGAATAATTCTGTCAGCATCAATGGCGCCTCTCTGGACTTATCCCAGAGTTAATTTCTATAGGATTTAGGTATGTAGAGGTCACTACATTACCCTTCCCTGCTCCAGCAGATGTTCAGCATTCACTAGTAGCATATTAGTCCCTAGTCAACCCGTCCCTGTCCATAGATGTTCTCCATCATGGCTTGAGCAGGAGCACAACAGTTTATACCTGCACAAATCTTCAAATTCAGTCTGTCATCCAATGATGTCAGACAGTTCTGGAGACCCTGGACAAATTTTCTTTGTTCTGAGGGAACATGTGTCATAGAAATGTGTGTTTATTTTACAAATCATTCTGCACTCCAGTCTATATCAGATGGGGTCACTGCAGCCCTGGCTGAAGAGCCATGCTGCTGAAGGCCTGGGCACTCCCAGCCCTTATCATTATATGGTAGTGCAGGTAGCAAAGAATAACATAGACAATAGGTGCAAATAGAGCTGTTGAATGGTTTGGGCAAGATGCCAAGGCTAGGATACAAAACCACTTCCCACTGCTCTGCTTCCATCTTAGTGTTAACCTTTTCTCCTGTCAGACTGAAATTCTGGGGGCACGTTGAAGTTCTGGGGGCACATTTCTTTCTTCACATGGCTTTATAACACCTAGCATGGGGATGACGCTTCTAAACCTTGCTGCAAGAAGCTAAAAGTTATGTTAAAGTGTTACTTCAATGTCTATATAAACTGGAAGATGAAGGAACAGCTATGTTGAAGTGCACACTTTGACCACGTACTAACTGCTTGTCAGGACAAGGCTGGGGCACGTCATCCCCCCAGGTGCCTTAGTATCAATGGAATAAAATCCAAGGACAGAGCAGGAATAGATTGACTATAAAACCTCTGCAATATGTCCTTCGGTGTGGACACTCAGGGACAGAATGGTGTGGGGCACATCAGAATGCCCTTGCTCAGCAATCTTGGTGCATCTAGTGCCACTGTCTGAAGTCTCTCAAACTAGATTAGCTCAGTCATGCTTTGCTTAAAAGGCCGATCATTTGTGTTTTCTGGTGTAACCTCTTACTCCTATCTTGCCCAGACCTTTGTGGTTACCCCTTAAGTTGAACCCTGCATTTGCGGGTTCTCCCAGAAACCTCAACTGAATTTCGTGCATGAATTTCTCCAGGCAAGCTTGCCTAGAGATCAGGTCAGTAGTGAGTTCTTTCATGGTATTTCTGGTACTCTCTATTTCAGGTCATGGTTGAAAATACCATAAGAACAATCTATTTCATAGAATTTTCACATGAAAATGAAACTTAAAAATTAATGAAGCTTTTTTCTAAATTGGAGAAAAAGATGTTTGGATCAAGTTCAGTTTTGAAGTTTGAAGGGTGAGGGTAAGGAGGATTTATTCTATTCAGAGAAATTGGTTTGGTCACCCTCAGCTATAGACTGTACAAGATTCACAATATTATGTAGCTGGTTCTTGTATAAATAGATTGTACATTTACAAAGAGAAGGATTAAAACCATCTTCCTTAATTACATCCTATCATTCATAGCAGGATAACCTTGTAAAAGATCAAACAGTAATGGGGGCAGAAAGGGCTTAGTGTACAGCACAGAATAGCAAGAGTTTGCCCTTTCCAATATACAGTCAGCAAAGAGTCGTGCAGGACATGACCATTTAGAAACTCAAGAGGTGAGATGAGAGAGGGGACATTACTGTTGCAGGGTCTGAAGCTGTAAATGTTTATTCATGTAGCAATCAATTCTAGCTAGCTACCTCTGATGCAGACACACATACATATATGACCTCTCTGTATCAGAACGGATCTCAATAATTTATATACTTCTCTACACAACATCTTTATGAAGTAGGGTGTTTTTTCTTCTTCTGCTCCTCTGAGTGAGGGGCTGAAGTGCAAGGAGACTAGGGCTGAAATGTTCTCCAGTATCAGAACAGGATTTATGTCCTCAAGATAAAGAAAGAAATTCAGAATTGTCCATCATTGGCTTATTTCTAGAGTCCGTGTTTTTTTTTATTTGGCATTTTTTATAAACAGTGCAGCATAAAGTAGAGTTAAGCTCACTCTGAATTGTCTTTTTGTTGCCTCCATGTTTGTTTTATTAACTGCACTGATAATGAACCAACTTCTCCATCCCATAATTGACTTGACTGTATAATGTGGTGTTTAAGGAATTCTGCACAGAGGGGATGATGTACATTTTGTAGAATCATAGAATTGTCTATGTTGGAAGGGACCTTGAAGATGGTTGAGTCCACCCATTAACCTAACACTGCCAAAACCACCACAAACCATGTCCCTCAGCACCACATCAACCTGTCTTTTGAATACCTATAGGGGTGGTGACTCCACCACTTCTCTGGGCAGCCTGTTCCACTGCTTGACAACCCTTTCAGTGAAGAAATTTTGCCTAATATCCAATCTAAACCTCTCCTGGTGCAACTTGAGACTGTTGCCTCTTGTGCTATCGCCTGTTACTTGGGAGAGGAAACCAACCACCACCTCGCTACAACCTCCTTTCAGGTAGTAATAGAGAGTGATAATGTCTCCCCGAAGTCTCCTTTTGTCCAGACTAAACAACTCCAGTTCCCTCAGCTGTTCCTCTTAAGACTTCCTTTTGTCTAAGGATCCCATAGTCTGTGTGTGCTCATTAGCCAAAAGGTGAGCATGCAAAAGTTGTGTCATTGCCACCTCCAAAAAATTATCTGTTTTCAGACTAGTACTTCCACTGTCTTTAATGCTTGTAACTCCTTCTTTATGCTGAAGTACAAGTTTGATGTAGATCGAGTGAGGGCATATAACCCATTTGTTTCAATTTGGAGTAGACAAGTGACAGATTTGTATTTTGAGGATAGTTCTGTCCCACCTGTAGAAGATGACAGATCTGGCCTAAAGTTAGAATTGTAGTCAACAGTTCATCCAGCATAAGGCCTAAGAGTGCAAAGTTAATTCATCAACACCCTTTGAGCAGGATTTAGCAGAAGTATCTATTGGTATCTGTGGTGCTTTGTGTTGACTAGCTGTGGACTTTTATCTTGTGGTAGGAGACAGACCATATCAATGCACTGGGTTCTCTATCAGCCATCTTTATCAGGAGATATCCCAGTCTTCCAATCTTGGACAGGTTGCTGATGTGAAGTGTTAATTCAGACATTTTTCACCTTAGAGTGGCAAGAGAGTTCAGATACATTCCTGGAGTTAGTTTTACCTGTTGACTAGCTCTGCTCTGCTGCCTGCTCAACATGTGGACTTTGTAAATTGCTACGTGTAAAGTCCCTGCACTGGTAGTCTGCAGACCTGACACTTGGCTTATGAATCACTGCTGGAAAGAAGCATGAGATTTATCAAAGTGAGTCCAGTGCTGAAGCTGGACGGTCCAATGGGTTGACTTTGTACCTTACCTTCAGCAACTTGCCTGGAGTCACACAGGAAGGTAGAAAAGAAACAGAAACATGAACCTGTGTGTTTTACTAGTTTCTTATCCCCAAAAAAGTTTATCATCTGGAATCACTAGCATTGAGATTATTCCCTAAGGTAAAGATTATGGAAATCTTAATTTGCCTTTTTTGTTTTCTCAGTTTGATGGGAAATATTTTATTTTTTTCCCCATCCCCTACTACTTCTACAAAATCTGAGCGTATCTGGTTTTTCTCTCAGCTTTTCCATTTTATGTTTTTCTGCTGCTAACTGGTGACAATTATTCAAACCCAATGTAATTTTCTTGTGATTTCATTGCTTCAGAGTGGAGCAGAGGAAAGGACTCCAGCTGTTTATATGCAGTATGTAACAATTAGAAATTTAATTTCCAGAACCTGACTGCAGGTGTGGTAACAGTGCTAGGAGAGTGAAGACAGGTGGTTACAATGAGCCATCTCGGGGTGAACTTTCATCTGTAAACCCATATACACAACTTCCAGAAGAAACACTGACCATATACTAACATGGTAACCTGCCACTGTCTAGCTTTTGTCCTACAAGGGTCCACTAGTTACAAAATATTAAAGGTGTAATGTACCAATGAAGTAAGTTACAGGTAAGGGACATAACATTTATCACCACAAGTTGTCAGGGTTGTTCCTATGTTTGAGGTAGGAAACTGCAGTTTCATAATCCCAATTCTGCAGCCATTCATGGTGGGGAATCTTGTTTCTCCTTCTGAAAATCTAAACTTCAGACTTACTGTTTATGAACAAATTAATATGATTGTTTTCTTGCAGCAACACTGGCTCTAGCTTGCATAACTTCTCCTTAACAGACCAAATATTCTCACCTCTATGTATTTATAGAGAAAATTTATACCTTTATTCAACCCTTATTTTCCCAGTTTAAACGAGACAATCTGTTTTACTCTTCTCCCAAAGAACAGATTCTTCATTCCCAAGTTAATGTCCTAGTCTAATCTAAACTGATTTTTAACACTTTTTTTCAAACCAGAATGGGGGACACTACTTGAAGTCACTAACTGACTTGTAAAAATGCAATCATGGTTCTTTTGAATAGAATTATTATCATTATTGCTATTTTTATTGTTATTGACACCTCACATTCATGTTCAACAGCTTCTGATTGGGTAACAAACACACACAGTTTATATTCTCTCCTTTATTCCCTTTTCTGTTATTCCCCGTTCAAGAACACACAGCACAAATGAGATTATTTGTGCCTCAATACACGACACTGTACTTTTCCTAATAAACCTCTTTCTAGTTCTATTACTTAATTGCTCAGGCTGCTCCTTTTCTGCAGTACTCCAGTTCCACTCTGTGTTGACAAAGTGTCTAGCTTTGTGTCATCAACAGTCTGAAATAACGCAGTCCCATTTCCAAGTAATGAAAAGGGAACAGTGGTTCTAGCCTATCTGATCAAGAATACTGTTCCCCTTCCCTAATAATTCACCAGCCAGCTCCTTACACATTTATAGTTCCTCAGCTAACTTCTCAACTAATCTCCATCCCCTCTAGCATCAGTAATAATTTCTAGCATGGACCACATTAGATGTTTTCCTGAACTCCAGGCAGATTAAAGCTATTAAATTTCACTTGTCTAGAAAATCAGTTATCTTATCATGGAATGGTATCAGGTCAGTTTGGCAGTCTATCTTTGGTAAACCCATCTATTTTGTCTTTCTTATGGTTCTGTCTTTCTTTTTTCTTTCAAAGTATATTCTAAAGCCTTGCTTACTATTGAGTCTAGACCAATTGGTCTACAGTTTCCTAGGCCAGTGATCTGATTTAAAAATAACAGGATGATTTTTGCTTTCAGAGAGGATGCAAGAAACTCCTCCTAACCCAGCCCAGCTGAGAAGAAACAACCTGTGGAAAGAATACAAAATGTATCTTCCTGAAACAAGTGATGACCTCCTCAAGCATAGGTGGTCATGAAAAGCACTGTCTCCTGAGTGCCAGCTGAGCATCCTTGGCTTAAGCAGTTCAAGCACTCACTTCATCGTGCTCCTCTCCTTGCTGTCTCTGGCTTCTGCATAGGACTGCTGTGGTCATGCTTGATTCTGCCCAGCCTGATTTCAGATAGAGAAGGAAAGAAAAGGGGGGGGGGGGGGG
>VZSZ01004691.1:196639-206747 GCA_013398815.1 Ibidorhyncha struthersii | reverse complement strand
AAAAAAAGAGGGCATTAAAAAAAAAAAAGGAAGCAAAAGAGATAGGGGAGGAGAGTGTTGGAGAAAGAGACAGAAAAAGTATTTAATTGAACTGTACTTGTCACTTTCACAGAGCTTTATGGTCTGTACACATTGGAAATCATTTGCATGTCCTCCTCAGGACCTCTCCTAAATAGCACAAATCATTTTGCTAGTTTTCCTCCTGGCAGTTTTCACTTCTCATATTTGCAGCCACCCCAGCTTAGCCAGACTTTTAAACACTCAAAGAGAACATCATGAAAGGTGCTTTCCTCTGTCCAAAAGACGGCTTAACCTTCACTGCATCAGTCATAGCCCTTTGGCCCTAGTCAGAATATCCTTAATCGTGTCTGCATCAAATTGCAAAGCTCTCTTCTCCTTTACTATCTCCCTCCTGCTTTCCCTTTTTTTATAGCTGCTTTCTAGGTTGCCCCTGTTCCCATGACACTATGATGAGTTTTGGATCATTCACGGTGTTTAAACCTTTCAAGAACATTTTCCACATGGAGAATCCTCTTAAAATGAATACATCATTGTACGTGATTATCCATGCTTAAAGGAACAATCAGCAGAACAATATGTCCTGTTCTCAGTGCTGCCTGTGAAGTGCGCTTTCTTCTTCCTATTTCTTACTCCTTCTGGTTGGTTGCAATTTGTTTATCAGAAGAGTTTCTGGGTTGGAAAGCAGCTGCTGGTCCATCAACAAGCCATAAAATTTGGTTGTGTTTAGAGCAAGCACATTTCAGAAAGATTGCAATGTGAGTTTGGGGCTCTTTCTACCCCTCAAATCATGACATTAAGCTCATCAGGAAATGTCCCATTCTGGCAAAACCCAGCTTCCTCATATCAGTTGCCTGCCTTCTGTAGTTTCTAAATTTCCTGCTCACTATGCCCTTCTCTCTCTTAGCAATTTTGGACATCAAAAAAGTCCCAAAGCTCCCACTTTCCATTTTTCTTCTTCTTCTACATAGCCCTCATCACACTTATCTGAACTAACTGTCAAGAATTCTGCTCAAAACGGGATAAATGTCTGGAACACGGTTCCTTCTCCATTGCTTCACCTGCAACCTGAGCAGGTCCCATCACCATTTCTCATACCAAAACCTTACGTCAAAAAATTTTCCTGAGTGATTTGGTCCAGGTCATGATTTAACCATGAGTTCTAATCATTCCCATTTTTGCTGCATTAGTAGAACAGTCCTAAAGTCTAAGTCTACTGTAGTAAGTTAAAAAATGCCAGATGCACAAACACTTGAAGTTAATTAGTGTTCATGGGATGGTTTCCTCCAGAGAATTCCCTCTCAGTCAGCCTGACACCCTGCTCTGAAGCATTGTGGAGTCTTTCACATGATGATTGCTCCATTCCTGTTCAAATGGGTGCCAAAGAGCAATCCCGAGTATGCTACATTAGTAGTGCAGGTCTACTATAAAAATATTTTGAACTGTTACTCTTTTGCGATTACTGGGAGCTTACAGTAGAGATTCAGGCAACCTGTCTATGGTAACCTCAGAAAGGCTGTCTCAGGGTGTTGTGCCAGTTTATTACATAAATATACCTGTAATTACCATCCTGCCCCTGACTTCAGTCTCACCATTCTCCATTCCACTCTTCCATTCCTTTGTTAGCCACTGAAGAACTGCTTGTATAGGAATTTTCCAGTGGCCCCTTGTAGTAACTATACAATATTTAGAAAACATTAACTGATGATTGTTAGCTTAGTTGTTTAATTCTATTTTTGCTACTTGTCTGTTAAATACATGTGTTTGTATGTCTGTGTACGGAGGAGTTAAGAGATTGAATTTTGGTCCATGGATGGACACTGGATGAGAAGTAGATAGCTGAGAAGAACCCAGTCAGCACAGGAAAAGAGATAGTTTATTGTCTATTGTTTGAAATGCTGACCACAGAACTGAAGAAGTTGAGCAATACTAAGGGAGGATGTGCAGTAATGGGGGAATACAAGGCACAATTCATAATTTTCTTACCTTGTAACAATCTGTTATTAGTTTGAGCATAGTCGATATGTGACTGCTGGATTATGGTAATATGCTGCACGTACAAAGCCTATGAACCAATAAACAGGATGGCTATGTCACGTACAGAACACCTGACCAGGGGGCGCATGCGCCATAGGCTCCCTATGTTGATAGTTGGCAACCGAGGCGTGTTTTGATACCCGCTGGTTACGTGTGTCGAAACCCATTCCTCTGCAAATGTGTAAATACCTGGATTTCCTGAAGAGAAGTGGGCCGGTGTATGGCAAGGTCACCGTTGCCTCCGAGGGGACGCCCATGTAAAGCTGGCACCTACCAACTGCTGGGCTGAACTCGCGATGCAAGACAGCATAAGAATGTATGGATGGTTCATCTTCCTCACGGTCCTCGGATCAGTATGTCAATAGCTTTGCTAAATACCCTTAGTGTAATGCATGCCTATAGTTAATAAAAATACTTGCTTTTTCCCTGTAGTCAGTGTATATGTGCTTACTTTCCCAGGAATCCTCAAAAGTACTCTAAAACAATGTCCATGTGTATCTATATACAAAAAACCAACCTGGTAAATGGAAATTTCCATTGGAAGTGTTTTCTTTTAAAAAATCCAGAAGATTCAGCTTCTTTTTTTTTTTTTTTTGAAATAAAGTGTATTCAAGTTGCATGTTATTTTTTAAAATAAGTACTTTTACTTCTGCTTCTGCTTTCTTTTCTTTCTTTTTTTTTTTCCCCCTCCAAAGAGAGCAAACCTACTATAACCAGCCTGCCCTCTTCCTTCAGGCACAGAGGTGTTCTCAGTGTCTTTCTCCATGTTCTAATATTTCTACAAAATGGGAAGTTCGTGTGACAACTACAGTCAAGTCAGTGTAAAACTTACATTCAACCTCAAGTTCACAGTTCAGTGGAAACAACACTCAGCTTCAAGATCCTTATTGTGTTTGTATTTTTTCTTTCATAAAGCACATACTTTTCCTTGAGCAGTAGCAACAGCTCTGATGAAGGCAATAATCTCTGAGAAAACTTTCATTATAAAATGTAAGTTCTGTAAAGGTTACACATTCACTTCAGCTGTTTATGTTTAATGCTTCAGCCAATTATATCTAGCTAACAAATGGATATCTATAATTACAAATATATATTTTTCTTGTCATATTATGGTTTTGAGGGATTTTTGTTTGTTTGTTTTGCTGGTTGGTTTTCTTTTTTTTTCATTTTTTGGTTGGCTTTTTTCCATTAGTCACTGGTTTGCATACATTTTTTCACCAGATATGAAACCTGGGACAAGTTTCAGGCTTCCCAAATTTTGTCGTCTATGTGAAGCACTCTTCTTAAGCACTTTCCTAAATATCTTAGGCACATACATTTATAATCACTACAAATATTTACATAAACAGTTATAAACACACACACACGTGTGTGTGTGTTCATATAAAGTATCCTGTATACAGTCTGCAGTCAATAAACAGGGATTCCAAACATTATACTGTTGACTAAGGTAAGACCCAGTTCAACTAATTTTATACCTCTAAAAGCTGGGTGTTTGAATAATTCACTTGGCTTGGTTTCCTGTACATTCAGCGGAGAATGACTGCAGAGAGTTCTTCATGCCAGGTCTCTTAGGTATTGACCTCAGGCTAAAACTATGGATGTCCTGGAGAGTCTTCCCTCATTCCAAGACATGGAGATTGAGGGGGGATCTTGTTAATGCTTTCGAATACTTGAAGGGAGGATGCCAGGGGGATGGGAGCAGTCTTTTTTCAGTGGTGCCCATTGATAGGACGAGGGGTAATGGGCACAAGCTTGAACATAGGAAGTTCCATCTTAACATGAGGAGGAACTTTACTTTGAGGGTGGTGGAGCACTGGCACAGGCTGCCCAGAGAGGTTGTGGAGTCTCCCACTCTGGAGACATTCCAAACCCGCCTGGACGCTGTCCTGTGCAACCTGTTGTAGGTGACCCTGCTCTGGCGGGGGGGTTGGACTAGATGATCTCCAGAGGTCCCTTCCAACCCTGACTATTCTGTGATTCTGTGAGAGGACACAGATGAATGACTTGACCAGACAGCTCATTTCTTGATAACAAAGCTTGTCAGGTAGATGTATATTTAAGTACAAGCTTCATTTTTAACAGGAAAGATACACCATTGCTATCATGAAGTTTCTGAAATAACTCCAAGTTAGACTGTGCTATTCTACTTCTTTGTACCAAAGCTTGAAGCTGAAGATTTTGCTCACAAGAACAAATTCAATTGCACAAAATGGTTTAGTATTCATGGGATTTGTCTCCTTGTTTGCTGTGCAGCATCACAGGTCACAGATAAAAACCAAGGCTGCATCCCCATGATTAAGGAAGTGATTTTGGTGCCCAGGCACTGGGACCTTCTGAGAGAAAAGGCACTATATAAATGTGAAGATATCACTGATAGTTATCAATAATAACAATACTAAATAACAATCTGAAAAAATACAAGTATTCTGGTGATGAAAAAAATATTTAGCCACTGCTCATTTCATGTTAATGAGATTCGATTTTTCAATCAGTATGAAGGACATCACCTGTGCTCCTTGCCTCCAGGTTTATCTACATGGGTGGAATAGATTCTGAAAACTAGCACTTAGAGAACTTTCTCAGAAAGATATTTCCAAATGTCAGCATTTTCTATTACTTTGTCATTGACTTCTAATGTGTTTTCAGAATGATTTGGTCCTTTCTTGGGTAAAGAAGAAAAATGGAAATTGAAAAAAACTTATATCATTCATTATTATGCAGCTTTCGCATTGCAAAACACAATTTATAGCTAAAAACTCGCTTTCCTTTCTGCTGTGCCACTTCAAATGTCCAATGCTAAACAGAAAGTGCTATAAAAATGTCTGCCCTCACTCTAAAAGATTCAAATGATTGACAATAAAGTGGAAAACTGTTAAACATGTAACCTTGGCACAAGTTCCATGGAATATTTATTCACCCACTGTTGTATTCTTTGGTTTGTTTTGTTGTTTTATTGGATTGCATTCTTTTCAGTTGTGCCTTGCAGCATCTATGCACAAGTCAAATGCCTGCAGTGGGACCCCTGGCAGGAAGAAAGCAACAGGAGACAACTCACAGACACAGAATGTATGTGCTATGGGCTGGTTCAAAATTTTAGGGAGCTGTAACTGCCTAATCTGAGGGGCAGCATGCCACAACACTACCTGGGAACAAACTACAGAAACTACCGAAGGCTGGATGGGCATGATAATTTCTTATTGCCTACCACTCTGAGGCAGAAAGTTACCTCATAGAGCTTAGTTACCGCTTTGTGCTTGGACATCTGATCTGCGCAATGAATAAGTCAAGGCTGGAGCCAAGATGGCTCCTCACTGGGTGTAATACTGGGTGAGTAGCTGCTGCAATCCCATATACGAGTGCAGCAACACTAAGTAGGGCAATGGGGAGGGTTTACTCCCTCTTCCCCTTAAACACACTTTCCTTTGAATTTAAATATGGCTGTTGCAGCCTAGTCCTATATAATTCAAAACACAGAGGTGACTATAAATTAAACTTGAAAGAATTATTACACTTGAAAAAGATTTTAAACATCCACCGTACTGCTTGCTGCTTGTTGTTTCTCTACCTTTGTGGGAATTTTTTTCGTTTTTCCCTGGCAAGACAATGAATTATGATTTTCCCCAGAAAAGAAATCTCAAAATGTAACACACTTAGAAATAATATATGTAATATGACATTTCCAAAACAGAATCTTTTTCGGCTGTTATTACAAAACTCTGCTGTGCTTCAGTAAGTGAAGGACAAACAAAACCAACCAACCAACCAAACAATGATAACAGCCAGGACTACAACCTCCAAAATTAAAAATACTAAAAAATAAGGAATATAAAGGAATCTACTAAGCATAGCTAGAATAAGCAAAGGGCCTAATGCCCTGACCTCATTGATGCTGAGTGGACTAAGGTTTGGTGGAGCTGCAACACGGATGAGCTTTTTTACATCACTTGAAATGGAGGGTTCCCATGTAAAAGGCCACCTCACTTTTAACCCCTTAGTAAAACTGTGCCTATGCACTGTCATTTCTGTGACTGGGGTCATCTTTTGGTTCTAAGGGATCAGTCCCTCACTCTTGCAGGCTAGACCAATTTCCATTCACAGTTCACTAGCTCATCATGTCTCTGTGGTGTCACTGAATTCTGAGCAATGGCCTTCAGAACTAAAGAAAAACTTTAGCTGGTATGTACTCTACTTCATCATGTAGTCCTAGAAAATTTATCTCCCCACTGCTACCAGAAGCTAACCTTTAGCTAGCTAAATCAGCTAGAGATAATCTCTGGTTAGGAATTTCCTAACCATGAAGTGCTATTTCAAGTATCTTTGAACATAAGGAGTAGGGAGAAGGGTGAGTCTAGACATTTGATTGTGTTCTGTTGTGTTGGGGTTTTTTTGCTGTTGTTTGTGGGATTTTTGTTACGATTTTTTCCTCATTTTCTTTTTTCTTCCTGTTCTCCCCCCCCCCTCACGCCCCACTCCCGGCTCTGGGGACAACATAGGGTATCTTATCAACGCTTATAAATACTTAAAGGAAGGGTGCCAGGGGGATGGGAACAGTCTTCTTTTCAGACTGATAAGACGAGGGGTAATGGGCACAATCTTGAACGTAGGAAGTTTCATCTTAACATGAGGA
This sequence comes from Ibidorhyncha struthersii, assembly GCA_013398815.1. Taxonomy (NCBI): domain Eukaryota; kingdom Metazoa; phylum Chordata; class Aves; order Charadriiformes; family Charadriidae; genus Ibidorhyncha; species Ibidorhyncha struthersii. The sequence continues at coordinate 200,062 of VZSZ01004691.1, read as the reverse complement.
GGAATTTCCTTACTTTGAGGGTGGCAGAGCACTGGCACAGGCTGCCCAGAGGGGTGGTGGAGTGTCCCACACTGGAGACATTCAAAACCTGCCTGGACGTCGTCCTGTGCAACCTGCTGTAGGTGACCCTGCTCTGGCAGGGGGGTTGGACTAGATGACCTCCAGAGGTCCCTTCCAACCCTGACCATTCTGTGATTCTGTGATTCACATAGACTAATATGGTTAATGCCCAGCCCTCTTCTACAGTGATGGTGAGAGATACGTCTCTCTATGGGTCAATTCAGAGTCCAGACAGCATTCCAAATCACCCTCTGGAGCATCTTTTTCAATAGACTTTTCCATTACCTGTTGAATAAAGACAGAAGTCCATAAGACTAACACTAACCTTTGTGTATTTTATATTTCCCAGCATGAAGGTTTTGTATCTTATTTAAACTATGGTACTACAAATTATTTCGATAAACTAGCTCAAGATGAAGAAGGAGCATGTTAAATGGCAAAAGTTTTATTGTGGAAGAAAATCTTTGTTTCTGTTTAAAGGATATGACTCTAATTTACCATTGGTGTCAAAGGAAAATAACTGCATTTCCTCAAACAAGGGGAAATAAAGGAAATAAGATAGTAATGAGGAGAGGATAATATGTGATGAAAATGCTCAGTACAGCACTATAATTTTCAGATCTTGATTACTTTTCTGTAACTATAATAGCAGTTTGTATCCCTTCTCTTGGAAAAAAGAAATGTCAGTGAGACCTTCTTTGACCAAATCAGAGCTTTGATTTCAGTTTTCTAAAACTCCTCAAATATTAGCTTCCCAGAAAAACATTAATGCAATTTCCTGATGACAGAAAGAGTATAAATAAGCAAGCTCATCTGTTCATTCATATCTATTTCTCTGACCAACATTTTTGTGTCTGAGCATGTGAGTATTAATGCTACAAGGATCTTCTTGCAACATTAAAGGCTAAAAAGGAGCAGCAGATTGTCCACAGAAAGGGCAATGGGTTTGAAGGTCCCAAATGTTAGTTTTCTGGTTTAGTCTTGAGAGAATTTTTCTTACTCAGAGCTTCCATGGTGAGGAGAACCACAGCATGTGAAGCTTTAATTCAGGGCAGGTTCTCCAAGGTGGGCTGAGCAACTCCCTATGCTAACATAAGGCTGTCCCATGCTGCCCACTTGCTTGCCCACTTATGGGTTAACACCAATTCTATCAGCAGTAAAAAAATCCTTATGGCACTAAAGACGTACTTTTTCAGCAACCTTTGACTTAGGGTATGCCTTATGCTGCCTCCGTGATCCATTCCTTTTCTCTTGATGGGTGAATTTCAGAGGGAAGACAATGTGGCAGGATCACAGATAAGAACAGTTTGGCCACTACACATTTCACAGTTTGATTTAACTAGACTTCAGTAACCAAGTCACTCAGTATAACTCTATCAGGGAATGAAATTATATTCTTGGCACACTGCCTTCATTTTTAAAGGCTGCCTTCTATTTCGTTTGTGTATGACTTCCTCTTCCAGGGATGTAGTGAGAGATATTTTGACTGAATGTCTTGCATATGTAATGTTCTGCTCTTATTTAGGTTTATTGATCACTGAATCACACTATCTCAATTGAAATATACAGCCTACTTTAATGTCCTTTCCTTTAAATAAGGATAAAGTATACAGCTTATGAAAAGAAATGCTAAAAAGGTAATAATAATAACAGTTTCTAAAATTATGCTTCTTTTGCCTGCCTTCTTACTCAATTAGGAAGTGGTGTTCCTCTAATAAGATAGAGAAGCCAGTAATATGATAGGAAGTCATTAATACAATATAATCACAGCCTAAGATCAAACTCATCTCCTGTCTCTTTACTTTGTCAAGTGTTTCAATATTTTATGTTGTAATGTGATGACCAGAACTGATCGCTGTAATCTAAGTGTGGATCTGGCTAATGCATTGTATAATCAAAGATTTTCATCTGACTTAAATTCATTTGCATTTTCTTGCTCTTATTGTAGAAAGGCACCCCTAAGATTTTGTGTGGTTAAAGATCAAATTTCATCATAGTTTCTGCTCTGAAAGGCTGTTAAATTCCTTTTTGGACTTGAAAGTCTACATCAAATGTTTAGGCATATTTGCTTTCTCTGTCTCTCTTTCTCTCTCTCATGGATTTTCCTGCTTTCTCCTGCTCATATTTCATGTATATATTCATAAAAATTTGCCTGTTTATTTCCAGCAGGGCATGGAGAAAACGTAAGAGTGTGCTCTTCTCTCTTTCTCTCCCCCTATTTTTAAAATATTTTGATTTTGTTAAATTTTATTTATTTTATAATTATTATTGTTTTCTTTTGATTCATATCAACAAAGGTTAATTGCAGCTAATGATAAAAAAGAATAAAAGGTTGTGACTTGTGCTATCTCCCTTTTCTCCACATGATACATGAGGCCTTTAGGCAAAGCAGTGTTAAGAGCAAGTCTAGGTAGTCACCTTCCCATTGGTGCTGACCTGCAGATCACAGAATCATGAAATGGTCAGGGTTGGAAAGGACCTCTGGAGATCATCTAATCCAAGCTCCCTGCCAGAGCAGGGTCACCCACAGCAGGTTGCACAGGACAACGTCCAGGCAGGTTTTGAACATCTCCAGTGTAGGAGACTCCACCACCTCTCTGGGAAGCTTGTGCCACTGCTCTGCCACCCTCAAAGGAAAGAAGGTCCTCCTCATGTTAAGATGGAACTTCCTATGTTCAAGATTGTGCCCATTATGTTTTGTCCTATCACTGGGCATCACTGAAAAGAAGACTGTTCCCATCCCCCTGGCACCCTCCCTTTATGTATTTATAAGCATTGATAAGATCCACTCTCAGTCTTCTCTTCTCCAGACTAAAAAGAAGCGAGTCAGTCTTTTCATGTAAGAAAGATGCTTCACTCCTCTAATCATCTTTGTAGGCCTTTATTGGACANATGTTAAGATGGAACTTCCTATGTTCAAGATTGTGCCCATTATGTTTTGTCCTATCACTGGGCATCACTGAAAAGAAGACTGTTCCCATCCCCCTGGCACCCTCCCTTTATGTATTTATAAGCATTGATAAGATCCACTCTCAGTCTTCTCTTCTCCAGACTAAAAAGAAGCGAGTCAGTCTTTTCATGTAAGAAAGATGCTTCACTCCTCTAATCATCTTTGTAGGCCTTTATTGGACACTCTCCAGCAGTTCTCTGTCTTTCTTGAACTGGGGAGCCCAGAACTGGACACAATACTCCAGATGCGGCCTTACCAGGGCAGAGCAGAGGGGAAGGATGACCTCCCTCGACCTGTTGGACACACTCTTCTTGATGCACTGCCAGGGCACATTGCTGTCTCACGGTCATCTTGTTGTCCACCAGGACAACAAGGTCCCTTTCCACAGAGCTGTTCTCCAGGAGGTCAGCACC
>VZSZ01004691.1:135536-171562 GCA_013398815.1 Ibidorhyncha struthersii | reverse complement strand
AGAAACAGAAATTATTACAGAATTAAAGAATAAATCATCTGTCCTTAGCCAGTCAATATTAATTTTTAAGTAAAAACATGGCTATTGCAAATCTAGCTGAAAGGCCAGTCAGTTTGAGTTCCTTCATGCCAAGAACAAAGCAAATTCCAAGTAAGTAATTTAGATAAAAAGATTAAAGTTGTGAGAATTCCTTTTGCTGAAACTCAAATAAAAGCAAGTTATCTCTCTGTAATAGTCTGTAATGGAATCTAGCCTGCATAAGTTAGGTATCTAAGTTGTACCTAACTTTCAGGTGTTTTACGTGTCTTTGAAGCCCTGCAGGAAAAGTTCTTATCTGTCCAACATAGATATCTAACTGTAGCCATGCAGAATCTCCTTTTGGATGCTTTCAAATACCTTTCTTCCTGTACCACTAAACAGCAAGCCTGGGAAATATTTTTCTGCCCATTGGGCAGAGAAGTTTCTTTTTTAAAGGATTTCCAGAAGCGAAGTTTCTATAAGACACAGATATGGAGCATCAAAAAAATTCCAGCTTACAAAACACGAGTTAAAGACCATTCAGAACCAAACCAACATTCTCAATTGTCCAACATTTGATAACTGTCTAGACCTTTGAACAAGTCATTTTGAACAAAAAGAACATAATATGGCTTTAAAACTATCTGGGATAGTATCATGCTAGCTATGAAATATATATCTTCCTCAGAAGTTCTGACACTTGGGTGGCGGATGATTTTGCCAAATCCCATAAAACTCAGTATTTCAAAAAAATTCATCAACTCTGGAGCTATAATAATTTGGCAGCGTAGTTTGGCAATCTGTGCATTAAAACCAGTTAAAAATCAATTACTTCTGGAACAAAATGGATGTGATGCATTCATTTCAGATTTGGAATGAGTAATCCTTTGTATTTCACTCTGGTTGCAGAGGACATGGCACTTCTAGGCCACTGGGCTGAACTGCCTATATGTTTCACGCACCAATATATTAAATGTATTTATTTAATTTAAGCCATTGCCAAGTGTACCATGGAGACACATTTATCAAATAGATCCAGATCAAATAGATCCACCCAGTTTACAGACTTCAAGAAAGTCTGAATCTAGACCTTGCTCATTGCCTGCATTTCACATCAAGGGAAAATCTGTATGGTTTTAGTCACTGAAAAGGTACAGGGCAAAGCAGGAGCTTCACTCCCTGCCCTGAAGCTTTTCTTCATCACATATACACTCCATCATCATGTAGCAAAACTGTTCTTCAGGGATCATTTCTCAGAGCAAGAGAGCAGATCCTCCACCACTCAGCTGGAAGCACCAACCAAGGTACCAGGCAGTGCCAGATGTGTGATGTGCACTTTGATGTTGTCCGAGACCACCAGTTCAGTGGAGGATCACTGACAGCCGTTGCATCAGAAAGGGAAACAACTGGGTACAACTAAGCACAAGATTTTAAGCAGAGAGGCAGTGTGCTGTAAAGCAAAAGAAAGTGAAGGTAGGGAACAGCACATCCAGGCTCCTATGCTTTGTATTATGTTGTAATTCAGCTGGCTTCTTTAAGATATTTCAGTGGAAGATATAGCTTGTAAAATGTTAAGGCAGCAATTCCTTTAATGCTCTGTGATGTATCTTTACTTAAAATTTGATATGAAGCAAATCATTACTATGTCACTTTGCACTCTTGTTTGCTAATGGAAGAGCAATAAGGCACACATAACAGCAAAGGATCATTTTCTGTAGGGAGTTAATCCCGAGTTGTCCAATCCTGTCAAAATCTGACAGAGAAGTGCTAGGAGAACCTAAAACAAGTATGTTTCCTGAAAGTCAAAATGTCCCTGTTTTCCAAGGTCCTTCCATCATTTCTGAAGGTTTCCAATGTCATTGTGGATCTTTAATTAACTGGTGTTCTGATTAATTGTCTTGTTTCCTTAAGAACCTATTCAATGACATTATATGGATGGAGGTTGAAAGGGATCAATAAAGTTACATCAGGATCAACAGATTTCTGTAATCACCAACTTTTGTGTGAGAAATGGCATGAAACTGGAAAGCAGTGATGGGTGGTATAGGACTGGGGATGGATTTTAGAGAGTTAATCAGAAACGTCCATGAGCCTGCATGCCTTCCTCTACCCCCAGGTTACACACCTTCACATACACACACACGCGCGTGCACACACACACAGAGGTTGATCATACAGATGCTCATATCTGCTGCCTGCACATGTGACAGTGATAAACAGGTTTCTGCTAGGAACAATTTAGCTGGTAATAAATCACTCTGGTGGGGGTTAGTGTGCACAGGTGAATAGCCATGATGCAAGGATATAATTGTGCATAATCAATGCAAACATGCTCTAGTGGAACGTGACAAAGACTTACTTAAACACGTTTAGCTACAGTCTAAAGGTTAAGGCAGAAGCAAGGTGATGGGGATCTCTCAGATAACACCAGGATTTCTTGCTAGTGTCATGACAAAGGGAAGAGTAAGACAAGCTTTGGCTGTATTGGTGTTAGGAGAAATATGAAGGAATAACCTTTGTGAGCCCGAGAAGCAGCATGTTAACATTCCTCAGGATTCTCCACCATCTCAGGAACCAGGAAAATAAAAAGTACAATACAGAGTACCTAGGGCAACTATAAATTATGAGCAACTCCTGCAGAACAAAGAATAACCTCCTAAGAATCTGCTTAGGACTTTGAGTTTTCGTGCTGTCTCCCTTCACTGCCCCCAGTTGAAAACAGACTCTTTAATGAGAAAATGTTTTGTTAGAGTCATAAATTTCCCACAGAGTCGTATTTGTTTCAACTAAACTGTCATTAGACAAACATCTCAGATCGTCAGTGGAATTTATGGGCAAAGTTCAAACTCTAGAAAAGATTCCACATCATAATAAAATAGAGTATTACATTATGAAAGATCAATCTAAAAATCTGGTTCTGATTGCATCAGATCAAGGAGAAAAAACATTAATGCTCCAGATGATTATTCTAATAACCAAGGTAATTATGCCAGTTCTTTTATTATTTTCTGTAAGGGTTATTGTCATAGATTCAATCCAGTTAACCTAGTCTGCAGAGAGGTATTTTTTCCCCAGAGGTAGTTTGAGCCCATCCAAAATTTGACTGACCTTTGCAATTGCCTCTTTCCTACATTTAACTCTCCAGGGACGACAGAGCAACTAAGCATCCTGTATTAAGGCCTAAAAATACATGAGATTAACTTAAGACTACTCCATTTTAGGAAACTATATCAACACATAGCAGACTGAGTGACTGATAGACATTCACTTGCATGAGTGATTAGAAAGCTCACTTGAGAGGTGGGTGACCCAATGTCACACCTCTGTAAATAAATCAGACGTTCTGATCTGTCTCACAGGCTCTGGATAAATCTCCTTAGAGCTGGTCTAATGCAATAGTCCTCTTTTCCTGCTTTTGAGTCCTGCTTTTTTAGCAGGGAGGGGGAACTATTGGTTTCATCTGAGGATGAGACATGAACATCTTTGGAAATCTCAGGAAAATAATTATTACAGTACAGGAAAATCATCTCTTGCTTGGATCTATATACAAAGAAACAGACACATCTTTGCTCTTTCTGGTCAGTAAGATAAAAAGGTATTAAAAGCACTGTTCTGGTGCAAAATTCTGCATAGATTTCTTTTCAAAAAAAATGCAAGCTATGATCTGCAACTGGCAAATTGCCCTATTAGTGTAAGTTTAAAGAAAAGGGTTGAAAGGTGCAAATTGGAAGGAAACTTGCTCCCAGGAATCAATAGGTCTAGAAGAGTCTATTATAATAACATCATGTCCCTGAGAGGGCATCAGGGATAAGTATGTTATTGTTAAATTAGGTGGCGCCATCTTTGCAAAGGAAACAGAAATGTAATGTTTGCTAATTGAACTATAAAAATAATAATTACCTTTGATGTAGGGGAAGGCAAAGTCACTCAGCAATGTCTCTGATTGTATAAATTGAAGCCGTTATCATCAGAGCCCAAACTAGATTAGAAGTGAGCTTCTCAAATTACATTTGGATGATACCAAACATACACAAGGATTTGAATGTTTTCAGTATGTGAGAAACAGCTTTTCTCTTCCCCCCTCCCTCACCAAACAGCCGCATGTTCTTAACTGTAGCAGCATCTCCTTTGCAGTAGTGTACATTTCTTTAACCATCTTCATTCCAACTGCAAATTTTTCCTGCAGAAAATGCAGTTTACAAACCAGTATTAACTTAGGGGACATTCTGCTTTAGTGAAACTGTATTGGCTCTGATTCCTTCCCGGCTCAGGATTTCTTTAAGGGGTATTGTTATGATTTGAAAAGGGTGGTGGGGGCAGAGGTAGTCTTTATTTAGAATGCTGGTCCTAATTTAACCTGTGATGCTATCAATCAATTATTAATTCTCTACTCTTAATAAAGGGGTAGAGCCAAGGATAGTGTGCTACTGAATAAGCCAGTTATGAAGGGAATTTATGAGGAATCAAACAGAAGATTTTGCAAAGGATTACGTTTGGGTTTTTTTTCCAGTTCAGTGTTCTACACAATACTCTGTTGCCTTGTGGTGAAATATTAGCTCGACTTGGAAGAGTGACGTTATTTATTTATTTATTTATTTTCTTCTCAAAAGTATAAAGAACTTCTGTATTTGAACCGCATTCAAAGCCAAGAGATTTTACACTGGAAGAGTAAACACCAGATCTCTTTGATTTTATGAAGAGCCATAGAGTGCAAAAATTTTGGGGCAAACAAGGACTATGCTCTTTGGTTTTAGGAAGGAAAATCTACTAAAAACATGAGAGCAAGGGAAGCATTGGAGAGGGAGGTTAGCAGCTAATGGCCAGCATAAACAACCCATTGAATCACCGTTCCCTATAACTAGAGACAAGGTGGTGAGCAGATGTACTGCCAGAAAGAAAAGCACAAGCAAGAATTTGGCATACCTGGCCATTTCTGGTCTCAACAGATCTTTGATATAGAATCTAAAGACAAAGTTGAACAATAAACTGGAAATACATAGATACAATGTGCAGTTGTGTACACTCAAAAGTTATGTTCCACTCAAATCCTAGTAAAATGAGGTGTCCATCTGAATAAGACAGCCAAATTTGAGATTATTTTACTATCAGGACTAGAAACAGTATTTTGAAATGTGAAGAGTAGGACAGCCTGAAGTCTTCCCAGACCAAGGCACTACAGATATGGATAAAAACTTGTAGAAAATTCTGGAGTCAGCATACAGCGCCTGTTTAGTTGTTACTGATGGCATATATTCTCTTCAATGGCAATGCTTCTGGAACATCACACAATGTATATAAGACACTTCAGGGATCTTAAAAGAACCCTATAACAGAAGACTACCCATCTAATTTTCTTGGAAATCCTTTCTGTCTTGTAAAGACACATAAAATAAAAGTTTCTGGAAGTGAAAAACAGTGTAAATACGGTCCTCCTAACATTATAATTCTTTGGTCAACAAAATTTGTACATGTTCTGTGCTAAATGAGAGGTCTTGGATGACTTGCCTTTCAGAAATTAGAAAAAAATTTCTGGACCAGCAAGCTATTTAAGAAAGACCAGAGTGCAAAATTATTTCCCCATATGAAAAAAACATCCATTTAAAAGCATTTACCTATGCCATATTTGGTTGAAAGTTTCATATTTGTGTGTATGTGTGTGGGTGTATATTCAAATGAGGGTAAGTGAGGTGTGCCAAAAAAGACATGCCAAAATTTTATTGGCTCAAGTATTTTTCTTATACAAAATAGAATATCAAATTGTACTTTAAATTATTTAATTTTTACATCCACAACTAAATGCATATGTAAGCAAACATGCCCACTGGAAAATTTATAATAAGACTGAAAGTTGATTACTTGCAAAAAAAAAAAATCCTGCAGATTAGAACACACTTGTGGGAAATTGTATTCAAAACCAAATATATGTCCTAGCTAGTGGCTACTCTAGATTTGTGCTTCTGACCAGAAATTATCCTGGGAATTAAAATCTTTTTAGATGAGAGTTTAATTGAAACCTGTATATTCTTGTGTAAAGTTTTAGGTTTGGCCAATTAGTTTATTCTGATTAGAACTAAATTAGCACAAAGAAATAATTCTAAATAATTGTAGTCAGGCAGGTGTTAAACTAAAAGAAAAAAAGAAAAAGAAGAAGGAGAAAGGCAGAAGCAAACATGTACTCACTTAGAACAAAATCAGAATGTTGAGAACCAAATTAATCAAGACACCGAAGGACATGAGGAGAAGAAATTATTTAATTGCCTGTACACCACTGCTTGGAGCCTGGATAATAAACACAGGGAATTGGAATTGCTCATTTATGAGCATAAATTTGACCTAGTTGGTATTACTGAAATCTGGTGGGAAGAGTTACATGACTAGAATTTTAAAATAAGTGGATATAACCTTTTAAAGAAGGATAAAGTGGACAAGGGAGAAAGGAGAATGGCAGCCTGTCTTAAAAAAAAAAAAAAAAAGAAAAGAAAAAGAAATTTTAATTGACTAGTACATACGAATTAATGTATTTCTGCCCTGTCATTGGGGACAAGATAGAAGCTGTTTCCAGATCAGTGTGATGGAACTGAAATACTTTGTATTCAACCAGTAATTACAGCGAAAGTGAAGGAGGAGATCCCCAAAATCCCAGTATTTACATGCAAGTTTCAAAACAGCTGGGTGAACTTTCCTCTGGAATGTAATGGATAACAGGGACTCTTGTGGCACAGAAAAATCCCCAAAGATCTGGAAAATTCAAGGTACAGAAACATTTGGAAAGGAAAATGGGGTGACCCAGATAAATGTCCTTTTGTCAGTTTAAAGTTAACCTAAGGCAAACAATAAAATGGCTAATATGAGATTTAATTAACATAGAATTAAAGGAAGGTAATATAACTAATATAAAATAAAACTGGTTTATAAAAATAGACCTACAGTAATTTGATGCCTTTTTGTAAAGTACAAGTAAAAAGTGATGACACCAATTCTGATTATCTAATGTTTAAACTTTGAAAGATTTAATCTGATATCAGAAGTGGTTTTGTCAAGAAATGCAAGCACTACAAAGTCACCATGTTATCTTCAAAACAGGCTAGGTCTCAAACTGAAATGAAATCAAGGAATCCCCTAAAGCAGGCGTACTTTTGAGCAGAACGTCATCCCTGGATATGTTTTCTTAAAGGGGAGCATTAAAAAACAAAGAGCAAAACCCTTTGGAACGTGTCACTTGACAAGTGAACAGCACGCACACACACACAAATATATGCAACTACACTTCTAGAAATTAGGAATGTAAGCTATTATTAGAGAGCAGGGAAACTCAACTTTGAGAATAGGTGACTCTGGAAAGGACTTCATCATACTGGTCAAAAGGGTTAGTATGAACACTGAACATACAAAGAGGGCAAATTAGATCAAGCCAACTGCAATATTTCTTTATTTAACACTGGTAGAGCTGTAATTGGAATACTGTGCTCATTTCTTATCTCTGCAGATCAATAAGGAGATCTGCAAATTAAAAAGAAAGCAGACAACCACAAAATTGAATGAAAGCCTGCTTTCATTGCTAGACTTAAGGATCTCCATCTGGTTAGGTAAACAGAAAAAGGTTAAAGGTGTGACTGGGCCTAAGACAGTCATCCACCTTTTGATCTGTGCTTCTAACAGATACGAAATCTAAGACTTTGCTTTGTCATGGAGGTGTCTCTAGCGGTGATTCACTAGGCTCTACAACAGCTGAAATGAATCACCCTCCGGAGGAGCCTATTTCTGACTGCACTGACTACAAAGGGAGCTGAGCCAATTAGCTTTGGCTAAGCCAGCACTTAAAGTTAACTGAGATGAATCCTGCTTTAAATGTCCTTACAAGAAGCAGAAGTTTGCTAATAGAAGGCTCTTCACCTTAGCAGGTGTATGAAATTCAGATGCTCAGCAAATGTATTTTCCATCTGCCTGGTGCCTTAACCATTCTTGATAAGTCTTTCTTCACAAACTACTGGGGAAAACCAAGGTGATTACACATGGAAGTATTTCATTTTGGTACTTCACGTTAGATCAGATCACGTTAAGCTATTTAGACTAGAAGTTGTGTGGGTTTTGTCCTTCCTTGTTGTTCTATAAAACCAGTCTTCCACTGTTCAACAAATTTACAGTGTATTGTTATGCATGCTCCCTTCCTAAAAACTTCTAAGTAAAAACAGTAAGGTTTCCACATGTTTCTCTTACCTGAAATAAATCACGTAATTTAAATGAGTGTTGATTTGGGGAATTTCTATAGTTTGTGTTTTTCCAAAGTCTTACTACAATGGTCCCACCTGACTTCAGAGCTCATTTTGAGACAATTTCTCTGGGGATGTATATACCAGGCAGTAGAATATGACAGAAAAATACCTGATATTGTGGTGATAAGATTTGTTATGTCCACATAGCTCAGTCCCAGTGATCTACCAGCTTTACCTCAGGTACAGACTATCCATATTGGTATATTTTAATCTTCATAGGTCTTGTTAGATGAGCTCTCACCCTAGGATAATCTCCCTTTGTCTCATTCTGCTATATCCTATGAATTGTAACATACTGACCATCTTAAAATCTGAATGTGGGTATATCAGGGATTTACAGAAGTCTTCACATTGCTTCAGTCCAACCTACTGCACCACCTTTCCATACCAAGGGATACTACGAGCTGCTGAAAGTGGAAGAACTCTCCCAGAAACAGAAAGAAAAGATGCTTTGCCTTTTAGGGGAGGTCAATAAAAGAGTCTGTACAGAGAACCTGTAATCCTACTCAGTATATCTCAGTTTAATACCAGAAAGTAACTGAGCTGAGCTTGGCCTCAGTGCCAGGCCCGATAGCCATTAGAGGCACTCCTCGACGCCCTGATCTTGCTCTTTACCAGTAGGAAAGACTGGCAGACCTTTGACACTAACTTGCTTTTTCCTTTCTTTGGACTATGTAACTGCCTTGGTAATCCCTTCACATTCAGTCCAAACAATGGTATTAAATTACTTCTACCAGTTGCCCCATAAGAACTGCCTTCTCTATTATTTTTATATTGTATTTCTTATATATGATGTGTCGTGAAAGGTATCTTTTGTACAAAATGGTGCTCAAAGAACACATCCTGTCAACAAAAGACTGAGTGAGGGTGTGTTATGTAAGATTTTGTATCTCATAGATAGATTCATGGGCATTATATGAGGGGTAATGTTGAAATTAAGCTTTGTTTTTCATTTGATCTCTCATGACATCTGTCTCTCCCTCCTTGTATGCATCTCTCTCAGTCACATTCCTGTGTGTTTTATATGGAGTGAATTCACATTACATCCTTCTTTCACTAACCGATAATAAAAAGAAAAATGTTTTATACTCATTGCCTTTCCTCATAGTATTTGTAGAATCTGAATTATTTCTCAGACTTCTACATTTTCTGTCAAAATTCTACAGTTCTGTCATATTCCATGATTCTGTGAAATTTGATTGAAATTGGCCAGAAGCTTCAGTGATATTGTGGAGACATGGACCAATGCAGTATCACACAGACGGTGTGACCATGTAAGCCATACTGCCTTAGGAAAAAAGCAAGAAGGGCATTTTTCTGATACAGCATGAGGAAAAGCATTGGGATAAAAACAAAACAATAATTAGATATCCAGACTAAGGTTCACAGTGTTTTATCTTATTTTAACTCTTTTAATGTTCATTCCAAAATTTGTGTATGTCATCAAGAAGTTTCCAGTGACTTAAATGCAGTTTGAAGAAGGCTCCTAACAAAAAGCAGTGAAGGGCTTGGAAATTCAAAATGCAAAATACAATGATGTTGAATTACTGCACGTGCTGGATAAGTACCCTGGGTAAAAACACAATTTATTATTTTTCCTTGTACAGATTTTTCATCCTGGACCTAACAACATGTTAAATCACCATACAATGATTTCTGATAGTGGCTCAAAAATGATGCAACAGCATAATGCAGTAGAAGGATAATTAGCATGTGGCTCTATTCAGTGATGAAGTGGCACTCCAGTTCTCCAAGGCTGAGAGCCACTGCTGTAGATATTCTCATTCTAAAGCAACAGACACTTTTCACTTTCACCTGCAGGAATGTTTTCTTGGAATTACTCAAGGCTTGACTTGCAAAAACATCTGTTTGCCCCATGTGCCAAAAATATTGCTTCAGGGTCCTAGCACCTGAGAGTTATTGATTAGGAAAAAACCCAACTCTGAAGAGTTGATTTTGTATTACAGTAGCAGTGAAGGGAAGAAAGTGGGGGGAAGCTGTACTGGGAAGAACACATAGATGGTGAAAAGATTGGAATTTCAGGGTTTCCTTTTTTATACAACTCAAGCTGAAGATACCAAATGGGAAAGACTGAGTTTTGTCATCGGCTGCCAATGAGATGATGATACCTGATTTGATCATAGTATTTTAAAAAGTCTAATAACATATTAGAAAACTCATACATATGCTTTTGAAGCACTGATTTGAAAGTGTATGCATTTTAACTAGAAACGTCCTTCTGAATGAGAAATAACTAGCCACCTCCCTTTGTGAGACAGTCCTGCTCATTCCACAGAGAAGCACAGCTGCAACTGTAGTCCATTAGGGCACTTCCAGTTTAATGGCTCTGTCTTCCTTAATAAAGTTCAAATACCTGTCCTTGATGGCTGCTGTTCACAGACTCTTTGGGTGTGTGGATAGAACATCGTCACAAGACTTAAACTCCTATATGCTGCTATAGCAAATCTGTAGGAATTCTGGACTTCAGAGTCACCTCTTCCTATTGCACACCCGTAGCTGCTCAGACCTCCATACTGTGAGCAGGGATGCTACTGCTGTTCTAAAGGCTAGTGTCTGCTCCTCTGTTATTTACACTGCAGGTTAAGTATTTTTCAGTTTAGCAGAATACTGCCAATATCACATACAGGAGTAAAAAATAAAGTGAGTAGCTTACGGGTCAGTCACTGCAGGGTAGACGTGTCTGATTATATCCCTCAGTAAGCATTAGCTTGTTTTCTTGTAGTTCCTTCCTAAATAGAAAATATATATAGTCGCACTGTTTAGCATTTTTGTGTTTCTCTCTGCTGCCTGCCCAATATTGTGCAGTTCATTCAGAAATTATTGGTGAGCTTGAACCCCAACTGACAGAGCAGTGCCAAATATTAATCAGTTTCTATGAAGTTCAATTACATTATAAAATGACGCTTAAAGAAAAAAAAAAAAAGTCCACTAAATGGAAAACCTTTGCTGTTTGTTTGCTTCAAGACAAATAACATTATTACTGCAGTAGTTATTTTTAAAGGACATCTTGCATTTTTACTTCAAATTTCTCTCAGTGTCTCAAGCTGTAATTAGTGCTAATCATCCTCTACTCCTGGTAAAATAACTGAGCAAAATTCCATTACCTTTCCAGCCAAAAAGGGTTTCTGCTTGCCAGCTTCTTTATACTAATGCTTTCAGCCTTGTAAATGGAATAGAAGCCACATAAATAAGGTGGAAATCTGAAGAGAGCACTTCTGGAAATTAAGGGTGGTTTGAAGCAGTTCCATAAATGTGGGGGCATGTCTCCATGGGCAGAGCCCCTACTTGAAACTTAAAAGACGTAAACTATCACAGGTACAGAGGTTGTGTGGTTGCATTAACGCTGCAGTAACCAAGATATTATGCAATTTTCTAGGTACCAAGCTATTGCAGGGAGGAGCTGTTGGGTCAGATTTGCCTCAGAGCCAGCCAGGTGGGAGCATTACTGGCTAATGCACAAGACTTTCTCCAACAAGCCATGGAGCCATGGTCTTTGTGGTTGGTTGTTTTCACCAGAATTTGCAGGAAAAATAAGGAAAACTAACAATGTATGTAAAGATAAAGCATGTAAATCGTGTCAGAGAGTTGCTTGGCTTTGCAAAGCTGCTTCAATTCACGTGAAGCCTCCATTTCCAGTGGTATCTTACCCTGTTAATAGAGAGTTCTTTTAGCAAACTAGAACCTTCTAAACTTGTTTCCATGTCTGCCTGGCAGTTCAGTTCAACACAAATTGCAGCAATTGTCAAGGCCATTAAAATGTCTGATGATCATCACAGCTCTGAGTGCTGTATCTTAGTTTGAATCCTTCCATTTTCTTTAATCTCCCTTATAGCCTTTTGATTTCTAGGAAACGCCATTGATTTAAAACCACATAAAGCAAGCGGAAAAGTTAAAGTACACTTGCATAAGGGTTAGATTAGGTTCTTATTTTAAATTTACCAGCAACATTCTGCAAGTTTACATTAGCAAATGAGAATATATCTCTTTGGGCAGCTCCAAGAGCAGTGCTGCAAACTTATCTGAAAATGAAAAATTATGGAAAATATTAGATTTTTTCCAAGGCAGGATTTGACAGCCCTTTTTTCTAATCCAGTTTGCACATTCACATGTTCTAAAGAGCTTGAAAAATTCCTTAAACATAAAATAAATAACTTCTATTTTCTTATTTTTTATCTTTCCTGAGATCAAATATTCACTGCTGTGCAATCCTGAAAATCAAAATCTATGTTGCCACCTCTGTGTCCTTTTATAAATCCACACTTAAAACTCTACCTTTTCTGTGATACCTACAAATCACTGCAACCTAGTATTTTTTGGAGATCAATAGAATAACGGCAGTTTGAGGAGTTATTGCTTGTCAGCTGAGCAATGTAATTGCTTGTTCATATGTTCTTAGGCTGCTCCAAATGAAAAGTGAGTTAACATAACTTTCTTTGGTAAAGAGAAAATTAAGCAACTTTACTTAGCCATTCGAGGGCAGAAAGAAAATAAGTTTTGGGCACATACCAGAGATAACCATGTTACTTTATGTTTGGCAACCCAGGCTGCTGGTATAAATCTACCTATATTGGATCCTAAATCTGGTGCTATCTAAAACCACTTAAACAAGCAAAGAATTTAAATTAGGCAAATCGTTTTTCTTATTGTAATGTGTTTTCCTCTCTCTGGACCTCATTTGTTGTTTTACATATTTGTCTGATATTATTGAAATCTTAGTTTAAGAATTTTAAAAAAGCAAGGATTGTTTTTATGGTTGCTGCTTGTTTTGACAATTATGCTTCAAAACACAGAGTCATAGAATGCTTGCAGTTGGAAGGGACCTTAAAAATCATCTTGTTCTAAACCCCCTATCATAGGCAGGGACACCTTCCACCAAATCAGGTAGCTCAAAGCCCCATCCAAACTGGCCTTGGATGGGACCTCCACAACTTCTCTGGGCAACCTGTTCTAGTGTCTCACCACCCTCATAGTGAAAAATTTCTTCCTGATATCTAATCCAAATCTACCCTCTTCCAATTTGAAGCCATTACCTCTTGTCCTATTTCTACATCCTCTTGTAAAAAGTCCCTCTCCAACTTTCTTGTAGGCCCCTATTCAAATACTGGAAGGCTGGTACAAGGTCTCCCTGGAACTTACTCTTCTCCAGGCTGAACAACCCCAACTGTCTCAACCTGTCTTCATAGGAGAGGTACACCAGCCCTCTGGGCTTCTTCGTAGCCTTCCTATGGACTTGCTCCAACAGATCTCCATGCCCTTCTTATGTTGGGGACCCCTGATCTGGATGCAGTACTCCAGGTAGGGTCTCACAAAAGCAGAGTAGAGGGGCGGAATCACCTCCCTCAACCTGCTGTCCATGTTTTTTTTGCTGCAGTCCACGATGTGGCTGGCTTTCTGAGCTGTGAGCACACATTGCTGGCTCATGTTGAGCTTCTCATAAACCAACATCCCCAAGTCCTTCTCCTTGGTTCTCAATCCATTCTCTGCCCAGCCTGGATTTGTGCTTGGGATTGCCCCGACCCACATGCAGGACCTTTCATGATCAGCAAAGTAAATGATCAGCAAGGTAAAGAAATTTCCTAGTAATGTACAATTAAGAGGGAATGCCAAAGCAGAAAAGTCACTACTTACCACTCAAAAAGCAAGAGATAGCTTCAGAAACTTCCGTAATAAAAATAACACTGAATCAGAGATTTCATACCGAAAGATTAAAAAAAATAAAACTTTTTAAAAAGCCAGGAATTTACTTAGTTGGAAAAGTCTAAAAGAAGAGAAAAGCTTGTTTGTCTTACCTGATTACAACTTGACTTTGAAGCATCCGTGTGGCTATGGAACAAGTAAATGCAGCCCTAACAGATGTGAAATGAATTTTCTGCAGTAGTGGTAAGGAAGAGCTAATGTTGTTATACAAGTCATTTATGTGATCTCCCCTAGAGTATTGAATTCCTTCCTTGCCACTTTACTCAGAAAAAGACTTGGATACAGAAAGAGGATCACCAGAGAACAGCTGTTTAAATAAGGAGAGATATATTTTTGAGATCAGAAAGGAAACTTCTGGAAGAACCACAGAACATAATGGGCATCGCTAAAGGCTCTGTATTTCTACTTCTAGTTTCTTGAATTAAAAATTAACATTTTAATTGTATCCTGGATATACAGCATCCGGGTAGGTACTTCAGCCTACAAAAGACACTTAAATCTATGGGAGGATGCTTTGATGGAGTCTACCAGTCCAACAGTCCTCCAGCAGACAGTGCCCCAATACACCTTTTCTTTAAACTGGATTCTAGCTTCAATTCCAAAATACTACGCAGCACGGCTGAATATTGTTGAGTAGCTGTAATATTAACCTTTCAGAAAGCTCAGGCTGTTCACTAGGTGGATAAAGAGATGCACACATAAACTAGAAACCTTTCCACAGAAACCAATTTGATTACATCAGTGCTAGACTGGGAGAGAGACTTTTTGAGGCTTTGTGCACCCTCTTTGCATGCAGTATTGCAAATATAGACTAGAAGGAATGTTATTAATCTGATCCTGTCACACAAATCTAGAAGCCAGGGCCTTAATCATAAACTGACATTCTTTCTACCTGTATCCAACTGCAAACTCAATGCAAGGGAAAGCTCCAGAAGTACTCTCCTGAGGTGCAAGGCTCCTCTTCCCCGCAGCTGTGACAGTGTTAATAGCCATGCAACTAATCCTTTCTTGGACTGTCACAGCACAGACCCTGGCTTTACACTCGCCTGTTACTTCCTTTGTCTTTTTTAATTAATAGTCATCAAAATGTGTCCGGATGGTTCTCCCCTCTCTTTGCCACTCTCCCAACACCCACACTCACTCACTCAGCAAGGGGGAGGGAAGAAAGAAAGGCGGGATGGGGGTGGGGGAGATGCCAGCTTGAAATTAACGGAGACAATTGCAGTTGACATAATGATACCACATAATCCTAGCAATTAAGTCACAGTGCAGCACAGTGAGTTCATTCTCAATGCTCGCAGAATTGCTTCCCTCTTCCCCTCCCTGCTTTCCATGGCACGTACAAAACAAGGGATTACAGAAGGTGCAGTTCTCTTTAAGGAGCCCGTTCTTAAAGACTTTAGCCATCCTGGCTGTCATGTATGGATGTGCAAGCTAGACACAGCCATCCATCCATTCAGTCCATTGGCTGACAGCGGATGACTTTGCACAGGAGTGGCACTTGGATTTACCCCGGGGGGGAGGGCTGAGGCTAAGGCTGCACACAGCTGTGCCATCTGTTCCAATAATACCACATTACTCTCTAAACTCAGTAATGAAGGCTCTTGAGTAATCTTTCATCAGAATGACTTCACGGCATTAAAAATGCATTTCAATACATAGCTTGTTTAAATATTTAACCCTCTTTGGCTTTGAGAGATTGATTCAGATCTGCAGTGTTTATATGTGTAAGAAACATTGATTTTCATATGTAGGCCTGCATTAATTCATGAAGCCATGAGCATGCCCAGAGAAAGAGTAAGCTGTGATAAATGGACTCTCAAACTTTGGAATGTGATTGGGGACAATTGGTCTTCCAGCTTTGATTTTCCTCAGTGTGAACTTTTCCTTTGGAAGAGATTTAGGTTGGACTAAATAAGCCAAGCACACCATGGACTGGTATCCAATTAGCTTTAATGGGAGTTGTANGGGGGGGGGGAAGGGGGGGCAGAGAGAGGTTTCTGGCAATTTCCTTTTAGGTTTCTGACATATTTAGCCAGCAGAAATGCACACTGTTCTAAAACTGTCAGGCCTTATTATGGCATGGAGGACCTGATGCATACAGGGCTGTCATCTCTCTATTGCTGTGGAATGATCTGATGCTGCGCGCAATGCTAAAGCTTGCCCCACTTGTTGGTAAGTTGAGGGTGAGTTGGGACTGTCCATGGTGAGCAGTGATTATGAACAGCACGTTGCTCTAATCATCCCTTTGGCTCTTTGGTAGACAAATTTTGGGAAGACAAAATGCCGATATTTGTGGGGAACACCATAACAAAGACACAGTGGGAACATGAGCTGTGACAAAGATGAGATCTTATTCTCTAAGATATGCTCTTATTAAATAGCCATTATCAGGGTCAGTGAAGAGAAAGCTGGTCAAAATTATGGAAGTACTTGTCATACAGATATTTAGAATAAACATGAGGTACTCAAAATAATTTTACTTAGATATCATCATCAGTGTCACGTACCACTTAAAAGTTTCTTGCATTCCAGTAGTGGTATGTTGTGCCAGTTTTGACTGGGGTAGAGTCAATTTTCTCCATAGCAGTTAGTATGGGCTGATGATTTGGATTGTGTTAAAAACATAGCTGATAATACAGGGGTGTTTTAGTTATTGCTGAGCAGTGCTTACACAGCATGAAGGCCCTTTCTGCTTCTCACCCCACCCCACCAGAGAGTTCACAAGAAGCTGGGAGGGAACACAGATGGGACAGCTGACCCCGACTGATCAAAGGGACATTCTATAGCATATGATGTTGTGCTCAACATATAAAGCTGGTGGGAGAAGGAAGTGGGGACATTCAGAGCTATGGTATTTCTCTTCCCAAGTAATCATTATGTGTGGTGAAGCCCTGCTTTCCTGTCAATGGTTTTAAACACCTTCCTGCCAATGGAAAATGGTGAATGAATTCCTTATTTTGCTTTGCTTGTGTGTGCAGCTTTTGCTTTACCTGTTAAACTGTCTTTACTTTAACCCACAAGTTTTCTTACTTTTACTCTTCTGATGCTCTTCTCCATCCCACTATGGGGGAGCGAGCAAGGGGCTGTGTGGTGCTTAGTTGCCAGCTGGGGTTAAACCATGACATACGTTCATTGTATTTTTAGGAAACTGTGTGAACTGTTTGTTCCCAGAATTTGTAGGTTTGAGTTTGTGTACCAATGATATTGCGTAAGTTTGTGTACCAATTATATACCAATACAATCTGCATGAACCCAGTGCAAAGAGTTTGAGCTATATGTTCTCTGCTTTTGCCAAACGTAAGCCAGTTCCAGAAAGGAAGCTAAGATGACTTTAGTATGACTTTAAATACAAACTGAACCCTGAAGGTCTGGTAAGAGAAGTCTGCAACAGCCCACCTAAAGGACAATGACAGGTTTGGAGAGGTAGACATATTTCTGTATTAGATATGTTGTTGTCTTGCAACAATAACTGCCACCACCTACCTTATATATAGACATGATGATTGAACAGACTTCTTTTTTCATTGCTACCTGTTGTGGTTTAACCCCAGCCAGCAACTGGGACCGCACAGCCACTGGCTCACTTCTTCCTCCCCCACACCAGAGTGGGATGGGTAGAAGAAACAGAAATAAGGAAAACTTGTGGCTTGAGATAAAGACAGTTTAATAAGCAAAGCAAAAGCAATGCATGTAAGCAAAGCAAAACACGGAATTTATTCACTACTTCCCATCAGTGGGCAGGTGTTCAGCCATGTCCAGGAAAGAAGGGCTCCACTGTGTGTAATGGTTACTTGAGAAGACAAAACGCCATAACTCTGAGCGTAACCCCCTTCTTTCTTCTGCCCCCAGCTTTATATGCTGAGCGTGATGTCATACGGCATGGAATATTTCTTTGGTCAGTTGGGGTCAGCTGTCCCAGCTGTGTCTCCTCCCAACTTCTTCTGCACTCCCAGCCTACTCACTGGTGGGGCAGTATGAGAAGCAGAAAAGACCTTGACTGCTTAGTCTCAACAACCAAAATCATCAGTGTGCCATAAACACCACTCCCATCCCAAATCCACATCACAGGACCACACCAGCTGCCAGCATGAAAGTCAGCCCTATACCAGTTGAAACCATGACACTACCCCATTGATCCCCTCCTATGACATGCAATTTGGAATATTATGTTCTGGTGTACATGCTAGGAAAGTTCATCAAAGCCACTGTGGATGGTAGATCCTTTCCTCTGCCTCTTTTTCATTTAAACATAAGTCATTAAAAGTATAGAAAAGATATGAATCGTGGGCAAAACAGCTCAGATTGTAGACTAAAAAAGAGGTGGGAAATGACAAGTAAAGATGTAATAACTTAAGGTTATTGCGTGACTGTGTTTCTGATCGTAACAGTGGTACAGTTATTTAATAGAGTATATTTATCCTTTAACAAAACCAAGCAGAGCTGATCTTTCTTAAATAAGTGTATATATATATATTTTCTGCGATGTGCTCACATACACATGTATATATGTATACTTGCATACACACACATATGCACAGAGAGGCACATGTAGGAGATATAAATATAGGTAGATATCCATCTATCTATCTATTGATATATAAAAATCTAGATGTAGCATTATCTGTCTCCATGAACTGGCTTCCGCAATTGCTCTGTATCAGCAAGTGCCTGCTGACTGCCTTTAAAGGTTGTTCAGTGGGACACATAATGTTGCTCCCNCATGCTGGTGTTTTTTCTTTTTTTTTTAATGTACATTACATATGTATAAATATATTACATATATTTATAATTAAAAAGTGTTAGCAGTTTTCTTGCAATAATTTCTGCACTGCATTTTAATTTCACTTTTGCTCAAGTGTATTTTTTTTCCTCTTCTTTTGCTCATCCATTCCCTATGTTGTACAAGTGCTAATAATAATAATTCACTTTAATAACATCAATCCTTGCAGAGCACTCGAGCCCATCCGCTCCTCAAGGGCACCTAACCCTTCATGTCCTCAACTTGCAGCTTCTTTATCGCACTTGAACCACCCTCATAAACTACATCTTCTTCAGACCTTGTCAGGGAGGGCGAGTCCAACATCATGGAAATGAACTGAGAAAAATGCAACCTTCAAATATGTCATCTCTTGATATTACAATTTCCCTTCCTTTTTGCTGTGGGGACTGAAACAGGTGTTCTTGCCTTTCCTGTCAGGCTTTTAGGATCTCAATTTTACTGTCACTCTTCTATCACAGTCTGAGCTAGAAAAAAATGTCCTTTCTTTCTGAAGTTAGGGGAATTCTTTGAAAACACTTCACTTTGTCCAAATTTCTGATATGAATCTGATCAAGTTGCTGATACGACTCATGTGGCTTTAGTGATTTTTGATCAGAGAAGGTGCTGAGAGTTTGTTGTTGTTGTTGTTTGGGGTTTTGTCTCTGTTTTGTCTTCATGTGAGAGAATTTTGTGTACAGACAAAGACTGGGACTCTCCATGGAAGAGATCTCCTAAAGGAATTAAATTTTAGGCCAAGCCTTAATTTTTTTTCAGTTAACTCCACAAAACTTTTTAGGTACTTCATTAATGTAGGTAGTACATGAATCTACTAAGTCTGGAGAAGAACAAAACTGAATGGATTCCAACTTGTCCTGTATTTTTGGCCTGTCTTGTTTGTTTTGGTTAATGTGTGAAACAAACTTAACGGTGTAAAGTTAAAGAAAAATGAGCTTAACAGTAGTAGCGATTTAGACAGCTTTCATTTTGCCTACAAGGGTAGGCTGCCTGAACAGAAGCACTTTCTCTTCCATTACCACTAGTCCCTTTTAAAGAACCCCATCTTCTCCATTAAGAAAAATAATCAGTCAAAGGCTCTAGTTTATTTCCAAAATCCTGGCCTGAGGAAGATCCTTATTATTTATGGCCCATTGGGATACTACGGTATGGATACTATGACTCAGGTAGTGCTGTGCCACTATTAAAACCTCCTGCTGCAGCATGGTTGGACCATTTCTGAGGATGGCAAGCGTGTAATCCCATAGTAAATTGTGTTCAGCCTGGACAATGATGTTAGGGAAAAAAGGTCTGAGAGAAAGGAAGAACGTTAAAATCTGTTGGAGTAGCCAGAGCAACCTAAAGGAAAAATATTTATTTTAAATTATATATGGATCTACCTGTCTGTTGTATAAAAAGAAGGGTGAGTACTCCCTCCAAAAATCAAAATTTCTCTATATCTGTGATTGGTAACATTATGGATCATTCATTTTATCTGACGGATGATATTCCAGCTAGAGTCTTTGACCTTAGCATTACTCTTTGCTTTGCTCTGGACTTCTCTAGAGAGGTTTTCTTGTTTGATTGAATTTCTGAATGTTTTTTTCGTTGGTTTTGGTTTGGTTTTTTTTTCCAAATTAGACACTATTCACACTGAAACCTGGAAAAAAGTATTTGAGGTTATGAATTACTGCCTCTTAATGCAAATATCCTTCTTGAAATACACTGTCAGATTTATTCATCTAATTTAAGTGTCTAAAAGTTAGATGTCTAAGTCTGACCAGCAGCCTATGCTCCGTTATATCCAATGGAGAGAAAACAGCACTTTTCAAGGGTAATAGTGGCTGGATGCACATGCCAGCTGTCACCCACCTATCTTACAGATTAAGCCAAAGTTATGTAAATTCTCATTGTAAGAAAGCAACTTGTTCAAAAATTGTGCATGGAATTCATGACAGAATAAAACCCAGCTTCCTTGAATTGTACATCTCTCTCATAGTCATTAGGGCAGGCAGCCTAATGATTACTTAGTAAAATAGAATGCTTTACTAAACAGTCTTATGCAAACAAATCTGTTGTTCAACTAAATTATTAAGATATATTCGAGAGTAAGGATCTGGAGCAGAAAATTCAAATAAAATTCATAAGCACCATTTCGCTTGCCTGAATGAACTCAGGGTTCTGCTATATATAGTCAGTTTAATCAGGTAGAAGGTACTGCAGTGTTGTTAATTGTGTACATTTGGATATGTCTCACCTGCAAAATTTCTGAGTGTATCAGCTACTTCAGAATATGTAAACATATATCCACTCTATCAAGGAGATTTTTGGGTTTCTTGTTTGTTTGTTTTAGTGGTATATATTGCTATGATGCATAAGAACACACATAATGGAAAGTGATCTCTACCACAAAATTCAGTCCCCTGTTGACAAAGGAAACGAAGGTATATAATGTCATCAACAAACTGGTCACAATCTTAATCTTAAAAAACAAACAAACAAACAAAACCCAGGAAACAAAAAATAGCAAAGAAAACTCAGATTACCTAGGTCATTTGCAGTCACTGTTCCTGCTAGAAGGCTCTTCCAGAAAAACACTTCTCTAATGGTTAGCAATTTCTTTAACTTCTGGCAGAAATATCTTTGGTTAGTCATTTTTATTAAATACCTCAGTTCACCAGGAAAATACTAAAAATGAGTGAACTAGTATGATAGTGTTTGTTTCTTTAACAGGGAACAGTTTGTTCCTTCTCTGCCTTCATTTTGCTGATCTAACAAATCAAATTAACTTCATAAAATAAGTTCTCCTTTCCTAGATCGTTCCTGGAGTGTTTCAACAGCTTGATCCAATTTGGCATTTATGTTCCTTGACCAAGTGTGGTCACATTTGTCGTCAGTTCTCCCAAATGCCCTCTGAATTACATTAATACTCTCTCTACTTTGATTTCAATTTTTGATTACAGAAGTGTCAGCTCAGCCTCTCACTTTCTCTTTTCAGAGTTGCCTAACACTGTTTTGGGATTGTCATAGATATCTTCTCAACCCCTGGATGGATGCAGCCTTAGACTGCTAGTCTTTCCCTCTTCCCTAAAAGAAGTCTGGTTTAGCCCCTATGTGATGTGATCCAGTAAAAGAAAACCCTTGATCTCTCAGTGAAGGAGGTAAGTTTACTGGGAATCTGGGGTAAATTTTTAGGAGTGGGCAGAAGGATATTAATGAGCTTCAGTAAGAGGGTTTGGGTGTATTCAGAACATGAGTTGATAGCTAAAGAGAGAGCTGTGACTGGAGAAGCAGTTTTTCCAACATTGGTGAAGCCAGTATAGAGTTCCTAAGGCCATCTAAAAATCCGTGTCTATCACCAACATGGTTATCACTTTCTCCTTCAGTTTAAGCATTTACAGACTCATGTGAGCGGAACCACCATCAAGTGAATGGAGCCAATATCCTTGTGCCCTATAATCATGAGCTCTGTTTGGCTGGTGCTAAAAGACATTAAACATAAAGTTCTGTCAAAAAAAAAGAAAGGAAAATTTTGATGAGAAACTAAGACACACAAACTTCACAGTAGGTTGACGTAGGGAGGAAAAGGGAAAAAGCAAGTCCTTTAAAGTTTCCTTGTGCCTTAGACAAGCTTGAAATCTTGACAGGCCTCCTCCACTCCTGACTGCACAGGGGTGGAACACCTAAACACTAAGTGAAACCCTACACATGTTGGATTTTTGCAGAGGATGTCTGCTATTTGCAGGTACCTGATTGAATTTCCAGCGGATGCCTAGCAGGTCATTTCAGTTGTCAGACCCAAGCAGGTAATGAGAATTTATCAGCTCCTCGTTCACATTCACAGCTGATCTCTCACCAGTGCATTTCTATAAATATTGCTTTTAGTTATCTGGATGTATTTTGAATTAGCAGCTTATTTTATTTTGTAGTATTTGTATTTATTTATTTATTTGGTTTACACAGGCAGGCTAAATAACAAGACAGTGTTTATAACTGTCCTCACAAGTGACACCATGAATGGAGACCTCAGCGTAGCCAATGCTTCCATTGACGTCAACAGCAATAATTTCGTTAATAGCGAGTCATGGCAGTCACATCGGAAATTTGCTCAGGAAATATAGCATGGGAGCTGAGAGCCATTGTTTCATAAAAAATAAAGAAACCTATAATTTTATTGAAAGCAGAAGGGCACAAAAATGATATTGTTTAGAAACTACTCGAAATAATAGCCATTATGTGACCAGGCTTGTCAAACTTGTCAGCTCAAGAAAGCCGCACAGAAAAAAAATAATCTAAGTGCTCAGACAATTATAACATTGGGCTTGAGAGGTTACATGGGGTCTTAGGAAGAATCTTAAAGCTCTTGTTTTTTTGTAACACTTCTCCCAACCAAGTTTAAACTCAAAGCTCAGGTAGGCAGGCAGTAAGAAGTTTGTGAAAGGATACAGATTGGATTATAAAGTAAAATTAAATAAAATTAAATATTTTACACTGGTGTTTCTATCCTAAGGAATAATTTTAATTCTCAAGTCTGCAATTCTGTTTATTGACCAAACCAGAACTATATTCCGTTTGCCAAAAGAAGGATCATTTCACTTAGTTCTGCTCAGCGAGAATTTACTTCCTGTGAGAGAGGTGAGTTTTCCAGGCTATTTCATATGAAAAAAAAAAAAAAAAAGGGTTTTCTACACAATGAATTCTCCAAACATTTCAAAGGTCACATTTGATTCTGTTCTTCAGAGTATGATATAAAAGGCCTAGGATATCGAGTAGATTTTTCCACTTTCCTGTATGTTGCACTGATATAGTGAATCTAGAGATTAACAGGAAGGAAGCATCTACTTTCAAATGAGTGAAGAAACAGAATAAGAGAGGTAGGCAGGAAGAATTGGAAGTATTGCTTGGTTTTAATTCAAATCTTATTGGAGATGAAGAAATGCCGCATTTTAGTCTTCATGCTCATTTGTTTTGTTTCTTTGTTGCGATCAAATACATTTTAATTTGAGCTTTGGATTCTTTCTGTCTGTTGATATGGATACCAACCACAGTCTCCGTCTCTATCAACACAACCTTTACCTTTTTCTTAACTGCTGCAGTGACTGGATGGGTGTTCACCTTGTGTGAGGGAAATGAAATCACGGTTTGTACTGTTTCTGTCTAAGCCAAAAGGTTAGCTAAATTTTACTTCTGGTTCAGTATGAACTTGGCCTTGATTTGCATCAAAATTTTGTTATGATTTACACTAAATCTGATGGATTTTATAGTTTGGGACACAAAAGAAAAGAAAAAAGACAGAGGATCAGCTTAATTTCTAATACTTCCCATCATCAAAAAAAGAGGAAATAAAGAATTAAGAAGGACAGTTTATGACTGACCCAGTTAAAAAAAAGCAGAAATGAAAGTGTAGTGTGTCTTTCTTCTCAGAAACACAGAAACTTGAAGAAGACTCACAGAATCATCAAGTAGTATATCTTACCACTTTAATTTCAACATTACACAATCCTTTTAAAATAGGTTTACTTTTCTTTTAAAAGTGTTGAGGAT
This sequence comes from Ibidorhyncha struthersii, assembly GCA_013398815.1. Taxonomy (NCBI): domain Eukaryota; kingdom Metazoa; phylum Chordata; class Aves; order Charadriiformes; family Charadriidae; genus Ibidorhyncha; species Ibidorhyncha struthersii. Next base: position 147,253 of record VZSZ01004691.1, on the reverse strand, counting down.
TTTTGTCATTCTTTTCTATCCTCACTTCTGTTTGAAAGCTGATTGTCAAAAACCTTCTTCTAATGTCCAGTTTTGGTGCATTATTGCCTTCACAAAATCATGGATCTCTCTCTGTGACCCACCAGCACATCCCAAGTGGTAACATTTACATACCCAGACATACAGCACAAAACTGACTGATGGCTGCCATGGAACTGTTGCATTGATGTAAATCAACAGCAGCACTAACAGTAGTTGTGACATGTCACTCTTGGCCCTTGTTATTGGAGTGGGGTAGCTGTATCCGCTGAAACCACCCCAGGCTACTGTGGCTCCATGAATTGCTGCTAATTCCATTTTGTAATGATACTGGGACAAATTTAATCACTTCAGAGGCTGAGGATGACAAAACTTTATTTAACCCAGAGGCACAGGGACCTACGTGTCTCAACCTCGAGCTCTCAGAAGAAGCCACACAGCTTTTTTCCCAGCTTTGCGGCATCCATCTGCCTGCATGCCTTGCTTTTGTGTGCAAAGAAGAATTAGCACCCAAGGGTCCCACTCTCCTACTGCCCTCTCGTCAGTGATGGTCAGTGTGTGATACTTGAGAGCAACAGACTCTGACATGCAGCCAGAAGAACCAATTGTTCAGTATTATACTTCAGGGAAAAAGGGGTGAAAATGCCTTTCATCTTTCTTAAACAATTCATGCCCTGAGGCAGGAGGGTTGAGATCCCCTGTTGTTTTATCCTTGCTAGTGTCACTCATTCATAACTACTAGATTTTTCATGATGCTTCACCCTGTGAGATTACACTTTGACTTCCTAAAATACACATCCTATTCTGGCAGAGTCAAGTGTTTACTTTGAGCACTCAGGCAATGGCTTTACTGCAGGTGACCCAGGCTCTCACTCAAGTATTGATCCAAATACCCCTTATTCCAATCACACACAGACATTCCTCATACAACTTAAACTGAGAAAGTTTTATTCTTTCAGTCTTACTCTGAGTATTAGTTTGGTCTATGGCTTGGTTTCACTTGCATGGTAGATGTTGGAAAATTCACACATTCTCATCTCTCAGACTTGATCTGCATGTAGAATTTTTTCTGTTTGCATATTCCAGCCTGGTTTTCTAAGTAAATGAACTTGATAAAATAACATTCTGTATTTACGTCAATGTGTGCACATTTGGTTTTTTCTCTATGTGTCAGCACTGCCTCTTCAACAGCTTATGAACCTGCTACTCAGTTTTGTTCACAACTAATAGAGAAGGCATTTACAGCTATTAAGTTCTAATATGTGCCATGAAAATAATGTTTCAAAAAAAAAGACATGACACCTTACTAATTCATATCATCATCTGAGGGGTAAGATCGTGAAATCTATCCTTAACTGTCACACTAGAGCTCACATGGGAAAAGGAGGTATGAGATTTTTTCCCAAATTTCAGATAGTTTTCTTGCAACCCATAACAATAAACCCCAGCAACAGGAAATACTGCAATCAGTGTTTGTACTTCACAAGACATCAGAAAGTCCAGCCATGAAATAAAGCCATACAGCAAAAGGTTCTATTACTTATGCTGCTCACATATTTCTTCGGTATCAACTGATGCAGGATTCAAGACCAGATCTTCACAACCTTCCTTCAGAGATCAAGAAACAGGAGTGTGACTGGTACTTTCATAGCTGTGTAAAGGGAGTGGAGTAAGTTATCTGAGGTGTCCTTCTTTAACCTGGTTGGGATCAGTCCCATTATAGTAATTCTTGGTCTTTATATAGCACTTTTCACTCTTAGATTTCACAGCACTTTTCAAGGAAGTAGAAGAGTCTTTGACAAAACCATATTCCCATCAGGAATGCACAACTCACGCAGAAATGAAACACTTTACAAAATTGGGTCAGATTGAATACAATATTGTTCTGAAGAAAAATGGAATAAAAACTCTTACAATTCAAAATACTACATTTTGACATTGTTGAAATAAGCTATTTCTTTCTTTTTGGCTCTTTCTTCTGAAATTACTTTCCATTTCTCTATTTTAATATTGCATAACACACCATACAATACCATTCCATAACATATTACATCATAATACAAATGATAAAAAGTCAATTGAAATGTTTCAAATGTGTCATAGCTATCTAAACTAGATTTTTTTCTTGATGAGAAATTAACAATTTCAGTTCTCCTTTCAAGCCATATGCAGCTGAAATTGGCAATTCTGTCAGTTTTCATTAAGTTGTAATTACATCTTCTGTATAACCAGAGCAAGTATACTTATTCCTGTTTTACAAATGAGAAATTTGAGTCATGGAGAAGAAAAGAACTGAAGCTCAGAAAATAGATGTCAGTAAAGCTGGAGGTAGAAATTCTAGTTCTGAATAGAACTAAACATCTGGGCGTTATCTGTGTGGAAAGATTTTTTTCCAAATTTCAAATATTTTTATTGCAACTCACAGCAATAAAAACAACTTTTATTTATTTATTACTCAATGCCTCACTAAACTGATCAAATCCAGAACCTCTAGCAGCCCCAGATTTGGAAAACTGAGCTAATATGTCAGAGAATGAAAGTCCATAGACATTCTGTCTGGAACAAACAGGATTTGCACAAAAGAAACTTTACGAGATCTCCAAGGTTTTCAAGCTGATGTATCAACATTTTCAGGTGAAAGACAATTTAATCTGAATATTTCCAGCTATGTTCCTAAGTCTTAGTACTTTGCTCCCTACAAGATTTAAAATCACAACTCCGTTACTCATTGATGGAAAGAAATACGATCGCTGAGTAAAATATTCAGTAGAAGCTGATTTGAGGGTGGTATAGCAGTTTCTGATAATTACATTTAAAGAAAACCCAGGAGAGGAAATCGAGGACTAAAGAAAGGTCATCGGTATTCAACAGGTGTGGCTGAGAAGCCTGCTGGTTACACCTTCATGAACGTTTTGAGCTCATATGTTAAGAAGAGGATTTGGACTGTAATAAGTTGTATTGCCATCATTTAACTTCAGCTTCCTTGTTTTGCTATTTCTTTTTTGGAGAAAATCAAACCCTTTTTCTTGAAGTTTTTTTCACATAAAAGTTTTGGACTTTCTCTTTCAAAAAAACTATTCAAATAAAAAAAAAATATATTTCAAAATTTCCTTATTTCAAATTCTGTTTTTGAAGAGGGTTGAAAAGGTGGATAAAAACCAACCTTTACTTCATATTAAAAATATGCTTTTAACATTTCAATTTGTCAAATCTTTCAAACAATAACTATACCTGGCTCACCAAATATATTTTCTTTTTCTCACCATTTGTGGAAATATTATTGAAGCAAAAAATAAATCCATTACTTCTCTTTTTTCAATAAGTTCATTCCATCTTTCTATACTTGAATGTCCACTAGAATGTCTAAACTGAAGACGAACAAATCTCTCACTTTTTTAATTTTAAATGATATATAGCCTGTGCTTTTTAAACATGGCTCCGTAATGTGAGCCTATGTTGAATACATGCAGCACAGTTTATCTATGTGTTTTACTGAATGTCTCTGACCATGTGTAGAGTCCAGGTGTAAGGGTGCAGATGTGGATCTGAGGTTGCTTTTTGTGCGGTACATATATAGATGCAGTTCCTAGGTGGAGACTGCTACGTGCTTACACAATGTGTGGAGAAATACACCTGAGAGGCTAAGGGTAGTGTCTCAGCGTGTGTAATTTCTGGTCAATACATTGTTTGTAGAGGCCTTTGGGTGTAAGGTGTGAGGGGACAGGTTTCATTTTGAGTTTTGTGTATGTGAGTAAAAGATTTTCCAGCAATTATTTTTAATTCATCTACATGTGATATGTAAAGGCTGTCAGCAGAGTATTGCTTTACACCCACATTTTTTATTGCAGCATACAGAAAAAGGAAAAAAAAAAAGAGCAAAAAAGGGATGTTGTCCTTTAGATGATAATAAACTCGTGTGTTAGAAAGCAGCATTAAATCTGTTCATTTTAAAACCTATCCTTACACGTGACATAGGTGGTATTTACAGACTAAAGAATGGTGACATTTACAGAAGAAAGGTGTTTTAGCCACAGACCAAAGCCTTATGTTGGAAGACATTCCTCCATTCTGAAGTCACTATGGACCGTATCCAGACTGCTTAAATTCAATTTGAGTCCCAGCCCTCTTCCCCACAACGGCATACAACCTTGGAAACTTATATAGCCTTCTGAATACTGAAAAGATAGCGGTGCCCACAGGGAAGACTTAATTCACCCTCTGGTTCAGACACTCCCAGGCCTTAAGTATCTTCCTGTGCAGTGTTCAGGAACCTAGAAGTATCTTCACTCTTAACATAGTCAATAGAAAGAAGTGAATACCTTAGCCAAGGGTTCTGAATTACTTGTATGATGGTTGCTTTTTAAAGGCTGCAGACTCTGTATAGGCTGCTAGTATTTTTCCTTCTAACCATAACTTATCTTGCAGACTCCCTGACAAAGCCAAGATTTTTTTCATGTCAAAATGTCTATACAAAATAAAACACTCTCATATATTAAGCCAGTAATTACTCCTAACACATGCTCTAGGAGTACAATTGCAATTTCATTTTTGGCATCTGTCACATTTTTCTCCCTGTTCTGCCCAGCCCCTGGAATCAGATTTCATTCAACACAGATTAATACAGAGGCTTAATTTTCAAGGTTTCCAGCAATGTCACCTCTGCTCTGTTTAGCTTGTAGGAGCCAAGTAATATGTAAACTTCAGCTGGGTGTACACAAAACTTGGAGTTGAGTCCTCTGAAGTCTGAAAATCCACATTGTGCCAGGTCTCTGGGTCTGTTTATCTCTGGACATTAATGTGTTTAGGAGAAAGCATTTGCTTTACTTTTTTAATAAATGGTTTCATTGCATGGTTGCATTGCTAATCAGGAGCATGAGGCACTCTGTCTATGCAACCTTTCAAAGCAAAGGGCTGAGCTTGGGTGAGAGTTTCCTCAGTGAACACTGTTCTGAGGTAAGAAGGATCTCACCATAGAAACGCAACTGCTGACAGGGTCCTAAATTTATGTGTATTAGGAGAGAAGAATGAGATCAATCTGTGTCATTCTTTAAAACATTTCTAAAATGGTGTATAGGACAAGATGAAGCTCCATGATCTCTCACTAAGGCATCATTGACTTGTTATTTTGTCGTCTTTTCTCAGTTAGCCATATGGTATTCCTTACAAAAGATTTCATAGAATCATAGAATCATAGAATTGTTATGGCTGGAAAAGATCTTTAAGATCATCAAGTCTAGCTGCTATCTAACTCTACCAGGCCCACTTCTGAACCATGTCCCTGAGCACCATATCTAGATGGCTTTTAAATACATCTAAGGATGGTGATTCAACCACTTCCCTGGGCAGCCTGTTCCAGTCTTTGGTAACCCCTTCCATGTAGAAGTTTTTCCAAATGTCTAAAATAAACCTCCCCTGGTGCAATGTGACACCATTTCCTCTTGTCTTATCAGTTGTAATTTGTGAGAAGAAACCAATGCCCACCTCGCTACAACCTCCTTTCAAGTACTTGTAGAGAGTGAAAAGGTCTCCCCTCAGCCTCCTTTTCTTCAAACTAAACAATCCCAGTTCCCTCAGCCGCTTCTCATAAGACTCATTCTCAGGACCCTTCACCAGCTTCATTGCCCTTCTCTGGACTCTCTCCAGCACCTCTTATACTTATGTCCTTCTTATACTGCAGTGCCCAAAACTGAACACAGTACTCAAGGTGTGGCCTCACAAGTGCTGCATGCAGGTGGGCAATCTCTTTTCTGGTCCTGCTGGCTACGCTGTTCCTAATATAAGCCAGGATGCCGTTGGCCTTCTTGGGCACCTGGGCACACTGCTAGCTCATGTTTGGCTCATCAACACCCCCAGGTCCTTTTCTGCTGGGCAGCTTTCCAGTCAGTCCTCCCCAAGTCTGTAGCATTGCACGGGGTTGTTGTGGCCCAAGTGCAGGACTCAGCACTTGGCCGTGTTGAAGCTCTTACTATTGGCCTTAGCCTATCAATCAAACCTATCCAGGTCCCTCTGAAAAGCCCTCCTACCCTCAAGCAGATTGACACTCGTGCCTAACTTGCTGTCATCTGCAAACTTACTGAGGGTGCTCTCAGCCTCCTTGTCAAGATCATTAATAAAGAGTTGCCCCAACTCTGAGCCCTGTGGAACACCACTTGTGAACCGGCTACCCACTGGATTTAACTCCCTTCAGCACCACTCTCTGGGCCCAGCTATCCAGCCAGTGTTTGATCCAGGAGAGTGTATGCCTGTCCAAGCCTTGGGTAGCCAGTTTTTTCATGAGAATGCTGTGGGGAAGAGTATCGAAGGCTTTACTGAAGTAATGTAAAACATTACAAATCAAAAACTAGGTGAGTAGCGCAAGCCAAGGGTCTTTCATTTATTGGAGGAGAGAGAGACTGTAATCCAGAAAGTCATTCATTCACTTCAAAATAAATTTCTACATAAAATTAAAACATCTGGTTATCTCCATTGACCATATGTGGAAACGGTCTTCTATTTGCTAATACTATACAAATTTGGTGACTAAATTTAGGTGAGATGAAACATGCCTTTGAGAAACTCTATGGTAATTCTGTAAACCATACATCCTTTTGTGCCCCCTCTCTCCCCTGCTGTTTCTTTTGTTCACTTGTCACTTCTCATTTCCATGTCATGTATCTAAACTTAGACAGTAAGCTCTTTGAAGTAGAAACCAGGCCTGAATATTTGTCTCAATAATGAATAACCGTTTTAATCTACTAGCATCATAGGTGGCTGTGTAGTGCCTAAGACACTCTAAATAGATTAACCATGTATGATTAGAGTTTTATTAAAAAATCTGCTCCCCCTTTCCAATATACTAGAGGAAATTGCACTAAGGCCAGTAGGATGTACTGAGTTCTAGTTTTTAAAACTGAGTACAGTTTTAACTGTTTATTTTTAAATCAAGTTTAGTTATAAAACCATAATTTTATAATAATAATAATAAACAGCAAAGGATTCTTGATCCTGACAACTCCCCATTACAACTGAATGAAGCCAGTGACCTTGGAACTGTGAGAAACAGTAGAAGGGTTAATAAAATACCATGAAAAGAATTGAAACCTAAGTTTTATAAGTTTATATCTGTATTGTCATTATTGTTGAAACTTTTTCTGCACAAAATTATTCCTTTTCTGTAATAATTAAATCTGAACTAATAATTATAAGACCGGTAAGATTTCATTTATACTAACAATAAATACTTGGCTTTATATATAGATAGATACAAACAAGATATGTCCGTTTCATTGTTCAGATACTCTTTAGGTTAACTGAAAGTGTTGTGATAAATAAAACTGTGACTATAACCTAGCTAATAACTAAAGTATTTACCTGCAAATTCTCAGAACATCCAGTAAGTAACATCCAAAAATATGGAAACCGGACCTAAGTGCAAGATTTCATCGTGTCTTTAGGGTTTCCCTCTCCCCCATATTATTTTTACTGTAAAATTTATCAGAGACCTGTAAAGACCTGCCTTTGGTCCAGGTAACATCTGAATATGAATGTAAATGTCTTCTTTTTATCTATCAGGTATCCTTATGCCAACATCTTATCCCAAGAAAATACCTTCAGGACGTACACTTTGTTTGAAGAGCAAATGAAGAAACAACACTACCTTTCTAGACAAGGCTTTGACATTTTTCCTCTGAATACAGAACTTCTAAATCATCAAGATTGCTGTTTCTCTGATAAAGGGTTTTAATATTTTTATTCATGGGAAGGAAGTCCTACACAGTTCTCTGAATTCACCCTCACACATCATAATCTGAGCCAGGCAGTGTACTTTATGCCATGATTAGAAGGGGAGTCTAGGATGATTAGGTCAGCTTTAGCCACCATGTTTTACATGCCTACATTTAGGTGAAAGGAAGTCTAACTAAAGTTTATAATGCTTTTTCACCTTGTTCCATTTGTCCTGGATTCTCAGTTGGACTAGAGGGGCAAGGAAAACTATCAACAAATGGGCCCAGATAATAGTAACAGCTCTACAGATCAGATACAATACTTCCACCAGAGCACAGAATCTTTGTGAGCTTCTGAGAGGTTTAGATTGCAGACGTACTTCAGGTAAGTAGTTAAACTTTGTATGTATTTTGGAAATAGGTACATGTTTCCTCCTTCATAACTCTGTGTGTGTGCTTTCTCTCAAAATATCCTCCTGGCATTTCTTGCTGCCAGGGACCAGAGATAAGTAGTTAGATATTTTGTTAAGGTTCAAAAAGCCCATAATAAGCATCCAATCTGACCTCCTATGTAACATAAGCCAAAAAAATTTACCAAGTAATTCTTGCATGAGGCCTTGTTCCTGGATGTGCTTGAGGCGGTCTTTTAGAAAGCCATCCAAGTCACGTTGTCACCAGTATTCCCTGAGGCTGAGACACTGAGTTTCACATGTCTGACTCCCCAGTACATCAACAGGGGCTTTGGAAAATCATCAGAGAATGCTTTCAAACCTAGATGCTTGCAACATGATTATAGCTTCCTGAAACAGTGAAACAGACAGCAAGCAAGGGGAGCGGATCCACCCTTATTGTTGGAAAGTCTTGCAACAGAAATACTAAGTCTTACAAAGTCTCTTTATTGAAGAACAAGGGATGTAATTTAGCATGTAGCACTCCCATGAAGGCAAATGGTTGAAAACTAATTGTTTTTCCCATTACAGAGAACATCAGTGATTGTACCAGTGTCAGTCTCTTTCAGAAAAAAATCTAGACAAACATTATTTGTAATGTGCAGCAATAATGATACATTGCATTTGTGCAATGACATCCATCTTGATGGATAGCAGAGTCTGAAATTCGTGGTGATCTGTTTCTTTCATATGGCTGACCCAGACCTTGGATACTTGGATAACAAATTGTGATCATAACCAGCAAAGAATGGAGCATACCTCCCTAACTTTGCTGACGTGTGTCCAAAAACTTCTTGCCAAGGTGTTACAGAGGCACCCCAAAATGACTTCACACAGATAACAAACTTAAACAAACTTTAATTTGTAACTAAATCCAAAGAGCTGAAACCAATGAGACAACAGGGGTAACAGAAATAATGCTTTCATAACATTTAACAAATTGTAGGTTCGATGTACTAGTTCGGGAAGTTATTACACAAAACAACACATAAGAACAACAACACAAAAGAATGATGATTCCAAAGTGTGCACATACCCACACATAGAGAAAGGCTTCCCACTCAAGGGTACCCAGAAGATGTAATTGCTCACCCAAAAGGGGTGAGGGCTCACTCAATGATACCCAGAAGTATTGACTCACCAAGGCGGACGGTGAGGATACCCAGTCCCGGGAAGTTACTTTGGATGATGTCTCGATCCAAAGGGATGGATTCCAATCAGAGAACCACTGGTCCGAAGAGAACCACTAAAAAGGGGTCTCCAGTGGGGGCCCTGTTTTATAGCCCGGTCGGATCTGAACTATGGTCATCTATTGGTTGTGGTCCTGAGGTTCCCCCGGGCTGGGGACCCTGTCTGTTGACCAGGGGTCCCACCTTCTTTTTCCCACCACTGAGGGAGGGGTGGTGTGTGCTGCTCTACATCCAACCAGGGTGTATATATGCAGCAGCTGCCATGTGCCGCCAGTGGCATGAATGCAAGGGTGTAAAAGTACTGCTATGATAAGAGTACTAGCCCCTGTGGGGTGGGGGTGCTCCAGCCACACAAGGCTCACTTGTTTGTCTTCTTCGGTCAAATATTTCCCCTGGTGAACATTTATACTTAAAAACTTTTAGCATCTAAATCTTCCAGGATTGGAGAAGAGACGGTTTGTTCAGTACCACCTTGGTTCAGCTCTACATTTTAGCATAGTATGATTATTTTCATTAAAGTTGTCAGTCGTTATTCTCAGCTTTGCTACTATGATGTCCAATGATCATTGTTATTATTTTGACAATGAGTATTGCTACTATTCAACTTAGTGTTTTAATTTTTGTTGCTGTAGTGTGAATGTTAAAATTGTAATAAAAATAGTGGTAACATTAAAGATTTCATCATTATTATTATTATTACTATTACTATTATTATACAGAGGAGCATATTTCATTAAATAATCCTAATGTAGTCTATTTTAATAAGGGTTCCTAACAATCCAAGAAGCAAAGATGCCCTCAACTTATAATAAAGAGGTACCCAGATTTGAGCAGAAATATAATAAGTTTTCAAATACCAGTGACAAACTCCCATTAATTTCAACTATGTAAAACTATCCTTTAATAATGTCAATCACCGATTACATTTGGAAAGGAAAAGGAATAATAATTGAGTTAACACATAAGGTGGTATGTGCCTTCTATAGGTGAACCAAGGAAACCAGTTTTGTGTTTCACCTCACCTCCTTAACTATGTAAATGCTTGATGTCAAGTCTAAGCTGGTCACATAGGCTCTCTCTATTTGCCATGCAGACATCCCCTCCTAGGAAAGCTCCTTAAGATACGTGAGCGGAAGCATCTCTGAAGGTTTCTTCCTCTATCAGTTTGCCACAGACAGAGTCTAGGTATAAACACGTCACTTTTACAGAAGTTATAGAAAAGAATTTGAAAGTCTTGTCCTTAGTGACTGTGTGTTCCATGTGGATTTAACAAGTGTGTCTGTATAATTGTCCTTTTTAGTCCATTTCTTATTTACTATCTAGAGGTAAATTAATATCAGAAGGTATGTGTTCCTTGTGCGTCCCAGAGGTCTGAAATATTTTATGGGATGAGGCAATAGAATTAAGGGTTTCCAGCTAAAGCCATTGGAGTCACTAATCAAGGAAGAGATCTCTAGGGGTGATTGCCATCTGAAACATCCATCTCTAATACCAGCTGGGTCCTTCATTTTTTTTCCATTAAAGCACTGCTCCAGCCGACATTTGAGAGTGAAAAAGACCAGAGAATGTAGCAATGTGACCTCAGTTCAAGGAATGAGAACATTTCAGACTTTGGAACTTTTGATCTTAGCAGGTACGATCAAGGCAAGAGCCCCTTTGAAATAAATTTTATAAGCGCACATTGATATATCTGCATCAGACAATGTGAAACAGAACAGAAATTGTTGAAATAAAACTCAGTGGGTCTCTCAGGTGGCTTGACGTAGCACAGAACCATAGAGTTTCATAAAACTGCATCCAGATGCAAAGCTGCTGTGTTCATTTGATGCTGCAGTGTTTCTTTCCAACTTAAAATGATTACTAAAGACACAGTTTTGTTGTACTTTCAGTGGGCTTTAACATCAAGGAAGAACTAATTTTGTTAAGGTATGGCTATGCCCAGTTTGCAGGTCTGAAGCACGTAGGAACCTATCCTACCAGGAGCACAAAGTAGCATGAACCAGCATCTACCAATCACCCTAACAGCACTCCAGCTCCTGTTTTGCTTGCTCCATGTGCTTAAATGTAAGGGTTTTCAGGATCACAATAGAAATCACTTGTTCCCAGATAGTGAGAAGCCTGTAGCTGAAATGGATGCTGAATTTTGCACTATATGTCATTGCAGCCACAACCCTTCTGCCGTCCATTAAAGCAAAATAGGCAAGAAGAAAGACAAAAGTTGCAAAATGGGCAAAGGAGAAGAAATAATTACTTTTTCAGGTTTAAAAATGGCAAAAATAGGAAAGGCTAAGTGAAGAAATATTGTGGGTTTATATACAATTCTAACTGGGTTTTAGAAACAGTGGAGAACAACCCCA
>VZSZ01004691.1:110591-123452 GCA_013398815.1 Ibidorhyncha struthersii | reverse complement strand
TTCAGTGCAAGCCATACTGTACTCGGGTTGCATTCGTATATCGAAACGATAGGCTTAGTGCAGACTGAAAAAAGTGAGAGAGAGAGAGGAAGGGGAGAGAGAGGTGGGAGGGTGGCTTTATCATTTGTTTCACATACTCTAGGCTCAATTAACACATCTTGAGGATTCTTATGACACTGCCAACAAGAATTAATGCAGAAGTTATGCATTTTACCTTTTATCTCAATTGTTGTGCACGAGTCTGGCAAAGTTGAAAAGCTGCTAATTTAGTAGTCAGCAGTGTCAAATAAAATTTCTAAACTGTATGTCTATAAAAGAACATCTTTGCAATAAGGCATAGCAAATATGCTTGCAAAACAGTTCAGTCAGCAAACCTGTTTTAGGTTTTGAAATATCTGGCAATGACATTTATTAGAACGAAACTATAATATATCAGTGATATAAAGAGCTGTCTCTTCATCACTGGTGCTTTATTATAGGCACTAATTTTGTGCAAAATCCTTTAGATTCTTTGCAAAACACCTGCTGAACTTAAAGAAATATGGTTACTGCTTGTGCTGAGACAGATGTAGCTTAATCACATAATACTGAATTTGACTTTTCAGTGCCTTACAATAAATGAACTGAACGTACCAGTGCAGGAGATTTAAATCTTCTTCCAATCTGAATATTGTGTTTGCTGACTGGAAGGCCTGAGCTACAGCCAGCTTCCCCAGGTCTCCAACACTACATGGAACAATTTTGTTTAAGCCACCATATCTTTACTGTAATTTAAAAAAAAAAAAAAAGGAAAAAAATTGGCATTAACTCAAACAGTATGCTTAATGTTGAATTTCTCCTCTGCAGATTATTTTTCTTTTCTTCTCTGTTATTTCCTTGCCTGTTTCAATCTAGCCAGGTATTGAGCTTTCTTCTAGCAGAATTGTTTCCTGTAGATGTTGTTTGTCAACATATTTTTACTTTTCCAGGATTTTGGAAGATTCTGTGTTTAAAAGGGATTTTGCTCTGGAGGCAGCTATAATGGCCATCTCGAGCCAAGAATAGAATAAGATAGGCCATTTTCTTACTCTGTCATCAACTACACATGATTAGTTTTATATGTTGATTGATTTTTGGTGGTAGGATAAGTTGATTTCAATGAATTTCAGTCAACAAGTAGGGCCCAGATTGAGATCCAAACTTGTTTATTATTTCCTAATTCTCTGCTGTATTCATGGATGAAGGATATTCTGGGAATATGTGCACATGTGCTTTTGAGTGCAACAGTTTCATATGTTGTGACTCTGTATACGCTTGAAGGAGTGTCTAACAATCCGGCTATACAATGTCTTGTACATAATATAAAGTATATAATACAGCATTCAGCACACACATTTAAATGCACAAATACCCGTAAATGTATTTACAGAATATGTATGTTACATTTTACTGTGCATATATTTTTGTCTCTCTCTATTGAGTCTTATTTGCGCTGTAATGTTAAATAATAGTACTTTAGTTTTACTTCTTCAGATAAGCTGTGTGCTTCATAAAAAAATGTAAAACAATGAAACCTCATGAATATTTATATCAATGGCTACATAGCATTATAGTCATAATCTCTGGAACTGGTTCTCACCGGTTCAGAATTAATTATCAAGTTCAATTTTAATTGCATTCTTCTAAATTACAACCAAAAAAAAAAAAAAAAAAAAAAACCACCCATAATGAATTAGCTGACAAGTACTCTGCTGGGCCTGGGGTGTCGGAGACAGCTTTCTGCAATCTCATTTTTAATGTGTAATGATGAGCCAAAGACACGTGATTCAGAGGCTCCTCTTGAAACCAACTTACTTAAATGTTAATGCTTCTCCCACCTTAAAGATAAAGTAAAAATCTTATTTCTAGTTGCTACAGCAGACATATTGAACTGACTGTTCTTCTAGATAACCTCCTTTTTTTTCTCTGTAGCTGGTTTTGATATATGATTGCATGCTACCTACACACAAAATATATTTCAGTCATGTTGGCTGAAAAAATCTGGGGGAAAAGCATCTTTCTGGAGACAACCAGCTCGAGATCTTTGTGTCACTTGTCTTCTACATTAAACTCCGCAGGATCTCTTCAATCAAATATCTGAGATGTTTGATTGTCTTTAAATTTAACCCATAATGAAACAGGGAGCAAAAATCTCTATCAAATCCTTTGGTAGGAAAGATGACATCTACTGACTTCCCAAGATTTTGAGGGGATTTCCCGGCAGAGGAAGAACTTGTAAATGTAAACACACCACACACACACACACACACACACACACACACACCCACACACACGCCCCCTTCCAGCTCATGGCCACCCCTCCAGAATGTATTCTACCTGATAAACCTGGGAGTCATGTTTCCTTACCACTCCTTTTTCTTTCCCTTTCCCCATCCACCCACAACCACAACACCAATTATCCCATCCTCAAACAAGACCACCAAGCAGCCTGTAGCAACGTCACACCCTGAATTAGCTGAATATCAGCCCTGTACTTTATCTTCTTATCTTTATCTTCTTATCTTCCTCCTGTCCAGAGAAGGAATATAGAGTCCTTCTTCCTTTAATTTATCTGCTCCTGTGTGCACACATGTAAGCATCAGTAAAAGTCAAATACTTTTTTAGTTCTCCCTGGTTCAGTCATCCAAAGATCCTGTGGCCTGTTCCCCAGCTGTGTAATCACAGAAAGTTTGCTACTCTCATCATTTCTTGCAGATGAAGGTCCTGACAGCACTTCAAGCTATTACCCTGTTCAGGCAGAGTGTGAAATGGAAGATTCNTCTGGATCTTTCCTTTCAAGTGTCTATTTACTTTCTAAAGTCAAATCCTGCCCAAGAGGAGTTGCACTCCCTCCTGACTGAACACGGGGAAACTATATTTTTAAAGCATTAACAACTATTTTTGGAGATAAATCTGGAGATTTGTTCTCAGGATGTTCACGAGCCATTTCACTCACTCAGCTGCTCACTAGGCAGACAGTGTAACCAGGTGCTTAATTCTAAGCATATGAGTAACATGCTAATTTGGTCAGGACTGCTCTGGCACCCAGGATACCTGTTTGATCCCTGCATGGAAAAAGGATGTAATTTATAAATAGTGGATCAAGCACTTTGAAAGAAGCTGAATATGAGTTTATATATTAAAATTCAGATCCATATAGGGATACCTAACATGGCAGTAATGCTGAAAGCAGTATCACTACTGAATTTGTTAGAGATAAGTTAGGACAAAAGCAAATCAGAGAAATAACTGAGTAGTTGTTGGCAGATTTTGCTGATCAGGAAAAGAAAACCAGAGAAAAACCTCAAACCATCAGCCTAAATGTCTCAACACAATAAGAGAGAGCCAAAAGACCCCTTGTCCTGGAAGTAGTACGGCAAAAGACAGATAGAAACAGCTTCAATATTTAGTTTCTGCTGTAATCCAATGATCCTAAACTAAAAGAGCTATGAGTCTTACTTACTTATCCCCACCGAAAGCACAGCAGTAATTGTTTCAAACTACCCTTTAAGAGATTCACTTTGCCAGACTAGAATAATTTCTATTTTTTTCCATAATTTTAGATTTCTCAGGCTGCTTATCTTTTTCAGATTTATTGGTTGTTATTACAATGTAAGGTACTCTTCAGAGCAAGACAGAGGTATTGTTTACATTCTTGGAGAAACACTTGTTGAACATAGAGCATTACAGGACTTTTTCTAACTGCCTGAAATTCCCAGGCACTACCACAGCAAAAAGAATGATCACAAAAATGTAAAGGACAGAAAAAGAAAGTATTAGAGAAAGAGTGGAAGAAAAGTCCAGAATAAAACTATATAAGAAGTTGGATACAGGCAAGTTGTGTCCCAGGAAGAATCAATAAAGGCAATCATGTACAATCAACACTTATGTGGATTTAAGTCACATGACTGTAAAGCTTAAAATAGAGATGCATTACAGCAGATGGCAGCTTGAGGAGGAAAACCATAGGTGCAAGAAGTGCTGTCCTTTGAGGAGATTTCACAGAAGTGTTATTGGCAGGGAGAATATTATTTTTTTCTCTCTCCTCCAGAAGTGAAAAAGGCAGGTTTCTCAGAAATCATAGTCCAAGACAGAAGTAGGGGGTTGTATAAGCAAGGCATTTCAGAGATGTTTAAGTGCATTTATATGCACTATGGCTGAATGAGGAAGAAAAAAAGGGGGTTGAAGGCTTTCTGTCAAGTAGTTCTCCTTCCTTTCTTTCTCTTTCTTCTTTTTTTCCTCTTTCCTTTCACAGTCAATTTGCTGCAAGTTGGATCCTGAAAAGAATGCGCTGACATCTAGCAGTGTGGCTAACCTGTTAGGGAGCTTTTCAATATTTATATACCGTAACCCCCGATAAGACTGCCTTCTTCTGACTAAAGTCCTGCATCTCTCCTTGGGGACCTTTTAGAATGTTTTTATAACTTAAATCTGCATTTATCTTTACATTTTTGTTTCTATTCAGTAGTCATTTTCTCTCGCTTTCTTTCTCCTTTTTTAACGCTTGATATTTCATCCCCTCCATGGAGTTTCATCTGGCCAAATAGATTTAGCCTGTTTTTCTCTTGCAACCTAAATTTGAAGAAAATAACAAAATAGCTTCATTATGGTGGGGGAAATCTCAGCGAAGTGGGAGTGCCTAGCAGCCACCTCATCTTGGAGCTAAATGAGGGAACAATTAAATGACCCTTTGTTTAGAAACAGCCGAAACAATGGGTGCCACTGTCCCAAATACAGATCACACATAAAATAAATCAGGCATGTGGACTATGTGGGTGGAAAAATTCACAGTGGTCTGAATCAGAATATAGCGGTGGTGGGGAAGGAGAGCGAATGGATTTGTCTGCAGCTGTGCAGAGAAGGGGCGGGAAGAAAAGGGTGAAAGGCCAGAAGCAGAAATAGAAGTAACAGAGAAGGGCTAGAAAGCCAGAAAAGGCCTGAAAATATGGCTAAGAAAAAAGAGGAAACAAAGGCAGAAGAGAGGAAGGAAGAATGCAACCGCTCCCTGGCAAAGGAAAGGAGCTATCAAAGTTTCTTCTGTGGTTCCAGTCTTCCTGCGTTCAGAAATCAAGCTTGTGCGTGTGTTCAAGTCAATAAACAGGAAAAAAATTAACAACTAATTCCTTTTCCTCTCTGGAGTTAAGCAAGATCCAGACTCCCTTTGTGCCTTTCCATGCATATCCTTGTGATTTTTTTGGGTGAGAGGAATTATCTTTTTGATGCTTTTGCAGAGGGATGGGTATGTGGGTTTCTGTCCACGGTGTAGTTCAGTCATCAGCAGCAACCTAGTGAAGGTGGACAGGTAGGGTTTTTTTCATCCCTGAGATGGCTCTGAAGGAAAACCAAGCATCAGCATTTACATGGTAAAATTCTCATTGCCAGTAGGTCTGTCTGAGTTTAGCTATTAACAATGGACATTGAAAGATTTACCTCAAGCTACTTTAATAAAAGCAGCTTTTTATTCATTAAAGACGTAAAATTGAAGAGGACCTTCTCGGCCACTAAGGTAAATTCTTTACTTCCCTTTGTTGTTTTCGTAATTAAATTGTTAAAAATCCCCATGACCTGCTAAACATAGTTGTCTGTGCTTGTTTGCTGCACTGGTCTTATTGTGACACAATTTCTCTGCTTTGATGGTTTGATACTACTCATTTTTGAACCTTGTTACTTTTTCAAGCTTTATCAGCAAAGCAAATGGAAGGGTTACCTATTTCATTTTCCCAGTGAGTTTTCCAGAGCTTTCTTTTCATCTGGAGTCCAAATGTAATTTTGCCATTTTATGTATATCATTTTTCATTCTTCTGCCCTTAGATCCAAGTTTCTTTTTCTGCCTTTTTTATGTTAAGTGAGAAATTGCTCACTCTTGTCACCCAGAATGTAACTGTCTCTGTATATAGTTTCTGCTAGTATTAAGTTTTGGGTGATGTGCACTGTATTCCTTTTGCTACACTGAAATTTAAATTGCATTAGAAACAAACAAAAAAAAAAAGAGAAAAAAAATGTAAAAAATCCCCCCAAACTTACCAGCAAATCACAAAGGAGAGTTCCAATATTGCATGATATCATTGACAATATCTGAGGGCTACTCATAGTCTTCTTTTAAGCCGTTAGCATTTGCTCTTGAAAAGCAAATGTCAACCTAGAACACTGAGAACTGAGCAAAACTTCCTATTCATCCTACCTTCAGCTTGAGTTGCTTGGCTTTTCTGTGATATTTTTAATTGAGATTTTTACTCCTCAAATGGAAAAGAAAACCCTCTGTGTTTTCTTTCAGTCTGCTTTCTTTCAGTCTTTTTTCTTCCCATTTTCCACTTTTCTCTTAACTGTATTGCTATGGGAAATGGAAAGTGGAGAAGAGTAAATATTAGGAAAGAACCAGTGGAAACAAATAAAGGAAAATGGTTCATATCCGTGTTTATTTGTCTTTCACCAACACCTCAGAAACATTAGACTCTTCAAATCACATAACTAAAACCACAAGCAAGCCCCAAACCATTCTTTAAAACACTAAGGAGACACCAAAGGGGAAGAAACAGATGCAGTGTTTCGTTCACTCATTACAAAATACTCAAATATTAGAGCTGTATGTTAACAACAGTATGGCTGGTAGAGGTGATACCACACACTGGGCACGAGCTCAGGACACTGGCTGGATGGGGTTTTCAGGGTAAAAAGTGGTTACGTGTGAGGAAGAGCCCTTACAGAACTGTTTCTTCTTTTACATTTAAACAGCTACTTCTTAATAGCCCCCTCTAGGTGATGTGGAATCAGTGCCTTGATCTGCTGTGAACCTTTCGGCAGGCACTCCCAGTACTACACCGGCTCTTTTCTCCCTCGGAGGAGTAGGAGCCAAGAGCACAGGGTCTCCTGAGGGACATGCTTGCCCTCCAAATGAAGCATTTTCCACGGCTAGCCTTCTGCAACAAGCAGGAGCTGTGTTCCTATTTCACTGCCTATTTGACCAGACATTAATTCATAGTACATTCCCCCTCCCCTCTCACCCCTTTATCCAGAGCATGGTAGATTTATTGGGCCAGGTCTTCATCTGGTGTAAATTGGCATTGCTGCATTGATTCCTGTGGGTCTGTGTTGATTTATGCCAGCTGAGGATCTGGTCCATTTTCATGATATTTGAACATCAATCCTTGCATCCCCTTTTCCCATCCGTAGGCTTTTTCTGTCGTGCCTCTGAGAAGAAAACGCAAATGAGTTAAGGGGCTGTCACCAGCCCAGGGAAGAATTTGCTTTTCTTTCTTTGTGACTAAGGGTCTCTCCTGTTAATTTCCATGGCAGGTCCCTCACAAGTTTCTCCAAAACTTGTTACCATGTCCTCCAGAGGATGTCAGCTCCTGTTGCAGACTGAAACATTAACAGGGGAAGTTATTAGCTATTCTCTTTACATACTGTCTTTCTTTATATCTGAATTATTAGAAGGATGAATGCTGGTCATCAAAAGAAATAATGAGATTTAGAAAGTGAAAATGAAACTGGCAAAAACAAAAGAAATCTGATCTCGGCAGAGGAGTCCACGGAGAAGAGGCACAAAGAGGTAGAAGATAAAAAAGGAAAATTGAGAACCTAAAAGGAAAAGAAAAGAAAGAAAGGCGGGAGGGGAGAGAAGAAAAGAGAAGAAAAAGGAATTTTGGACTGAGGAAGAGCAAATTAGTTCCTAAGCAGAATCAAAAGCGGTCATGGTACAGGCAGAAGGAAGAGAACTTATTGTCAGATCTTGAAAGGCTTCTTTTTTTCCTCCCCTTTGACTGAATAATATTAATATCTGTCATTAATTCTCAATACTGGAAGATTTCTTTGCACGTGACTAATGGTTCCAGGCTGGACACAGGACAACACACTCAGAGGCAAAAGGCCACAGAAGCACAATGTCCTATACCCACTCAGAGCCCAGACAGCCCCCTTCCTTCTTCCCACCTCCCCCGCCCGGCCAAAAAGATCTGCAGAGACTAGCTGTCAAAATTGTCTAACCACGAACCAGTGCTGTACATCAGGTGTGCATTCTCTGTGGCAGAACTGCTCCTGGTTGAGGAAGGAGCACAAGAGCAAAGAGAGCAAAGGAGAAGGAAGGGGAGGGGAAAAAAAAAAAAAAAAAGAAAGCAAAAAAACAACCTGCCAAGTGTTCTTCTTGCCCCTGTCTTTCTTGGTTTATAATTGATGAAGCCTTGTTACAGCTTTTCGTGGAAAAAAAAAATCTTTTTGATCACTCCTTATACAGAGACATTTTTTTCTCTCCTGCCCCCCTCTTCTGCTCATAAAATAAAAAGCTGAAAGGAGTTAATGTGAAGATTTTACCTGTACTTATACATCTGCTTTCGACAATTTAAGTAATTGATTTCCTCAGCTTAAGCCCATGCAGAATCTTTTTAATACATTGTGTCTCTAGTTTGCTTGATTGATACCTGTCTGTCTGCTGTTTTAGAAACCAGAGGTAGTTAGATAAACAATTCTGTAATGGTGAGGTCCTCATTCAAGTTCCTGCTTTGCCACACATCTTCTGTATGGTCATGACTACCCCACTTACTCTGGTTTGAGTTTCTTTTTATCAAAACCATAATGGTAATTTGCTACCTTCTAGGGAAGTGGTATGAAAATGTTCTAGGACGATAAATGTACCATAGGAGCATTCCAGTTAAGATTGCTTGATAGAACCAACAATGACCATTGCCCTTCTGAGCAATAGGTGTAATTTGATATTATTCTGGTGACTTTTTCTTTCTCCTCCTTTTCTGCAGTATTCAGAGAGAACATCTCTAGCCCATATCACAGTATATGACTGATAACATCTGAGTGGTGGAGACCAAATATGATAATGGAGGATTCTCAGTGAAGATAGGAAAGCAAAACTAAAAAAAAAGTGTATTATTTTTGTATGAACTTGTGGTGTTACACTCCTCATCTTAAACTTGTACACCCTTACTCACTTTAGATTGGCACTAGGGACATTTCAAGCAGCAGAGCATGAAATTTCTTGTTCTTCTGTACTTTGGGATGATAGAAATTCCTCCTGGAGGACTCTCCATGTGTGGCTATCTCTGTCTCCGTCTCTGCAACCTTTGACTGTCTCTACCCAATCTTCAGCTTAAAATGTGTCATGTTATTAAGCTGTAAATCAGACTATACATTTTAATATCTTGGGAGGGTTGGTTGCCTTGGAGAGATAGGAATACACTGAACTTTGCCTGAATATATGAACCTTGAAACAAGCTTATGGAAATACGCTCGTGGAAATATACCTGAGTGGCATCGGAGACACCCAGAGGCAGCAGTACTGCCTCTTCCATGGTCATGGTTTTCCACGGTCATGGTTCTCCACGGTCATGGTTCTCACAGCTTCATAGTCCTGCAGGGTAATTCAAAGAGGACAGTAATGAGTCTTGAGGAAGGGTTATTTGGCTTTTTCTTTTTAGTCTCCTTCACAAGCTACCAGACATTTCTGGTGTCTGAACATACTAGTTGATGTAAATTTCTGTGACATTCTCCTGGGAGTCACTTACCTTGTATCACAGATGGCCTCCTGGGAGATGTGGATCTCAGCTGCAGTCCTGTGAAGAAAAGCTAAGTGATCCTCTACCTTAGATGAACTGTGATCAAGACACTCTATAATACAAAGAGAAAGAATCTCAGGACACCTGATACAAGCTGCATAGAATAATGAAATATGGAATTGCAAAGTAACTAATGTAAATGATAAAAAATGCACTCTTAAGACTGTTTGATACCTCCCTTTGAAGGTTTCAAATGAATAGAGATAAAAGCTTGTTGGGAAAGTCTGCATTTCAGTATGACTGATTTTGTAAAATAGATATTTTATTATACTTTCCATCAAAAATCTTCTTCAAAATTGTTGTCTGCACTATGTTATGGAAAAAATCCATAAACCCACAGTCTTTTTGAACGATCAGGAACTGAACAGGTAAAAATAGCTGGGGTTTTGACAACCAAAAATCAGTATTTTGATAAAAAAAGAGCCAGTGTTCTTTTTATAGGTACCGAACTTGTAAGTAACATTTTCAGAATTTTAATATTTTGAAAAAAAATTTTTGACAGAAAGGAATTTTTCTTCATTAAATTTCTTAATAACCCTAAACCATATTATGAATAGATAAAAAGAAAAAAGGATTCTGTCTTTTGTTGGGTCTATTTTAAATCACAGCAAACATATTTGCATAATCACAGATCAGTTTGGCAACCTCTTTCCCATGATACGACAATGACCATCAGCCAATGGGAATTCAGACCTTTTGACTCTAGTTACCCTCTTCTGTCCCCAAGTTAAATGACCTGTATGCAAAACCTATCATTACATTTCAGAGCAATGTGTACTTCACAAACAAGAATTATGTTGATGGTTACATAGTTCTGCCTTGCCTTTGACAGAGCTATTTCCACTTAATTTTAATTATTACTGGAGAGGCCTACCACGGATGTCTTTGTTAGATCTTGGCTCTTACCTTGCAAACAATGCATAACTTTTTTCACATTTGCTAGAAGCTGAGATGATAAAATGAGGCCAGCGCTGACTTCTGATTTACTTCAAGATATATGATAAGTTATTATGATGTGTCACTTACTTAATCATACTCAAGGGTGTTAATATTTTGTGACATGCCATGAACGATAAGGTGCTGTAACTCAGAAGTTACCTTCTGTCACAGCTGTCAAGCAGGACATGAAATCTGGTCCCACTGGTAAAATTTACTTATCTACCTTACCTAATTTAAGACCAAGACTTCAATATACCACTGCTGCACTATCCCAAGGAAGTATCTTGTTAATGGAGTAGAAGTCAAAGAAATCTTGTTCAGTTTCTTTGCCCATCACTTGAGAGTTTAGCCACTGAATTTGAGTGTGCTGTTCTATGCACCAAATTCTTTTCCTTCACCATATAGAGGATAAATCCATTTAACAGAGAAAGAAAGGTCTGCTCCCATGTATTTCTCTTGAACTCAATGAGTTACAGCTTTCGCTGACCCCAACAATGTCAGTGTGGCAGAGAAGTGCGACCAAGTGCAATAATATTAGATGTTCACCTATAATGACGAAGAAGCAGAGTTCTTTAAAATAAAACTGCTACAGAGGGGTATAAAGAAAATTATTATTCTTCCCCTCAGTACAAGAACCATGGAGCAAACAATGAAATTATTAGGCACTGATCTAACTGCTGAGTGCTAACCCAATAAGAGGAAGACAGAAGCTCTTTTTCTTCTAAAATCTCCGTATGTGCTGGATGGGAGGACTGAGGGTACATGACATACTAATTCTCTGCATTAAGAGATTACCAAAATTTCTATGATCTCAGGGTCATAAGTATCTTTTGGATATAAGTTCCTTGGTTCACCTCACGGCACTGGAAAATAATATTAAGTACATGTCAGTCTGTATGGAACAGAAATTATAAACTCTGTGGGAAAGAAATAGACTCTTCTGACCATCTTTCCGAGATCCACCCTAATAAGACAACATATAAAGTAAAAGTATAAAATTATTTCATGAAAAATGACTCTTTTCAATAGCCAATTGTCACTATCCAGACCAACGCCTGCCATAGAAAAGACAAATATTTTGAATCTGAACAAACCTTAATCTCAGAAATTAAGGGGTCCAATAAAACAACCTGCACCCATGACCCTGGAAAAGATCCTGACTCCTAAACTCAACAGATAAGTTTCAGAGGGAGGGAAAGGGTGTGATTAACATATAAATTTGTATCATAGAAAGACATGGATTCAGTTTCTCTACCAAAACCAAGTAGGAATATCTCCTAAAATATCTTTGAGTGTCTAACCTGGTCTTCACTGTTCTTCCTCCATAAAGCACGGATGGTGACTAGTCCCAGCCTTCTTGGATGGATCTGCTAAGATTTGACAACATTCAGGTACTATAGCAGTGAATTGCAGGCAAGTTCCTCTGGTGGAAATCTCTGTACTGCTCTGAGCTACTAATGTCCCAGTATTAACTTTGTGGCTGAGTAAGGGGAGACCTGACTTGAGTAACCAAGGAGTTATGACCAGGTTAGTTCCATTCAGTTCAGCAAACCCTTTTTTGGCTTGCTAATATGGACAATTTGACCAAATTACATAACAACTCTAGTACAAGGGAGCTTCTTTAAAGATGGAATGCTGTTCTAACTTTTACATGTGGTTTTTAACCTTACTGTAGGTCAAACAGAAGTCCCAAGGCTGTATGTTTTCCTGAGGCTCTCAGGGCATTAA
The DNA here is from genome assembly GCA_013398815.1 of Ibidorhyncha struthersii. Lineage (NCBI taxonomy): Eukaryota > Metazoa > Chordata > Aves > Charadriiformes > Charadriidae > Ibidorhyncha > Ibidorhyncha struthersii. The sequence goes on along the minus strand of VZSZ01004691.1, from coordinate 111,207 downwards.
GATACGGTTCCACATTTTCTGGTCTACACCCATCTCTCTTCCAAATACATAAAGAATAATAGAAGGAGGTCAGGGGCCAATTATTCTAATTAGTCACCAAGGTCAGAACAAGAAGTAATGGGATGAAGCTGCAACAAAGGGGAAATTTAAGTTAATCATTAACACAAACTTTATAACTATTAGGATAGCTAGAGCCATGGAACAAACTGCCAAGGGAGGTCACAGAAACACTTTCACTTAGAAGCTTTCAAGGGCGGACTTATAATCAGTCTAACAGTAATGGCTTAAGGAAAATGAGTTCAGTCTTGCTGTGAAGCACAAGCACAGGATATGCCACCCACTAGGGTCCCTGTTCCAGCCCTAATGATTTGGTGCTGAATCTACGGGGAAAAAAAAAAAAAAATTCCCTGTTCTTATAGAAAAGAAAGTTGAGGAGAGAAAGGTGCTGATGTATATCTTGACTAATACTCCGCTAATGCTCTCAGCATGTCTAACAGGGTGCCACTATACCTGAGAGGTTTTAAAGAACAGTAACAGTGATTTCACCCAATACTTACCACTTTTATCCAAGCACCTCAAACCCGGTTGCAAGCTTTGTAAAGTTCGATTAACCTAT
>VZSZ01004691.1:89873-110565 GCA_013398815.1 Ibidorhyncha struthersii | reverse complement strand
AACAGGAACATGTTGTGCTCAGGTGATTATTGTGACAAAAGCAGCTGTGTCATGAGACTTGAGGATTTATTTCTAAATCATAATAAATAGCTTGAAGCAGTGCCAAATTCAGGATTGAGTTGAAAAGATTGAGTATATCAGGGAAAATAGGTGCTACCTGAAAGGCAGATAGACAATTAGTAGTGCCCACTTGGTCTTCTGGGCAATGTCCACAGAGCTAGCTGAATTGGACTTGGTGTAAAATACATGTGGGTGAATGCCTCATGGTCACTCCTTTAGTTGGTTAAATCTTGGGCCAAACAAGGCATTGCTGACAGTGTAATTTCTTTAGCTCTCTGGATAAAGGAAAACCTTTTTCCACAAAGCAAGCCCTGGGAGTTCCTTATATTAATTCTTATCTGAGTCCAAAATCTATGTTTGAGGTAGGAAAATAATAGCAAACCCATTTTAAGAACACCCAGAGATGGAAAATCTATCATCATCTTTGGTAAATAGTTCCTGTGGTTAATCATCTTACGGTTTAAATCTATGCTTTATTTTCAGTTTGAATTTTTTGTAGCTTTAACAACCATACTTTGAACATTGCTACAAGTTTTTCCTCAATGTTCTTTACGTAGATACTTACAGACTAATCAAATCTCCACATGTGTTTTGCCACTGCCAAGTCAAATCAAACAAAATACTGAATTCATATGGGGACACATAAGAAAAAATTATGTCTGAACCCTGGTGTGAAAAAGACTATACAAAGGGAATCTGGAAAAGCGCAGTTACAGCCATGTTTAAAAACTGGGTCACTACCTCCCTGCATTATCCTTCTGTTTATGTAGTCAGCTTTAATTCTTTTTCTTCCCTGGATTTGTAGTGGCATGCTTGGTCCCAGTTGTTTGCTTACACCCAGCTTACCAAGCAGTCTAGAGAGCTCCAAGTAAGTCATCTATTTTGCTCATTATTTACTGCTATACACAAATTTATGTCATCCAAAAATGCTCTCAGTAATGATTTTCTGGGTTTTTTTGTTTTTTTTTTTTTTTCCCCAGGTCCTTGTTAAAACTATTTAATAATGATAGTTATGAACCATGACCTCTCTGGAATTCCACTGAAAGGAGTTTTCGAGGGCTGATTGCTCATTTGTGTGATATTTGGGGATCCAACACTCAGTATTTTTTTCATCTGTGCAAAGTAAGCTATATTAACTGGTAAAACCAGCACTACCCTCTCTCCCTTCTTAGAGAACTGTCCTAACTTCTAACTAGATAAATAAAATATATATGGCAGCTATTTTATACACTTTTTCAGCTTTCTTCAAATGCCTTTCGTTTTCCAGAACAAGTCAAGTGCAGATGAGAATTATGAAAAGTGTCAAAGGACACTTTTATCCTGGCTATTTCATAGCAGGAGCAAAAACCAGGGAGGGAGTATCCAGAAACAACAGTTCTGGTAAGCATCAAGGGTAGTCCATACAAAGACAAAGTCTAGAAAATATACTCCATCCTTAGGCTGGAAAGGACAGAAGTTACTTCCTTCCCTGTCACTATAAAAGTTCTTACTTTCTTATGGTCAGTTCGTTTACACCGAAACCATGCTGCAGCTCCAGGACAGGAAAAAAAAAAAAAAATCACATTAAAAAGATAGGTACAGCAACCCTTTGAACAGAACAATTATGTCAAACTTGAGAGACTGGACACCAATCAGCAATGTGACAATTGAATCCATTGCTGCAGACAAAATGCTGTAGTAAACGTTCAAGAGACAGGGAAGGGAGAAGGGAGGAGGAAAATAAAGAGGGAGATATTCAATTTGATCACATTAGGATTGATTTAAAGATTGTTTGGGAGCTACTTTCATTTTCATTTTAATATTATTAGGAGATAGCAGCATGTAACAGGCTTTGACACTGAATGCTATGCTTTGCATCGGTTGCAGAAGTTGCCTGGGGAAGCAGGGGGGAGTGGGGAGGAATTGATCAGATTCTTTCTTTTTTCGTATGGGAGGGAAAAAGTTGTGTGACATTTACAAAGTCATCTGTCACCTGAACAATTGGCTGGAAGACAAGTTCCTACATTTCACGTTTTATATCTTTTTTTAACCCATACACATCCATTTTTGTTGGCCTGAAGTTAAAGGGAACACTCCATTTACTTCCAGTGATGAAAATCTGTTCCTTCTACTTACCCATCCACTATTTGTCTGTCTCACCTTTCATTCATTCATTCCTGTAGTGTATTGTTCTCTCTCTACCTCAAAACCATTGTCTGTAGGTTTTCAGATGAAAACACTGAGTTCATACCTGGACTGTTACTAGCAAACAGCCTCTAATAAAACCTTGTCAACAGGATGTTAAAGCATTTTACAAATAATTACAATAATGGGATCTGAGATTTATGACTTGTCTGGTTTTGGCATTTTGATTTTCCTTTTGATGAGGAATCTGACAGAGAGAGACATGGAGTGTGCTGACTGGTGTTAAATGGTGAAATAATAGTAAAACAGGAACTGCTGTATCCCAATTCTGTGCATCAAAGATTATGAACATATCTGCACAAGATATCTAATGGTACTATGGTTTCACTGTATGCTTTTAAGAAGTCTTCCTTTAATTTTTTTTTCTTTTTTTCCTAGTTGCTGGTCTTTTTTCATTCATTTCATCTTAAATCCTGGGACAGACTGTCCAGTGATTCAGCATTAAAGGCTGATCGGGGTTACACTACTGGAGGAGGAGAAGAGGTGACTAAGGGTGTTGGTGGATATCTGAGATGAGTCTATCAGAGCAGAGTGTCACAGGAGAGCCTAAAACCTTGGGGGACCAGCCCAGGTGTGAGGCATGTGTAACTGCGTGATACTTCAGGTTCTCCTGTATGTTTTAATTTGCTGTACTTCATGTCTTAATGCAGAGCTTTGTCAAACTGTCCCTGATGATTCCCCTGGACAACAGCTTAAGCTTTACTATTTGGATTCAGGAGTGAAAATTTCACTTCTTCCTCCATTTGGAGGCTACAGAGAGTACAGAGGGGATAGAGGAGAAGATCTGGGATATAACAGCCCTTTCTCTGACTTCTCTTCATGGCTGACGAATAGCTGGGAGAGTGCATAGGATTGATGGACCCCACAAAAATGTTGAAATGAGTACAGCATAAGCAGCAGGAAGTTTCTGAGAGGCATTAATCTTCTCACATTTCCTCAAATATGGCATCTAGGATATCAGATACACTCATGACCCCCACCAGAGCTGGTCTGCAGTGGCTTCTTGCTCTAAATGCGGAACAGCTTCTTGAGTGATAACACTGTGCATGGCAAACAGGATAAGAAATCAGTCGGTTTACGGATCGATGGTACATTGCCAGTCACATCCCAGCCTGGGGGAACATGCATGTTTCTGTTAAAGTCAAACACCTTCCCAGAGGGAACCTACATGTGTCATTTTCTTGCAGAAATCATAGGTCTCATCAGTGCAGTAATTCAGTATGTCTCAAATATTTCAGATTAGACAGGACAGCTATAATCTTTTTCTTTTTCTTTCCCAGAGGAGGGAAATTGCTTGATTTGCTGAGCTGTGGCTGTGGCTGTTTCTCTATAGGTACTTATGTGAAGAAATTATTGAGGTAGAGTTGAGTTTTTCATTTGGCTTTGAATGTGTTCTGTCTGAAAGGACTGGCCAGCCTAGAAAAACTGTATAATTTGAAGGAACTCACTGGTCAGACAAGATATGAATAGAGGAAACTTTCACATCATTATTGCAGTGACTGGTGGATAGAAAGCTAACATCTAAGTATTTCTGCATAACCCAGGTGTATGGGGATCATGGAGAACAGAACTCAAGACCCAATCTGTTGGTTTCAGTTGCTGATAAGTTATATTTGTCCTGGGTGGATGACATTGTTACCAGATTGAATATTCATGTTTAGTTTTAATCTTTCTCCCACTTACCTTGGCTTACTAAGAATAGTCAAGTAATTATCAAACTGATAAGCCTAGTATAGCCAATCAGTTGATAGCATGGACTTCTTCATATAGGCAGGATTTGCTTTGAATGGATCATCTGAAGAGGAAAGTATGGATGGAGCCGTGCAAGTCTAACCACTGCAATAGAAAGGAACGCAGGCCACTCTGGTTGATTTCTGAATAAACGTTTTCCCCATTCTGTCTTTGAAACAAAAGTGTTGCCTTACCCGCCCGCCTATAGCAAAGACTAAGGCATTTAAGTCTTGCTTGGGTGGACCCCTGTCCTTAGCAATTTTTCAGGTAGTTAATGTGTTTTATTATTCTGGGTGCTGGAGGTACTTAGTTTTCTTTGCCAAATGCTATACCTGGGATCATAGCTCTGGGCTGTGCTTCCACTGCAAAGGGCAGGCACTTAATCTGAATTCCACTAGATCTGCCAGGAAAAACCATATTGCCCTGTTAGTTACTGCAGTACTGCACTTATTTGAAATGTCTGACTAGGTACCTTGAGCAATTTGTTTTTAATTTTAGTAACTTTTGAGCAGCTGCGTGATCAGTATTAAACTGACCGAGTCGTAAGAATCATGCCCTGGGCTTGAATGAGATCTAGTGTCTGGCTGAGCCACAATGAGCTCTGATTCAAGCTTCACCAATGCTGAAATATTTACATCAAGTTTATGCTCTTGTAACCCAAACTGCAGTCTGTCCATCTGACTTTATTCTTACAAGAGTCAATCCTATTTACTTTTACAGTTCAGATGACATCTTTCCCATCTGATGCTTTTGTTTCTGCTCTGAATTATTGTCTTTCAATAGAGCAGAATAAGCTAAGACTCTCTCCATCAAAGCTCATTACAATTGTGTTAGAAACCTTATCTGCCGATACATCCAAGCAAATGTAATAATTTATGCTCCTAACACTCTGAATTTAAAACCACTAAAAATAATTATCATTGCACTAAATAACTAGAGCAAAGGCTGTTCAAGCTAAGTTTTTACAGCTGTGGTTCAAATGTGCTGTAGGTGTAAATTGAGGAATAGAGTAAGAATTACACAAGCTACATAGTGGATCCAACCTTGCCAGTGAGCCTGGTTCCTAAGAGCAGCCACAAAAGCCTCAAGCCAGCTGTTCTGTCTGGTTTATCGTGATCACTGCCTTTGATCAGAAAAGAGGGGCTGAGATGTGCTGAGGTTTATTAACTGCAGGTATAACATCCAAGTGTGCTCTCCCCAGAGGAACTTCACAGTCTGTAGTGACACCAGTGGGATTACAGCAGCAATACATGTGGCCCACCACCTTTCAAAGCCATCATGTAAATACCAAATTTCATTTCCAGTAATGACACTGCAGGTAGATTGCTAAAATGGGTTACCCACACGGGAGGACCAGGAGATGTTTATAGCTTCACATCTCTGTTTCTTACCCATGTTTTTCATGCTCTTTTATCATGGCTACACACTTTCCATTTGCTGCTTCTCCCTGTAGTACAAATCTCTTCCCTCAATTTACTCCCTTGAACCTCATTTTCTGCTATTTTAACTTCTACTCTTAGCACTATCTATGCTTCATCAATAAATCTCTCCTACTCATTTATCTCCCTGAGAATCTCAGTTCTTATTTCTACCACTTTTTGCTCTCTACCAAGAAGTCCTTTTCTAGTTTGACATCCCAGCACACTTAATCACAACGTGGAATAGGGACATGCCTTCCTGATATGTGGTTGGCACAGCACAGAGAAAAATTGTTGCCAACAATGGCAATGAATACACCTTTCCAACGATCATTATCATGATGAAGTGATATATTTAACACATCCCAGAGGCTTAACCCACTTCAGAACATTATTAAGGAATTGGTGAAATTGGAGGTGGCACTTGGGTTGTCAGACTCAGGTTCTCTCTGCTCTGGAGGGAATGTTTTTAGCAAGGTAAACAGCCAAACCTGCAGATTTCTAGAAAGTGCCAACCCTGTTGGCTTCCTTTTCCAGATACTGCTTCCTGTTTGGACCCACAGGGGACACAAAAAGACAGCTACGCACTGAATAACTCCTGAAATAAATGTGCCATTATATTCAGTACATTGATAAGTTTCCCTCTTGTTTTAAATTATACAGCTGTATCTAGCTCAGGTCCAGAGTAATTCCATTTTATATACAGTTTGAAATTTAGTATACATGGTTTTGAAAGAAAAAGGCAACAAAGAGCAGGCCCTTACATTTACCCTTACACAAAAAATAAACACTTATAGATCTGCATGCATGTGTGTATAAGCATATTTTCCTTAACATCTGCACTCTGGAATGGAAAGGCTTGGACTGCAACATCAGGTACTGCACTTAGGAAAAATATGTTGTATATCATCTTTCTAATAAAAAGTTCCAGGAGATTTTAGATGGATGACGCACGCTATGCCCTCATCTGAATTTGGGCAGTATGTCATTTTCAACTGTTTGCCACACATGCATGAAAACCACTGTGGCATTTTCAGTGAACACAATTAGTATTTATTAAAGACATTTCATTCTTTAGCTGGCATATTTGTAAATAATTAGCGTGGCTTTGGGACAACAAAGTGTTGTATTCTGTTAAACTTACACAATAGCTAGCTACCATGTGGAGTCTTAGACTTGTTTTCATTTACTGTAAAAAAATAAATAAAAAAATCTTATTTACAGAATCTGGAAGTCACAAGAAGGAGGAGAAACACACCTGGATCTTTTGTTATAAAAGGTAGTTTGTATATATGAAAAATTGGTATTGCTGTAATATGCAGGATCATGGACATTTTAAAAGGGGGGTATTTATCTAACACAGCAAATGTAAGTCGAGATCTACATAAAAAGCCTTCCACACCTCTTTAGATCCACTTTTGTCTCCTTTGTTTACCAGAGATGGAATTGGCCTGAAACTGTGTGCAATAATCAGAGACATCTAGTGGCTGACTGATAAATTGCAAATAAACATGTAATTACATGCAGTTCTTTCATAAGTGCATAGGACGCATAAGCAGCTTCAGTTGTCTTGACATTTTCCGTATCCCTTTCTCCCAGTCCTTTCAAGTGGGGTATTAGGGATTCATCTCATTGACAGAGTCTTTTCCCCACTCACCAAACTACAGGTGATGTTTCAGAGCTCCCTTCCTATAATTCTCTCCCGTGAGAAAGTTTAGGGCTCCTCTTTTGCCTCCTTGGTCTGTGCATTGCTTAATGTACTCCTGTCTAATCACTCACAATGCATTTCAGCAAACAAACAATTAAAAATAAAAAGGCTACACTGAAACAATTGATGCTTATTTTCTCTGACCCTGAAAAAAAAAACAATGGAAGTTTCGCACTGTGGAGAATTCGTAGGGCTAAGGTTATTCCCAGAACAATAAAAACATCTTTGGTTTCCTATTCTGTTTTACTTTGATTTCTATTACTTTGAAACTTCCCTGGCATTTTACTGCTGATGAGAACTGCAAATAGAATCAGCAAGATTTTTTTATTATTCTTTTTCTTTCTTCTCCCCACCAACCCCCAAAAATTGTCCATTTGGCTTTGTTGGGTTCTAAGTTTTTGTTTGTTATTTTCTTGGTTTGGTTTTGTTTGGGTTTTATTGTTTTGTTTTTTGTTTTTTTTTAATAAGGAAATTCGATTGTTAAAAACTGGGGTCTTGCCTACCCTTGTTAGGCCATTTGCTGTTATAACCCTTAGACTGTACATAATTAACCTTAAATATTCTGTTTGTCTAATTCACACACTCCTCGCAGGAAATAAATTCATGGCTGTTTGTTCAATTTTAGAGCTACTGTGCTTATGTCTAAAAATAACAAATGAATGTGTCCAGTTTGTTGTTTTGGAAAAAACATCAAGGAGTTGTTTAGAAATTTTGAGAATTTTCTTCTTCCTTCCTAAAGCATTACTTTTGCAATGGACCTGAAACAGGGGAAAAAAGTGGTGACCTTTTTCTGCAGCATATACCCCTGTTTGCATAGAGGAAAAATAAGGACAAAGCTCCAGAGAAAGTGGTGCCCCAAGGGAAGAGAAACTCCTTCTGTAAAGCAGCTGACACAGGCACACTGCAAGTTTCAGTCTAGATAAATCCCCACTTTCCCTTAAAACAAACAAACTCTAAAATCACTCAGAACAAACACACTCCAGTCCAAACCAAGTCAAGACAGCAAGCAAATACACTCCAGAAAACACCAGGCAATTAGACTCCTAGAGTCAGTTTAAACACAGGCACAGCAGATCAGCAAATGCTCCCTTTGCCTTATGGAAAACAAACACAGGAGGCGGCCACGCCACTCTTGCTGGCAGTCCTGGCCTTTGATCCCCTGGAGGAAAGAGGGCCACTTCTCTCCCCTGCTGTATTGCTTTTGGTGTGCCTGGCTTCCTGACTGGGAAAGGAAATATCGATATAACTTTGCTAATTAGAGTTGTCTGTATGCTTTTCCTATTATTATAATTGCCATTTTATTTGAGTGGAGGATAGGAAGCAGCTTTGCAAAAAAAGGGAGATGGGGTGGTCCTGTTCCACTGGTTGACCATGAGAGAGCAACATGCTCTTACAGCAAAGGCGGCCAACATCCTCCTGGGTTTCATTAGGCAGAGCTCCAAACTGGGAGGGGTGGCTGACACTCCAGAGGGCCATGCTGCCATCCAGCATGTCCTGGACAGGCTGCAGAGCTGGGAAGAGAAGAACCTAATGAGGTTCAACAAGAGCAAGTGTAGTGTCCTGCACGTGGGGAGGAAGAATGCTCGGCACCAACATAGGTTAGGGGTGGACCTGCTGGAAAGCAGTTCTGAGGAGAAGGATCTGGGGGGCCTGGTAGATAGTAGACTATCCATGAGCCAGCAATGGGCCCGTGTCACCAGGAAGGCCAATGGAATCCTGAGCCGCCTAGGGAAGTGTGTGGCTAGAAGAACGAGGGAGGTAATTCTCCCCCTCTACTCTGCACTGGTGAGGCCACAGCTGGAATACTGTGTCCAGTCATGGGCTCCCCAGTTCAAGACAGACAGGGAACTACTGGAGAGAGTCCAGCGTAGGGCAACAAAGATGATTGAGGAACTGGAGCATCTCCCTTAGGAGGAAAGGCTGAGAGACAGGACTCTTTAGCCTGGGGAAGAGAAGGCTGAGGGGAGAGCTCATTATTGCTTATAAGTATCTAAAGGGTGGGTTGAAGGAGGATGGAGCCAGACTCTTTTCAGTGGTTTGCAGAGACAGGACAAGGGGCAACGGGCACAAGTTGGAACATAGGGAGTTCCATTCAAACACTAGGAAAAACTTCTTTACAGTTAGGGTGATGGAGCACTGGCACAGGCTGCCCAGGGAGGCTGTGGAGTCCCCTTCTCTGGAGATATTCGAGACCCACCCAGATGCAGTCCTGAGTAATGTGCTCTAGGCAATCCTGCTGTAGCAGAAGAGTTGGACTAGATGACGTCTAGAGGTCCCTTCCATCTCTGAAAATTCTGTGATTCCATGATTCTGCGATTGCCAGCAGGTTGAGGGAGGTGACCCTTCCCCTGTGCTCAGCACTGGTGAGACACATCTGCAATGCTCTGCTCCCCAGGACATGAGAACATGGATACAAGGGAGAGCAAAAGACCATCCAGATGGTCAGGGATCTGGAGAACAAGATGAACACAGAGATGGAGATAAGTCTGTTTACCCTGGAGAGAAGATGACTGAGGGGATATTTATTTTCTTTGTATTATTTCGTAGATAATGACAAAAATATGGGGTCAGATTGTTCTTGGAGAAGTCTAATGAAAAAATGAGAGATAACAGAGAAATTAAACATTGCTCTCTCAATTTCTTCATCAGGGTAGAGTGTTTGTCTATACTTTTAGACTTTCCCTTCTTCATGCTGAATAACTACTGAGCTAGATAGATGGGAAAGGCAGTAGCCAGGAGCAAAAACTGGAAAGGGCCCCAAACTGGGAAACACAAAGTTAGCAGTGTGGGTTTCCTCAGTCTGTCTAGTGCGTTGTCTGCTACAGTTCCTTCTTTGTGTTCCAAATTAAACTTTCTGAAGAAAAATGCATTGTGTGCAGATACCACTAGCAACACGAGAGTTTCTCTACTGGATGTAACAGGCTTCACTTTCTAGTAGCATGTCATGAACAACAGTACCACCTATGTAAAACGGAAGCTTCAAAAAACCTTGTATAGACTAACTGAAGTATTGCTGTCCTACGAGAAGCAAAAGTGTCTCACATAAGCAGGGAGGATGGAGCCCCATTTTACTTAATGCATCACAGTCCCAAACTTCTACTGAAGTTGCTAAAACCCTTTTTTTTTTCCAGAATGAGCACTGTAGGGTCACCCAATAAGGCTGAGGAAGAAACCTTGTGTCTTTATTTTCTAAATTCCTTTTCTCTGATATTTTTGAAGGCTTCTAAAAACCTGTGCTGTGTCAGACCTAAGTTAAGTATCGTTCACAGAGCTTTTATGCTAAGTTTAGACCATACTTGTCTCATCTAAGGCTATTTGTAGGAATAATCTTGCTGGTGTGAATAAACATATAACAGGAAGTTTGCATTTGCAGTACTACTTCTAGAACTGTTTCTTCATTATACTTTGGGACTCATGCTTGAGCCAGAGGGCATGGGCCATCTCTAAACTAGGAGAAAAGAAACCATCTTAGCTATTATGCTCCAATAAAGGCCTTATAAACTTGAGCTCAGGATTGTGCATGCTTATACAGCTTCCTGCTGTCTCACCTTGCTTGTCTGTAACTTCCAGCAGACAATTGTGTAGATAAACCTATGATGCATTTACATCCCAATTCAACCAGACAAGGTGCTTTACTATATTCAGCATTAAGCGTGGAAGCAAGCTTTACATGTGTGTTTTTTTCCTTCAACATTGCAAAATCCTGTTTTCAGCAGAAGAAAATTCACATGCTTAATTTTATGCATGAGCCGAAGTATCTGTCTGACTAAAATCTTCCCTTACGTGTCCTGCATGGTGTCGTGGTTCTGATGGTGACAGACAGCAAACAGAGACTCATGTTGTAGTGAAAATACCCTGGTTTCCTAAGAGTGTAAACCAATACCCACAATGAATGTACTGGTTCCTTCTTGTCCTTTTTTTTCTCCAACTAGAATACCAAAGAAACCTTTTGAAATAAATATTCTGATGTGGTTTATGCAAGAATAAGCCTTTCATATTTGCCAGCTATGGAGGGAAAAAGCAGTAGAATGTGTGAGTTGCAGTTATGGTGCACATTATTTCCCGAAACAAATTCAGATGACTCAGGTATACTAATTACTCTCAGGTACTAGCCTGATAAGAACATCCTTTTACCTGCCATTTAAAACACTTAATGTGGAAGGTGTTGGGAAAAAAAAAAAAAGAGGTGGTAACTTAACAGTCCTTGCCTCAAAGAATAGACTATTGGACCTCTAGGGCACATCAGCTGTTCTGTACGATGAAATAAAAGTAAAAGGCACCTCAAAGAATGTTTTCACAAAGAAAAGTCAAGGGATGAGAAAGGAGGAAAAAACCCCACGCTGAACACCAGGGTTTGTCAGAAAATCTTGGCCATATGTCGAGCTCAGACTCCTGATCAAGACTGCAGGTAGCTGCCTTCAATCATCTGGTATCTGGTAGCCAGGACCCCTCATCAGAGGCAGTCTCATACATCTCTTCTTTGAGTAAAATACATATGGCTCGTTTCTTTTAAGGGAGGCAAGAGGTGTTTTACCACACACCTTTCTTCTGATCTCTCACTGGCTATGACGTTCTCCAGAAGCCTAAAACCTTCATTCTTGTAGCCTGAGAGAGTGCACTTCCCTGCACCTTGGTCTGTGCTGGATGGACTGTGAGGGTCCCCGGGTGGGAGGCATGCACATGGGGAGCGTGGGATGCTTCTGAGGGGAGAGCTCCGGTGCCTAAAGCTGTACACGTATTTCTCAATTTGAGTAGGAAACTGGGACAATTTGGGGGTAGACGCTAGAACCAGAAACCACACAGATTTATGCGAGGTGAGCACCCCCAGGGGAGTGACAGCACTACAGCTGTGTCCTTTGCAGGAGACCAGGGTGTGGGAGAGGAGTCAGGTATTTCCAACATTGCTTCAGGAGAATGGATGATCTCTTTGCCTAATGTCCTGGCCATGTCTCTTGTGACAGAGAATACAACTATAGGTGAACCTGCTGGTCAGAGAGGAAGGTTCAGTGATTTTATGCATTTGAAGACAGACTTCCACCACTGGATAACAGCACCAATGCTTCTCCATCCCATCTGCACAAGTTTATCTATTTTGGTGAAGCTAATTGGCTTTAACGTATGAGCAGAAACTGCTGGTCCAGAGGCTGAGATTAATGTCAGAGTTTCCAATGATTTCAGGGATGTCTGGGGCAGAAACCACAGCTAGATTCCCTCCACTTTTCATCAGTCTGTTTTAGGGACCAATCCAGCATGCACTAAATTCAATAGCAGACATTTCAGTAATTTCAGTAAGGAGTAGTTTAAGCCTCATATGTTGCAAAAACATTAATTATCTTTGTATCCATCACACAGTGAAACAAGCGGGGATGTTTTGGTGTTATACTGAAAGGCTACTTGCACAGAAAACATTCTCTTTGAGTGAAAATGTTCACTTTTATATAACTTTCCTGGTTTTCTGTTGGGGAAAGGGGAGACAAATAAAAATTATACTTTAAAAAAAATAAGAACTTTTGGGAAATTTAGTGAAATTTTAAAACCAAAAAAATACACAACAAATTAACTTACTTGTTCTCCTGTTCCAAGCATTGGTGTTTTGTTTTTTTTTTTAAACTGTATATTGTTTGTATTTTAGGTTTAGATGAAACTAAAATGGGATTTTCTTATTTTTACCAAAATCCAAAGGCAAAAAGAAAATGCCTTTATGCAGTTTGGTTTAGAAGGGAATGCCTATATCAGCAATTTACGGGAAAATTTTAAACAAAATCCCTTGATAATCAATGGCGGTTTTGATTACCTTTAGCAGTGAGACAGATGTGTATGTCTTTTTTTCTTTTTTTTTTTTTAAATATGGTTTGTTAATGAACTTCGGGTTTTGTCTTTACTATCTGAAGGACTTTTTTCTTAAAGTTTCCCTCTTTTTTTTTTTCTACCTGATGTGTTTGTTGTCTGCAGTGGCAGTGACTTTCTTGGTTTGTCTGCAGTTGTTAGTGCTGTTACTGTAATATTTCCAAGTGACGTATCAGAACCCCACTGTGCTACATGATGTACAGCTATTGAATCAAAATATGGCCCCTGAAATATGAGGCAGGAGAATACAGAGGGGAGCAGAAAACGAAAACAAAAAAACCCAAAACAAACAGAACCAAAAAGAACAACGTACAACATTAGTTAGTTAATGTGATATACTGTATTATCATTTAGCTCTCATGGCAATTCATTCCCAGCATTAAAAATATAATGTAAAGGACTACGTTCCAGGAGAAATGTTACACAGTGTGATAAAAGCAAATTGAAATGCTGCTTTTGAAGAACAAATGCTATTGCTGCATTTCGTGGGTTACATTCCTGCAAGGAATGGTTTGGTGTGGCACTAATGGGACAGCACCCATTTATTCCTTGGTCAGATCTGGCTGTCAGGTGTTTCTATTAGAACATACATTAACCTTGTGGCACGCTCTTTAACTCAGACTCGGTGTTTGATGGTTAGAGTTGCATTGCCAGTGAATAACATAAATTTGACTCTCAGTGAGTACAAATAGTTCAAGCACCACTACCATAGTGAGCTCTAAGATAGATTTACACCAATTGAAATCTAGTCCGACTTGCCTTCCTTTGGCAAAGACTAGTTAACTCTCCATGCCAAATTCATGAGCTTGCTTTTCCCCTTCTTTTTGGTTCTGATTTTAAAATGGATTCAGGAAAGAGGTTCTACCTTAAACTTACAAAACAAAAGAACATCTTACAACAGATTCTGTGCTGATGTCTTTTATGTCTTACTGGGGGGGAAATAAGAAAGAAAAAAAAAAAGAATATTTCTGGGCCTCTTCCTGTTTCTTTATTCTCTTTCCTTTCTTTTCTTTTGCTTTGAGTATCAGCCTAAACCAATGATAGCGCTTTGCTTCCAGGGGCCAGAAGGGTTAAATTCCTCCCACTTCGCCTAGTCTTTCTTGAAGCTGGAGTTACACTCATCAAGGATCTAGCATGGGGAGGGATGGATTTCTTAAGACAGCCTGAGGGCTCCAACAGCAGCCTTCGCTTTCAATCAATGTCGAGAGGCACGAGTGGAAATTCATTCAGCGAACAGTCGGAGGTCTTCGCCTGTCCATACAGCCGCCTGGCACACAATCCCAAGCACAAACTGGTGGCGTCTCAGCTGGAGATCTGACATTTTGCCGAACCACCGTTTGCTCGAGAACTGATAATTAAACACTCCTTCTCCTTTAAAAAAATAATAAAAAGGTAGATAAAAAAGTAAGTCAACTCTGCTGGTAACCTTGGAGGCTTCCTTTTGTCAAGGTCTCAATACATGCCAAAATGTATTCTGTTCAGGATCGGTCCTGGCTGTACAATTGCCTTTTCTGTTACCTGAGTGTATTATTCTGACTGTTTTCATTTGACTTGCCTCTGGGATGCTGTGCTGCTCTGGCAGAGAGATCTGTACGCTGGCAGAGTTCATGAACTCACGCTTGCAAGCTGATCTTTGCCCTGTGTGTTTCTAAATATTTTGGTGTGTATGTAACATGACAGAATGTGACTTTGCACTGAAAAGCCAAAAAGACACAAAGAGGAAGAAACATCTCACATCCCCTCCTTCCTCCACGTCTCCCCCCTCCTCCAATCTTGTCAAATGTTATTATGCTCAGAAGGCAACCAGGTGAGTCATAATATTTAACCAATATTGGGGGAAGGGAAAGGTTTTAATTAATTTCATTACACATTAACAAAGTCCAGCTCATAACTCAGTGGAAGTCTATACAGTCTTTTGCAGACAGATGGGAGCTTACCCTCTCTGTCCTCTGAGCTTCCTGGATAAGGTGGAGATGCGTTAACACAGCTTATTAGCTGCTCTGCAGTGCTGCTTATAGTGTAATGCCACTGTAAAACAGTCAGGCAACCCATAGCTTGAAGTTGGCTTTGGCTTGGTCAACTTATGTTGAAGGCACTGTTTTTTTTTCACTTCTACCTACAGAAAAAAAGAAATGAAATTTGTAAGCATATCCAAATGTGTAACTTAAAGCATCGGAGAAACAGCTCTGGTGTCCTGTACAATCAGATGTCATCTAGTACCATTCAGCGATGGTCAGAGCTGGCATGAACTCTGGTTCTGCAGCAGAAAAATAATCTAGCCTAGGTACTAAAAGGGCAGAGGACAACTGAGATACTCCATAACTTCATGTCAGGAAAGGAATAGATAGTGATCAGAGCAGAGGACTGGAGAAGAAATTCTTTACCCTCTGAATACACCTCTCATTTGTGTCAAATTGGACCTCCTTACCTATAGGTGGTGTTAGTCCACTGATTCCCACCTTTGATTCCAACTTATTACTGGTTTTTCTTGGGTTTGGGGTTTTTTTGGTTGTTTGGGGTTTTTCTTCTTTTTTCTTTTCTTTCTAAACTTGTGCAAAAAGAAAAGAAAAAGAGCAAAAGATCTATTTCCAGTAAGGTCACCACATAAGGGGCAGGACTTATACCTATACTCCAAGTTTCTTAGAGGTGCCAGGTGAGGGCTAGCTCAGTTTTCCTTTCTCATTATAAGAAATTTTTATACAGTGCATATGCAGCTGAATCCCAGTTTGCAAGAAGGAATTGCACTGACATTGCAGTGGCATAAAAACAGAAGCAAGGACAGCTCAGGATTTTTTGTGACCAGGCGGAGAGGCTGGCCTAAAAGTTTTGAAATAAAAAAGTTTCCTCCTCCTTTTATTTACGAAAATATTTGTAGGTAAATGAGCACTGAACTGAGATTCCTGTTACTGTTTCCACATCTCACCAAATATTCCTCTGTGCTTTAATGTCTTTTGTTGTATGAACAAGACCAAGGCCATTTCTAGAGCTCTGTACCACCTCAGTTAAACTTGTTGCACAAAAAAACTTCTGGTTCAAGCAGTGGAGTCCAGCTTCACAGTCTAATCTCATACCAGCCGTCATATTAGAATAAATAATGAAGATAAAATAACAGAAATAAATAAAATAAATAAAAAATAAAATAAAATAAAATAATAAAAAATAAAATAAAATAAAATAAAATAAAATAAAATAAAATAAAATAAAATAAAATAAAATAAAATAAAATAAAATAATAAAATGTTAAATCCTGGTTAAAAGTTCCTCTCTCACTGTCTTTGTTCTGTACTGGCAGAGAGGAGGAAGGGGCATGGCTTTAAATCTGTTCAACCCCTTGACCCCAGACTGCTGAAAAAAACTCTGCGGTTCCTCTCCAAGGCAGCCGAGGCAGCAGTCAGACTGAGGGAGCAGAGAGGAATGGGAGTATTCATCCGCACTACCAGTTTGGGGTTGAACTAGGTAGGTGGTGGGCTTCACTTTTCCAGGTAGGAAGTTTCTCCACTTTCATTTACTCCTCCACTTGGCTGATCAAACAAAAAGCATTGGAGAGACAGTGCTTCAGGGAAATATCTCAGGGTCGGTGCCTCCTGGGTCAGGAAATCTTGTGCACATAGCATTTTCCAGGGCAGAGCCCTGAGTTGTTACCTAGTCAGCAATCAAATCCCCTCCCCTGTATTTCTCCAAGGCTGCAGTCTGCTCCCTAACCTGTTTTTTTGGGACGCCTGGAGGCTCTCACTAAAGATAAATAACGAATAAAGCCAAAGACACATCATCAAATAGTGAAATTAAAAGTAGTATTTATGAAAGATACAGAAACCTCAGAAGTAACCATCTCTATTTATTTTTGTTTTAATCCAGCATTGGGTGCCTTCAGTATGTCACAGAACACCAAGGGCAACTGAGTCCTTTCCCCACTTCACCACCCTGTTGCTCTCTCTGTCCTTTGTGTATATCAACTAGCTCCTCTGTCCAGTTTTCTTACACATCACATCCCTGTGTGACGCTGCACACAGAACAAATGGCAGCAGTGCACTACGCCAAACCTAGCTTGTCAAGTGAGTGCCATTACAATGTAAGGATTGATTTGTTGGCAGAGGTCTTGCATATAAGCAGACACAGAAGCAACAGCCAGGGTTAACAAGTTTCCACGTGGAGAATTTATTAAGAGGACAATAACAAAAGGACAATCCTGTTGTTGCCTTTTACATCCCAGCTACTGCAGATGTGGGTTGGCCTCAAAATTTCCTGGGATGAGATAAGGAAAGGGTTATATTTATAGAAATTCCCCTCAGTCCCTGCACTTCTCCCAGGCAAGTGCTTCCAGCAGGTAGCTGTCTCTTTGGATATTAACATTCACATACCCTCATTTTTGTTGTCAGCTGGGGCCTCTAGCAACCTGCCTCTGGTGATAACCTTGTCAGTTCTCCCTGGATAAGCTGGAAGGGCTGGTTTTTGAGTAAGAGCTACAGTGACATCCCCCAACTTTGTGGGAAACGCTGCTGGTGACGCACAAGTGGCATCCACTTCTCCCCTGCCAAATATGTCTGGCACCAGCGCCAGAATCTTGAGCTTTGAAGAAACACCAGCTCCTAGATAAGACATTGAATAATTACTTGTGTTAGCAACAGATTTTCTGGTTCTGGCAAAAGTAGAATGGAGTTAGACACTCAACCAGCCTCTTGCAATTCCATCTGGATGCAAAGTTGACTTGAGATCTTTGCCACGTATTCCATATCTCTCAGCATGGAGACTGACTTTGTTTCTCTCTTTCCAGAATCAACTGGAAGTTCACATGAGTGTTTGACTGAGTTTGCATCAGGTGTTGCGTAATGGGTTCATATGGGATGTTGACCATACATTTGCAGGGAGATGGATTAGATTGACATGAAAGATCATTTGCAGCCTTAATATCTATGATTCTAGAAGACCCCTTATGGTTAAGTGGAAAATGAATTGACTCAACACTGGGACAACCCAAAATATATTGTTATTTTTGTTATTATTATTTTGGGAAATAAAAAAGAGGACCTTGAATTATTATTTTTTTATTTTTCTTTTTGAAAAAAGCACAGGGCCCCACAGCCTTGGGGAAACATTTCCAAATGGATATATTAAGTTTTAAATCAAAACCACAAAACAAAAATGTTGACTGATATTGTCACAAATGCTACTTCTTAGGAAAGTATAAGATTCATAAACTTTTGCTTTTCTGTTTGGCTTCTTTCAGATAGGAAGCTTTGATCTTAATGCCAATGTAGTAAAAAAAATAGCATTTATGTGACACTGATCTTGATGCTGTAAAAAGGTGTAAGAATAAAGCATTGTAACGTAAGACTTGAACTAGAGAAAAAGACACACTTTGCCATTGGTGGCCAAAAGAAAAATTACATTTTTTAATGTAAAATCAGGATTTGAAATTTCTTGTCAGGACTACAGTAATTTATTTGGGAATTCTGTACTTATTAAATAGAAATCTCTCCCATGGTTTTCATCTCTCTGCAATCATCTTCACCCGCCTCTGCCCAAACATGCCACATAGCCATGCCCTGGGTTCCATGGGTCAAAATTTGTCCAGGTCCATCTTAGAGCAGGCTTCAAATCAGAGCCAGGTTAAAAGCACTCTTCACTGTGGTCCAATTCTGCAAAATATTCAACACAGAGTAAATATCCTTCCCTATTCAACAAAGGGTTTAAAACTGGCTTACAATTTTATAGATGATCACGAGAAACTAAAAGTACCCCAGCATTTTTTTGAGCATAAGTATAAGCTTGGGTATAGGCAGTGCAGAAGAATTGCCATCACAGTATAAGGCTTTGTGGACATATTAAACAATTGACAGTCATTACTTTGTGAACAAATTGTAGGTCAGTCATGGGGATTAAAGACTATTTCAGACATTATTATTTTTCTCTGTATTTATTTATTTTTGTCATTTTTTTGAAAGCTCAAACTAACTAGAGGTCATTTAGTCTTCCAGGCCTGGGGGGAAATATTCATAGGACATCCCTTTCAAAATATTAAGAGCAAAATTACATGAAACTATTTTAATGCAATGGACAAATGATCAATTTTGAGTGGAAGTAATGTTGAATGTTGAAAATTATAACAACGTTCATTATTCTGTTGGGTTTCAGAATGAGTATCCCCTTCGCACATATTTGCCATTAAGAATGATATAACCATGTTGTTTGTTCTTTAATTAGTTTTCTAAACACATAACAAACTAAACTGAATAAATCAAAATGACCTTCAAATTCCCAGAATTACAGCCTATTTAAATGGCCATAATAAGGTAATAATAACCCAAACTAATAGTAGCTCTACTTCCCATACTCTATGATTCGCCATGTGATACGCAACATTACTAATTTCAATGTGATTACAAATTATTCCCACAGTTCAGGTTTAATACAGTATTGATGTTGTTATTAATATAGAATTGTCAGTAAAGATACAAAGAAAAACCAGTCCCACTTAATGTTGGTTGACAAAGTCAAAAAAACTAAAATAAAGAAAAAAAATGGGTAAAAAACCCAATGTACCACCTCACAGCTTAATCCACATGGGGAGAAGAAAGTAAAGTGAAAAATAATTATTTAATTTAATTAAAGGTGTACTTAATCTGAATTAAAGAAGATAAAGGGGAAGAAATTATATACACAGCAAGGATCTGCTATTACTGCATTTCTAGAATGAAAGCAAGTATTTACTGCTCCAGTTAAACTCTTGTGGTTAATGTTACACAAACAACCATTTTGCCGGTGTGAATCCAGTAAAAATTAGTGTGCTTCTCTAGATTTATATAATCTATTCGAAAGCAGAATTTGATGCAGAGGTATTGAGATGATACAGTTACTTATTCTACTAATTATGAGGAAACCCATAGCAGTTCTGTATACTTTGTGTTTCTTCTGGGCTTGTCTGGCCCTTGGTCTAACTAGTTTTTTTTACATGCTGTATATACAGCACACACATCTCTGAGCTGAAATAAAGGAAACACCATAATCTTCGGAAAAATATGTTTTCTGTTGCTAGATCTCAGCTGAGCATTGTAGCTAGATGTAATAGCTTGTCTCTTCTGTCCCATTCTAATTTGAAGGCAAACAAGTTAATGCAAACCACAGATGGTTTGAGATAACCTGCTTGACTTTGCTCTGGATCAGAAGATAAACGAACACACATCCATTTACCAGTGAAGAAAACGTAGTCATTGCACTGTCAGCTCTTACTTCCCAAAATTTCTGCCTATTCCATTGACGTTTAACTGATCAGAGACCAAAAGCTCCTCTGGAGGAACTGAGTTCCCTACGATTTCCTTATCCCTGAAATATCCCAGGGGCAATAACAGACATTGCCTAAGCAAGGGTGAGGAATGTTAATTATCCTCCAAAGTCAAGTCTAGTACAACTAACACTGTGAACATCCCTTACTTTACTAAGAGTATTATAGTCACAGAATCACAGAATCACAGAATAGTCAGGGTTGGAAGGGACCTCTGGAGATCATCTAGTCCAACCCCCCCGCCAGAGCAGGGTCATCTACAACAGGTTGCACAGGACAGCGTCCAGGCGGGTTTTGAATGTCTCCAGAGTGGGAGACTCCACAACCTCTCTGGGCAGCCTGTGCCAGTGCTCTGCCACCCTCAAAGGAAAGAAGTTCCTCCTCATCTTAAGATGGAACTTCCTATGTTCAAGTTTGTGCCCATTACCCCTCGTCCTATCAATGGGCACCACTGAAAAAAGACTG
>VZSZ01004691.1:58766-68894 GCA_013398815.1 Ibidorhyncha struthersii | reverse complement strand
CCTTCACCTTTTCAACAAATTAGTGCCTTGGAATTTAACCTTCATCTTTAATCCATCTGAGGCTTCTTCTCATAACTCACTTCTGGAGGAACATTAGCAGATGAGAGTTTTCTCCCAGGGAGGGATATGCCATCCTTCTATTTTAAATCAAAAACTGTTTTTGCAAATTAGCCAAAGGAGACCGGCTTTAAGTGTCCTGCAAAAATCCTTCAGTACGCTCTCTGGATCTTTTGCTTTGCTTGTTTTAAAGTCGGTAGGGTGGCAATGGACTTAAAGGGAAAGGCAATAGCAAAAGGAACAGAACACATGAATGTTTCAGACCTTTCAACTCACAACAGAATTGGACAACTGGCATAGTCCACTCTTCACTGAAACAATTATTTCGACCTTGCAATAAAGTCAGCTGGATATAGATAGGAGAAAAATGAATTGACCAATCAAATATCCAGCATGGTCCAACTAACTTGTGGCAATAATGAATAGTTATTCTACTACACATGGAAATACATATTGTCATGTTTGTATCAGACCCAGCCGAACTGAAAGTTGTAATTTCTGGTTGTACATTCAGATCAAGCCTATATAGACTGAATTTATGGCCTGTTTTCAAAATCTCTAACTTCCCTAGGAAAAAGAAAAATAGTCTAACTATGTGCAGGGAAAAAAAAAAGAGTTACAGACAGGACTGACTTGCCCAAATTAGAAGAGCAGAGCGTGACAGACTAGGATGTGAGCACCATACTTGGAACATTTTCAAGTCCTTTTCTACAAGTCACCACTGCTAAACCATCATTGCCAAGTAAGAATATCTTTCATTGCTATCACCAAGAAAGTGCATTGGACATAACTGACTTTTAGAAGAGCTGGAGAAGCTACAAAAATGGCAGATGAGGATGGTAGGAAGCCTGGTAGGACTTTTCAGATAAGAAGACATGAAACCATGCGGGAATCTTCAGACTAAAGAGTGGACAGATGGAAGGACGTGTGGTGTTCTTTACCATTCACGTGTAATCATGAAAGGTAAAGAAACTGAAATCAGGAAGATCATTCCCCACATGGAAAATAGTAACAGACACCCAGTAAAATAACCAGGCATCACAAACAACTTTCTCATACAAGGTAATTTTTTGTGAAACTCATTGTGAGACTATCATGGTACATCCAAAATTGTAAATTATAAATCAGATGTAGATTGGACAAGCTTATGGACGCTAGGTCACATCACTGACTATGGTCTCATGTAACCTGATAGCAGGAAACTACAAGAGCATATCAAAAAACAGATCAGTCTGTATGTCTTTGCTTCTTGTATTCATGCCTTAAGCATCTTATTTCTGGAGGGAAAGTTGAGCCAACTGTTTGGAAGTGGTACACACAGTACAGCTGGTAGTAACCTTTCTTTTTCTCTACTTGTACTGTTAATTAAAAAGAGGACTTTATTCTGAAAGACAATCAGATAAGTCCACAGGCTGATCAATATGACACCTTAAGCGAAGCCAAAAATATCTGGTAAAAAAAATATAATACAGATAAAAAATAACAATCTAATAAAAGCTCACAACTATCAGGAGATATATGGAAATGGAGTGAAAAAAACTGCATGAAATTTCTTGATTGTTTTGTTTTGTTGATTACAATTTAGAGAATGTCCATTATATGATATTGTGCATAAACTATTTTTTCCATTTCTACATTAAGAAAAAAAGATCTTTGTTGCTTTTAGTAACTGTATCACACACAGTTACAACAGAAAAAAGTTCTCCCTTTTTTTCCTATTTAAATACCATACTGAATGTGAAATGAAGGCCTTTACTTGAAAGTAGGTGAATTTATCTCTTGAGGCTGAAGGTTGGCTTCTTAACTTTGACAACATCAAAACTCTTTTGTTTTACAATGGAAATAAATCTTACTCGACTGCTTATTTGCACAAGTGGAAAATCTGGGGTTTTATCTGAAGTTACTGACTGGACTTTCAGTTTTGACGGGATATATTCTTTCATATTGTCTCGTCTGTTCTACAGTGAAAGTTAGTATAGATAACTAATGGATGTATAGTATAGATAACTGATAGTATAGATAACTGATGGCTGATGGATAAGCTGATGACTAGACTAATATTTTAGATAGAGGAATTAAAACATTAAAAGATAGTTACTGATAATTTATTTTAATTTGTTTTAATTTAATAATTTAATTTGGTTTAATTCTCTCTCTTTTCTATCTTTTATAAAATATTTCAGTGATTATGAGAAGTGGAGTTCTGTGAAATTTTAGAAATGGAAATGTATGAGACCAATACAGAAGAGGAGAGGGCCAAGTCCTTAATTATACTGTAGAACACAAAATATAATTGGAAAGGAAGGACTAACTAGAGTCCCAACCGAAAAGTCCTGGATTTGATTAAATATTTAACAAAAAAATCTTTCATGAGAAATTGCTGGCAGAGAAATGAGAAGCTGTTTTGTCTTCCTGACTTTCACCTGGTAGTGATCAACTTTGTGAATCTAAGAACAGCATTAGTTATCAAAATCCTGATTATCACAGTGTCCTAAAGGAAAACTGAATCAGCTCTTCATAGGGAGTGAACATAAACGGTAACAGTGGTGTTAAAGGTAATATGAATATTTGCCTGGTTACAAAACAGAGAAATCCAGGCAAGGAAATGCAGTGGAAAAAACAACCATGTCTAGAAGGTAACTCCTTTTCTTATCGCTTTCATGGGAGAAACATTACAGGGACTTTCTTTCACACTGAAAATTTGTCAGTCCCTATTCCCATTAAATAACTCTAAGTTTTGAATGAAGAGGTGATTTGGATCGTAATATAAAGTGGTCTCATTTTGTCTAGAAACTCAGACTAGATAAATTCTTTCTTTTATTTGCCACTGTTACACCTTGCACTGCTTGAAATCCCAGTATTACCTTCCGTTTCTAACTCACAAGAAATTAAACTTGTTCTTTCTGCCCCCTATTTATTATAAAGGATAGCCTCAAGATCTGGTCTCTTCAGTACGCCATGGTTTGTGATACTCTAAAAAGCGATCAGCAGCTGTCATAGCCCCATGCAAAATGGAATACAGTCATTTCTATTTTAAAATGTATGCATATGTAAATGATAGTGGAAAGCTCAGATATGTTGAGCCATAACTTCTAAACACTATTCGGTTGTAACTTCTAAAAGTTGTTATAACAAGCAAGGGTAGACTTCATCTACATTGTATTTCTGGTGACTTAGAACTAAATCTCCTTCCATTTCAAGTCTCACTCACCCCTTTTATTTTGGCTTCCTCCTAATAGGTAGTTAACAAATTGAGGAAGGAAGGAAGGAAAGAGAGAGAGAAAATTAGATTTCATTTCTCTAACCAACAATCTTCCACTTTGCACAAACTGCTGGTGGCCATGCTATGCAGACTCTTGCAGCAGCTCTCATGGACACTAGGTTAATGTTCAGAATTCTGTTCATTTATTGTGTATTGTTGTTTACCATTTGTCCAATGATAATAAAAATAGAAAGGATGCCTATTAGGATGACCGCAGGGGGAAAAAAAAAGAGACAAAATAAGAAGGTAATTAATTTCAAGAGGTTAAATCTGTTCTTATTTCTTTCTGCCTGGTAAATTTTTCACTTCCAACTTTGCACTGTGCTTCTGGTTAATTAGAAACTTGATCAGGGAAAAAAAAGGAGATAAATTCATCATTAAAAAGTATATATAAGTAGCTTGAGAGCATAGACTTATGTTTCAGCTGGCTCAATTTATAGTTGATGGGACTATATACACATTCAGTCCTTACTTGTTCCAGTTCCAAGGTACCAATAAAGATAAGTAGTAAATTTTTAATCTGCTGTAATAAATCGTATTTGAGTGTGTATCCATATCTTAACTAGATTTGAGGCCAGGTGTTGGTGTTAGATTGCTCAAGTACTCAGATGCTCAAAAGAGGACACAGAGATAGAAGATGTTCTACAAACCTCAGAGACTCTTCAGCATGTTTCTGAGTGTCTTGTCTTTGAATCAGCTCTTTACAAACCTATACTAATTCAAAGGTCACTTGCAATATTATTTCTTTTCAAATCACAGTCGAAACCATACATGAATGATATCCTCTATGTTATGCATCTCCTGCATGACATCCTGGTCTCTAAATTGGAGACACACGGATCTGATGGATGGACCACTCTGGATAAGGAACTGACTGAATGGTCGCACTCAATAGTCACGGTCAACAGCTCGATATTCAATGAGTGGCGTTCCTCAGGTATTGGGACTGGTGTTGTTCAACATCTTTGTCAGCAACATGGACAGTGGGATTGAGTGCACTCTCAGCAAGTTTGGTAATGACACCGAGCTCTGTGATGCAGTCAACATGCTGGAGGGGAGGGATGCCACCCAGAGAAACCTTGACAGGCTTGAGAGGTGAGCCCATGCCAATCTCATGAACTTCAGCAAGGCCAGGTGCAAGGTCCTGAACCTGGCTCAAGGCAATTCCAAGCATAAAACCAGTCTGGGCACAGAATGGATTGGGAGCAGCCCTGAGGAGAAGGACTTGGGGGTGTTGGTTGATGAGAAGCTCAACATGAGATGGCAATGTGTGCTTGCAGCCCCAAAAGCCAATCCCATCCTGGGCTGCGTCAAAAGAAGTGTGGCCAGCAGGTCGAGGGAGGTGATTCTGTCCCTCTGCTCTGCTCTGGTGAGACCCCACCTGGAGTATTGCCTCCAGCTGTGGAGTCCTCAGCACAAGAAGGACCTGTTGGAATGGACCCAGAGGAGGACCACAAAGAAGATCAGAGGGCTGGAGCACCTCTCCTATGAGGACAGACTGAGAGAGTTGGGGTTGTTCAGCCTGGAGAAGAGTAGGCTCCAGGGAGACCTTGTAACAGCCTTCCAGTATCTGAATGGGGGCCTACAAGAAGGTTGGAGAGGAACTTTTTACAAGGGCATGTAATGATAGGACAAAAGGTAATGGATTCAAATTGGAAGAGCTTTCGTATACATTGCCCAAAACAGGATAAGATGTTGGCACATTTCATCTTCAGAATATAATTAAAGATGCATGCAGGTCAAAAAACTCCAAATCCTTCCTGTACTGCTACATTTTTTTGAGTGACATTCAAACCCATCCCTGAAATATATGTATGGTGGTTTTGTTCTCTGCAATCATATTGTACATCAGTTTTATTCCAGTATCGCACTACAACCTGTACTGACTGTAAAGTCACAGATGCTTGTCTAACCATATCAAAACTTTTTACTGTTCAGATTATGAGCACTTTGCTAGCTTTTTAAATTTCTCCCCACTATCTAAGCCTCTTTTTTTATATAAACTCTGCCATTTTATTGTATATTACAGAAATCTTTCTTTAATTTGATGTCATTCATTTTTCAATTTTTTTTGGTTTAACTATTGTGGCTAATTATACAGCAGATCCAAATCTGCATGAATTTTGCAGGCTGCTGCTTGCCTCCCCAGTTCTTTAATTTTCTATTATCAGGCAAATTACTCTAGTGTTGATTGTTAGTCCCTTTCCCCCTGCCTTGGCCTCATATGTGGATTACAATCAGCCAAGGTCCATCCACTGGGTCATTCTATAAATCCTTTCTCAAAAGACATTTATTTATGCTTGATGGCTTTCCATTTAACTCTTCCTTCAATGTCCACTGTGCCCCATGCTACATAAATCATTAAGAACAGTCCAACTTCTTGCACTAGCTATCATGCATGTCTCTACATATTCTGCAGCTTTAGAGTTGCTCAGCAGCCTAAACTGGGGAGACTGGATCTGCTCAGTACAATTTCAATATTACCATGCATCTGAATCACTCAGCATCTCAATCACAGCCATATGATCTTCTGTCTTTATAGTTCTATATATTTATATGGGGAGAGATAGATTTGTTTGGTGGAGTGCAAATTTGCTGATCCACAAGACAACAGGAAAACATTTTATCTATTGAAGAAGTGATTCAGCCTCTCTATAAACTCAGGCAAATGTTACCACAAGTTATAACTGGTTTAGATTTCTAAGATCTTTGTAGGAAAAAGAAATCTTGACAATTTGACAGTATTAGTATGCCTCAAGCGCCATATGATCTCTCTCCTACACTCTCCCTCTGTCATTACCACTTGGATCATAACTTTGAGTTCTTAAAAAAAAATACATAGCAGGAAAGAAGCAACAGTGTCATGAGCAATTTGAGCACTACATAAAGCTTTTCTTAACGTCTCTTCCTTTCACTGTTACAGATGTTTGCTGTTTACGTCCAGTGGACTTGAGCCTTTATAATCAAGAGTTCTCAGTGGAGATACAGCAAAGGGCAAAGCACATCCTAACAGCTATTCCATGCGCTGTCCGGACTGCCCTGGCTTTGATAGTGGATTTAAGTCAAAGTAGGTATGTTGTCTTACATGCTTTTGGAAAACTGACTCTCAACTCTAGTGATGTGCTGTGAACTGTGTCTGCATGCATGCTGAGTTTTGGGTCACCCTGTTACAACTGATAGAAGCAATAGCTGATTCTTTTAGAGATGCACCTATCCAGCAGCAACAGGATTGAGACCTGGAATTAAAACTTGGTTAAAAAGCTGAATACTCATTTTTCTTATTCCAGTGAGGGAAATCCTCAAGTAAACAAATTGTAACTTCTGGATCAATGCAAGGATCTATTATCCTTGAAGGCAGACCAGTTACCTCCAGCCAGTAAATTTTGGACCCACTCAAGGCTCAAATTACTGTAAATGACAGGAAAAAAAAATATATATCATGCTGGCATTTTACAGTTAATTCTGGGCTTGGTGATATAAAGTTTACAAAGGTTGAAGTAAACCCAGTGTACAAAGTTAAAATGAGTCATGCAGTGGTTCATTTTTCTTCCAAACCAAAATATATTATTGTCAAGGAAGCCAAATGTGTTTTGATGTGCACATGTTATACAAAGCCCTACAGGATGTAACTGCACAACACTGAGAAAAATGAGAAGCATGTTATTTCCCCCATAAAGTCCTCACTGAAAGAAAATTATCCAAAGTGCATATAATCAATGTGAAGGCATAGTTTACATTGGCTGTTAAACATGTCAAGCTCTATTAAAACTGATGCTTGTTTCCCAAAGTTAATGGAAAGAGCAACTTACAGTGCCATTCTTGAAAGAAGGAAAAAAAATAAAATAAACAAACATGTATTTATTCGGGCTCTTTCCAGACCCATCTTGTCTCGGGGCAGCATCAGATTTGTGGGACACTGAGGGCAGTGCTCTCCTGCATGAGCGAGTGTAGTGGAGGTGCTTTGCCAAGCTGGGTAGTGGTCCAGCAGTGTGCCTGCATAGTTAAACTTTACTGTCTTTCAGTTTTGTCATCGCTGAAAGAAAGACAAAGCCAGCTAGTGCCAAGCAAATCTTGTTTGCTGCTGAGCTCATCACTCGAGGCTCCTTTGTATTCAATGGAGGGAAACAGGCACTCCTAGGAGGCGATTTGCTAACTTTGCATTAGGTGTCTGAAATTGCTTGAGTGAGTTATGCCATAAAAATGCTATTTATTTCCACTACTGTCTTTGGATATGAGCTGTGATGTCCATGAAAAAGCTGATGCCTGTGTAATGCTCTTTGACTACAGCATCTACACTCGGCTGAAATAGTTTGAAGAGGCATCACTTGGCCAAATCTCTGTCTGGGGTAAGCTGGATTGTTCACAAACTTCAGTGAATGCCACTGCTTTTTAGCAGAGGAGAATCTGTCCCTTTTTCCTCAAAGTCACTGACTTAACTTCTCCACTTCTCTAATTTTCACAGTAGACGTGGTTTGAAATGTAAAGATAATGTTGGGCCTATGTTTGTTTAAAGAGCACTCCAAACAGCTTTCAAATTATTTTGATAGTGGCTAGTTTATGGCTGGAATATGAACTCCTTGTTTCTGCACTCAGTGTAATGCACAAGTGTATGTCTTCCTCTTTGCTAGATCTGTGGAATTTTGGCTTCTCAGGTCTGCAACCAGATATTGGAGAGGCTTAACCTGTAGCTCTGCTTTTGAACATTCAAGTTTCTTGCTCTTCCAGATTTGCCTGTTTCATTCTCTACTGCACTGACAAAGATGCTGACCAACTCAGCAGCCCAAAAGCATGTTATTCTTTGCCAAAGCTGTTTTAAATGCTAAATGCTGGCAAGGTACACATCTTCAGGGGAGACTGGGAACATTATTGGTGGAGAAATCCTTCTCAGACCACTGAATACTGAGGCACTGCCCCAGTTCTTGAGCCCCAAGTGGTAAGAAGCTCAAAAAGGACTTAAAGACACTTTCCTTTACTTCATCTACTTGTCCTGATCTTTTACCCTCCACAAGACATTTGCTTTACACCTCTGTCAGAGACAGGATACTGAGCTGGGCAGATCTCTAGTCTGATTTATTGTAGCTACCCTGATGTTCATAAGTATTCAGGTCACAGGTTGTGTTTGTGTGTAAGCATTGACAAACATGACCATTGTCTCTGCAGCCTGGAGAGAACATCTCCAGACTTTTAGAGCTGGTTTGTCTTTTTAAAAAGGTTATAATTCTGGAAACATGCAGAGTATCCATGTCTACCTGCATTTTGAGACTGCAGAAATATTAAACAAATTATTTGGTTGCTAGTACAAGAGTCATCTGTATGCTATCAACTTCAAATCTTAATCAGAAGATTAAACACAGCTATCCTGATGTAAAATTGATGTAATTGCATTTCACCAGTTTCTCCTCTCAATTACACTGGTTCAAAGCTGGTGAGTTGGACTATTTTATCGCCACAGTTTTACACTACAGGATTAAACTAACTGTGAATAAATACAGACAATATCTCGGTTAATACTCAGTCAGGAAGAATGGATTTTTGATGAAATTTAAAGTAGTATTTCTGCATCGCAAAAATATGTTCAAGGGTGGTAACAAGTACAGGGATTCACAAACTTAGACAGAATGGAGGAGGGGAAACAAAGAAGGAAAAATTCAGGTTCAAGAGTTATTGCCAATTACAAGTTTTTCATGGAAAAACAATACCTGAATGCTGCTTTAAGATGGCATTTCCAAAATCAGTATCACTAGTGGATCTTCAGGAGCACTGTATTAAGGGGTCTAAATTTGCTTTTGTACACAATCTGGAGAGGAAAATGGTCCTCTCTGACACTGAGGGTTCGAGAGTCAGAACTGGATCACCCGAGTCTGTGAAGATCCATTGAAATCAAAGAGGCTTCTCTGGCTAACTCTGAGTAAGGTATCTTTCAGCAGAGTTAAAAATTGGATTAATCTAGATTTTTATTTGGAATAGCAAATTCCAAATAGTTCTATGGGAAAATACTTCACCAGAATGGTATGGAATTGGGCTTATGAAGGAGATTTTTGCATGTTAGCAGGAAGCTACAATTACCCCCTCAGGGGTCCCTTCAATGTCCTGTTTCTGCAGAAAGGAAATGTAAGAATGTATGTCATTCAATTAATACAAAGTACCTATCTATATCTCTATGACCATCCCCTTTTCTCTATGCAAAGAAAAATTAAATCCACAGCAGTGTTTCAGCAACAGGATAGGCTGTATGTGTATATGAGCAGTACAAAGGAAGATTTACCCCAGACTCTTTCTCCCATCATCACTTCCTTGTCTTTGATCCCCCCCACCTCCAGAGCCATATTTCACTTTCTATAAAGACCAGCTTCTCCTGATTTTCATCTCCCTGCTTCACCTTTGCTGATGGTATTTTAAAACTTATTTACAAGATCCTCTATACAGTTTGTTTTTTTTTTTTTTTAAAGTTTAATTTAAATTTTGTTAAACNTTAAGTTACATATTGGTAAATACAGTACTTCTGCTGAGAAATATTGAGTGTTTTCTTACTAACTCAAAGCAACTCTTTGAAGTGAAAATAATACCTCAGCACCAGAAATCATAGGCTTAAGGTTCATCATGGAAGATGCCAAAATATTCAGACTGTTCCAGTAACTGTAATCAGGAAAGAGACCCTTATTCGACATATAAAAGAAGACAATACCCTCGTACCTTTACCCACACTGTCTCCTTTTCTCCTGTCATTGTGTTCATTCAGATACAGATCTGCCTTTGATTGCAAGATCTTTGGAATCGCTTCTATCAAGCAGAAGTGCAACAAATACTTT
>VZSZ01004691.1:31523-51204 GCA_013398815.1 Ibidorhyncha struthersii | reverse complement strand
TAAGCTTTAGTATGTTCATTCTCTGCATTTGGAATAGCAAAAATTATTGAATAATGACATATGCATTTCCTGTGTTCTGAACTGTGCACGTCCTCATCAATTACCTTTTTATGACAATCCCCAGATGTACTAGGTAGTCTGTTAAGGCCTTTTCTTTTCTCCATTTTTTCACCCTTATTCACTCTCACCATCTTCTGCTGCCTCTGCACATGCTTCTCCCCTTCTCCTTGTCTCCTCTCAAGGCATTAGAGCCAAGAAAGTCTCAGATATATAACTGTGTGATACCTCCTCTACCACCATGTCAATTTAATTTGAACCAATTTGACAACCCTGATACTAACACAGGATTGGAGACCACAATGATAGTACAACATCCATCTCCTGTTAAGCTTCCTGCACCTGCTATTGCTTCTGTCTGTAATTGCCCTAGATCAAAAGAGTGATTGTAAATGCGTTAAGTTTTGCTGACAACACAAAGCTGGGGAGACGCAAGAACTCAGGCTTAAGAGGCAAGGAAAATTCAACAAGATTTGCTGGGCTCTGAGCTGTTATGCAGCAAATGAAATTCAGTATTGACAAACACACATTAATGTAATTGGCCAAGGGAAGTGTGGGACTAAAAGAGAAAAAATGCTGACTAGGAAAAGGGACGGTTTTAAAGGGACGCTAATATAACGTTCATCTCAAGAGCCCGCACCAAAATCGCTATGCAAGTGCAGAGCAAGTCTTTGAATGTGGAATAGCTCTCTGCCTGCAGAGGGTTCTATATATTCCCCATTTCTGAAGTATTTCACAGCATTTCAGTAGGTGAAGCTGTTGCCTAAATGGGAAATGGAGGCCACATTGTCCAAATCTTGCAAAAACTCACAGAATATTTGCAACAAGTAACTTTGGTCACTTGCAAACTAAATACCTATGCTTTCTGTGGGATTTATGCTTATCAAATCAACATTCATAATGGTAATTGATTACTAGGTACTCTGTCAAGCAGCAAAACCACTCAATATGTTTCTCTTTTTCATAGAGTAAACCAAATACTTTGACTGTGATATTACCTGAATGGGTTGTGTGTGTCCCTTTGAGCTGAGTTATTTGAGCACTAGCTTATCACAAATAAGTAAGGATGTGATTTGTTTCCCCTAACTTCAGTTGTCTAAAATTTAGAGGTTCAAGTCTGATCTCATACTTAAGATTTCCTTCATGAGAGTCCAGAATAGAGAGAAACAAACATTTTCAGGGATAGATTAATATTAATCTAGGTTTAACATATATCTTAAAGTGAGACAATCACTTCTAGAAGCATTTATGTTCGGACAAATGAGTCCCACCTAGCAATCCAAACTGTTCCATCAGAAACGTAGCTTTTTTATTATTTCTTTTTACATGCCTTCTCTTTCTTCTTTCCCAGCCTTTATTCACAGGAAATTGCTATTTTTCTTCTAATATATGTGTGTCAGGTGAATATCAGTGCCATGAATGCCTTGGATTGAAAACATAAAGCCATGCATATCACCTAAAATGTAAGAAAAAGGACTTCTTTTCAACTGTGGGCTGCAGTTCATAAGGATCAGTGATTCTCACTCTCTTTTTAACTGGCTCACTTTTCTTGCCACTTTGAGAACTTCCAATTTTTGACAGTACCTTGCTACAGTATCACAAGCTCTGTTCTGTAGCTGTTTTTTGTATCTTTTCTAGTCCGGTGCTCTCTGCATAAATCTTCTCCCGCCTGCTCACATGGGTGTGTTGCATTCACTCTGTGTTTTGCTAAGGGCTTGTCTGTTTATGCAATATTTCGTACTTGCTTGCAGTGATGGTTATGCTCTCCTTTACATGTGTGTCTGCAGCACTGGTCCCGAGGTTCGCGTGTTGTTTCATTTCCCTCAGAGTCCTTGAACCAGGGCATGAATATAAAATGAAAAGGAGATGATTATTTTAGCCTGAATGTAGCACAGGGATATGAGAAAATGTTGAAAAGTACAAAATAAGCTGTGATCCTACAGGCTATGAATGAAATTTCTCCAAGCAGGGAAGGTTTTTGTTCTCTAAAATCAAATCTCAGTGACTGAATTTAGGCCATCATTAAAAGTTGCCTATGCAATCCCACTCCTGTTACTTAATCGTGTTCTCATGCTTAGAGTGTACCTCTGCTTTTATGCTTTCTTGGTACTCAGGCTCACCCTCTAGACCATAGTCATTAGTTATTCATGCTGACGATGACTTGATTCACATGTAGAATGAGCTACGAGGTCAGCCAGCTAGGAAAATTCAGGCACAAGAATCAACCCAGATGCTGAGCATGTGGATGCAAACTCTTCCTCCACTTGGAAGTATGGACATGACTGATGAGAGCTGAGTTAATCTGCAGATTGAGTTCAAGCCTACGACCAGCATTTCTGTAGGTCCACCTCTCCACTAACATTAACACCATGGCCTTAATCCTTTTGCACTTCAGACCTTTTCTATAAAGCACAGAATAAGCCCCGTGTTATGAATGACAGGAGGGCTTGAAATCGTCTGGCCATTCTTCCATCATATGAACAAGGGAGCACATAAGTATGGTGCTAACAAAGGGAAAGCAGAGAAAAGTTGTCTCTTTCTCCTCACTACTCGAGATTGTTCCATAATGGTAATACTTGCTTCAGACCTCAATGTTTTGCAAAGCCATGTTTAAGGTTGTGCAAAATAAGCTTCTGCCTACTTCAGGGAAAAGTTAAGGTGAAAACAAAATAATTTTAATAAGCACAAAACATTAATTGTTCAATAGTAGTAATTTTTTACTGAAAATATTAGCAGCTCTTCAAAGCCGCATATTGTCATTTCTTGGCTTTTTAGATGGGAGTGATGAAGTTAACAGAGGAGGTGACAAAATGTACCTCTAGGTGCCTCTAGCAATTAGACTCAACACTGATGGATTAGTATAATTTGATGGTAAATTCTTATATCATAATCTTTTTAGGACTCGAATCCTAACTCTGGTAGGTTTTGTTAACCCCATCATGGTAGTCTGGGAGAGTAACTGAAATGCAAACATAAAATTGATACGAGGATTCTGCATGCTTGCATGACATTTTCTGTTTGATAGTCTCAAATATTAAAAAAAAAAATCAAAAACCAGCTCAAAATCTCCACTCACTCCTAATCCATTGATCAGTGCTTTTGCTTCACTTACTAATTTGATCAGTTTCAGTTTCAGAATAAGCAACAACAGCACAGGCAAGAGTATAGGACAGGAAGTGCACTCCTTGGAAGATGTTAGCAAGCTGTGAAAATCAACTTTTTGGCCTGG
Organism: Ibidorhyncha struthersii; assembly: GCA_013398815.1. Lineage (NCBI taxonomy): Eukaryota > Metazoa > Chordata > Aves > Charadriiformes > Charadriidae > Ibidorhyncha > Ibidorhyncha struthersii. The sequence continues at coordinate 47,918 of VZSZ01004691.1, read as the reverse complement.
AGTAGGAGTTTACTTTTCTAATTCTCATTTTACATCACGGAGGGAGGTGAGGCAGCATTTCCCCCAGAACAGAAGAAGATAATTTATCAGCTGGATTCCTACCGACTCTTCAAACAGCCTATTGTGACCTTTGGTTATTAAACCTTTTGACTGTTAGTTAATTTCAGCAGTGGGGAGGCTATTAGCTGACCGGCTAGATTCCCTGCCCAGCATCTGCTAACCAATGACCTGTGATCTGGGCAATAAAACTGAAATTACTTCTGGACAATAAATATATTTTGGCTTCTAGCACAATGAGAGGTCCCATCCTGCCTCGATTTCTTGATTTTTTAAAGGTATGCCAGAAGATGCTTTACTGTGTCCTAATGAAATAACCTGATCTTGGCTTTTATCCATCCATGAAATATCTTTTTACATAGGCAATTGATGCCAGGGATTTGTGGCGGTCTTGGGGATAGAAAGGATGGGAAGAAATAAGTAACATCAGCAACACAATGTGCAAGTCAAAAGAATAAAACCTATAATTTCAATCTTGTTACCAAAAGGAGAAGAAAACTTAGCTTTGGAAACAACATATGTTTATCAACAGCCATTTTAATGATTATGCCTTGACTGTGCACTTGTGTATAAAAAAGTGGGTGTAACATGGTCATCAGAAGGGACTCAAACCATCTGTTCAATACTGAAAGAACAGCTCTTTAGCAGTAGAACTAGAAAGTTTTCCAGTAAACTCTAAGAAACTTGTAAACAGTGACATCTCTTCTACCAATGCTGATGGCTATCAGGAAGGACAATAGGGGTAAGATACAGCTACTTCCTAGGTCCAGTGCAGGATTGTTCTTTTAGGAAGGATGCTTCAAGTGGCTGTTCTGATGGTTTTGATTTTAAGATGCAAATGCTTATTCAGCAGTATTACATGTTCATAGATCTGTAGTGAGAGCTCAAAAATCTAAAGAAATCTACAGAAGTGTAGTGAGCCAAAACCTTTGAAATCCAGTGTGATTTAGCAGCCCATTTTCTTTAGACCTCTTCCTGTGTGCTAAACTACTGTAACTATGTGCCCACAATTATCTCTAAGTACTCAAAACTGAGAAGCAACATTTTTGTGGTACTGTCTGCATGACAAAAACATTCCATGGCAGCCTTCTATATATATATTTTTTAAGGAAACTATTTTTTCAATTATTTTCTCTATGTAATTCTAGTGTTGCTGCTGCGCTTCAGTCTATTATATCTTTATGGGTTATCATCTTCCTTATCACAAACAGCCCTCTAAATGACTGAAAGGAAACTATACGTAGATTTCAAAGATTAGTCATAAAAGAGCTCAATTTCTTAGAAAACAGAAGGGGTTTTTTTCAACAAAAAATATTTTTAAGTGAAAAAGCTTTTTTCAATTACAATTCTTAAAATACTAGATTTTTGCAAAAAGTTACACACTCAAACAACAAAAACACCTAAACCAGAAAGACCCAAAGGAGAATCAATGTAGACTGAAATTAAATAGAAAGACTTTCTCTTTTCTGCGTTGTAAGAAAAATGACTTATGCATACAGAAGATATTTAGGCCAACTTATTATTATCCCTAAACTAAGTATTTAGTTCTTTCTTGAATTATTTGGCTAATATTTTCCTATCTTTTAATTTTGTATGCTTAATTTGTGTTACTAGTTCAAAATCAAAACTCAAAACTTTAATTTTGAGACAGCTAAGAAGCCTACATTAAGAAGAAAAAAACAAAAAAAAGCCCTCTTACAATTTCAAAGATCTCGTGACTACATTTTGACTCTAGTTTTATGAACATTTGAGGTTTTCAAACTGCATTTTGTTTAAGAAAACACAGGGTAAAAGCTGTTCTTGAGTATTGTAATGTATTTGTTCAACCATCTTAGGTAAACCAAACTCTTCTAAGACTCGTTCACAAAGCAAATGCCACAGAGGAATTGAGTAGCTGAAAACCTTAAATCAGGGCCCTCCAAAATAAGCCTGACCTTAGAAAAAACAAAAAGAAAAGTGATTGCAGGTTGCCATGTTACATTTAATTATCAGTGCTTAAAACTCTTCAGCCTGGTTCCTCTGGTTTAATCTGTTTGTCAAAGTTCTGCTGGCATTTAGAGAGCACAGATGGAGATATCCTTCAGTCTAACGAGTTTGTGGTTAAACTTAGAGGTAATGTATTTTCTTTTCATTATACAAAGTAAGATTGGATTCAAACACTATAACTACAATAGTGACAGGCACAGGCACTATAGTCCAATGTTTTTATAACCCTTTGCTCTTGACTTTTTAAGGAGCTGGGGAAAAAAAACCAAACCAAACCCAACCCAATGCAATGCAATACAACCAACCCAACCCAATGCAAAACAATAAAAATAAAAAAAGAAAGCAAAGAGAAAAAAGAGGATTTTACAATGCTTTCTTTATGCACTTTATGATTCAGATATGCCAATAACCTGGTTTAAATTCAAGAGGTCAGGAATAAGCCTTCACTGGGTTTCGACAATTCAGAGAAATGTGTGAGACCTTGCTATATAGTTCTTCGGTTGTGGTATGTGCATAGCTATACATCTTCTACTGAGACCTTCTTCTGGTATGTTTAAACTGTGATTACTCAGCTGATTTCATTAAAGTTGACTCCTGTGTGTGACAAGAGGATGAAGCTGTAACCTAAGTTTAGTCCATGTAAGTTTAAGCTTTTAAAGACATGGTCTAAAATAAAAGTACTAAAACTTCTTCAGTCCATGCTGGAGGAAGGCTGGGACCTCAACCGGTTCAGCCAGCCTAAGATCTCTGTGATGCAGCAAGAGCGCAGATTTGTCTCTATAAAGAAGCCAATATTGCTGGCACTTTTGATTAAAGTGTTTCAGGTAGGCAGATGGATATCTCAAGTTAGAGGACATGATTTTAGGCCCCAGTATAAAACCAAACCAAACCAAACCAAATCAAACCAAAGACAGCCTCCAAAACTAGGAGTTGGAATTTATGTATTTTATTTCCCATTAAGACCTTTTCCCTCCCCATTCTTTCTCTGTTCCATACTTTGCAGACTTTCCCCTAAGTTCAAGGTTGATGATGTAGTTGTGACTGAAGGAAATGCTGCATTTAGCTTCTTTTTAGAGGCTTTTTTGTTAACACACTACATTACATTTCTTGCTTGTCATTACATCCTGCCAGATTTTTGGCACCATTTTTTTTTTTTTGCTTCAAATCTACAAGTATACATTATTCATTGGAAAAAGGAAAAAAAAAAAGAAAAAAAAAAGAGAGAGGGGAAAAAAAAAAGAAAAGGAAGAATAATTTGCATTTCCTGATTGGAAGCCAGGGATTATTCATCATTGCCCTGTACATCTCTTATAAAGATGATAAATGAATGTATATTAACTGAACCCTAAAACAAAATAATGTGTTTTTCTAAAAGTTTTGCAGAGCTGCATTTCCATTGTAATTAGTTTACTTTTTTTAATCAAGTGCTGTTAAACCACCATCAAAATGAAAGCTGAATTCTGAACTGCTTAAAGGAGGTGGGAGAAAGTAATGGACTATTCAGTGGGGTTTTTCTTCCTCTTTTAGTAAGACAGAAAATAAATAAATTTAGACTCTATCTTTAAAATTCAAGGAAAAAAAAAAGGCAAAAACAAACATGCAGCCCCCCCCTCCAAAAAAATAAACAACCTAACACAGACAAACAAAAACAAACCAAAGAAAAGAACAACAACAACAAAAGCTTATTCAAAGGAAATAAAAGGCTTTGCTGATGAAGACATGATAAAATTGCTTACTCTGGGGTAAGTGGACACAGTGGCTAGAAACTTGCTACACATATTTCCCTTCACAGGGGACTTAATGAGTATTAATACTTCTTAGAGGGAAATGAGGAAGACTTTGGTCTTTTCATAATTTTTTTGCTGCCTGGGTTTATTGAGCTTGGTTGAGGTTTAGAGAAGACACTTTGCATCCAGGACAGGCAGGAATCCACAACGCTGTTGCTCCCAGCCATCCCCTCTGCTCAGCTGTACTTCACCTGCCGTGCTATAGAGCTGATTTTTCCTCTAAGCTAAAGAGGAAACTATCCCCTTATAAGATGTGACCTTTCAGTGAAGTAAAGCCCCTTCATAGTGCTGAAATTGTAATAAGGAGACAACTGGACCAAGTGAGACCCCAGGGACACAAAAAGAAACACAAACAAACGAACAAACAATTTTTTTGTGTAAACATTTTGAAAAAATGTGTCTGGTTTATTTTTTGAGAAATGTTTTTCCAATATAAAATTTAATGTTCCCTAAATGTTCTCATTTTCAAAAAAAACCCCCACAATTAAAGAGATCAAAGAAACTAATCAAAACAGGGCCACTGAAATTTCTTCAGTTTATATTCTCTGGAAGTACTCTCTCTTGTCTGTTTTCACATTCCCCTTTTTTTTCAAATCCTTCCCCTTCTTCCTTCCTTCTTCTGTAACATTTCTTTTAAAAAAAGAGAAAAGTAAAGGAGAATATCTAGTTTTTAAATGTCTTCATAACTGTTTTTTTTTCCTATAATGAAAAATATTTTTATTATAAAATCCAAGATCCAGAATTTTCATTAATATTATTTATCAGTCAGGTCAGAGCCTGAATTACTTCTTCTCTGATCCTGATGGCAAACTGCTGTCATTTATTTTTCTGACCATGATGCAGCAATTACATCCTTGACAGGAAGAATTGCTGAGAACTTTCAGTGTCATTGGCAGAATTTTGCTGTTTTCATTGTTTTGCAAAGGAATAAAAAGGGGACTCAAAGACTGGGTTCCCAGCACCCAAAGGGAGAAATCTCAGTTGCTATAAAGGGTTCCCTGGAGAAGCTCAGCCCAGTACTCTTTGGACGTTTGAAGACTATTATTTCCATTAAACACCAAAGTAACTGCCTGTAAACTTGTTCAGTTATTTGTTTTTACTGGCCTGTAAAAGCATAAAATATAAATACATAAATAAATATTTATAATGCATGGCTAACAGTGCTAACACATGCCATAAGCCATGCCAGGAAAAAAGAAATAAATCAAGCTTCGTGGCTGAGAGATGTCACTTGGCTTGATTTGTAATAAACAACTTCACTTATCGTTATGCAGCTTATCACTATATATTATTTTGCATTACAATTTTACTCAGCCCTTTTCATTGTGCTAGACGCTCTTGAAGGGACAATCACAATCTCTAAGGACTAGATTCATGCCATCCTAATTTAAGCACTTAGCTGAAGCACCTAAATTAGGCTTTCGCTGCAGTCATTGCATGTCATTTAAAAAAGCCAAAAGCAACTATGATCCCAGACCTCAGCCAAATTTGAGCCTCAGTCAAATCTGGAGTTAAAGTCTTACTGTTTAGGTGGACAACATGGTCAAAGTAAGGCAAATACAGACTTGGGCAGCATGAAGCTAAGACAGGAACCACCCTCTTGTCATGATATCAGCAGAACCATCCCCCTCTTCAGTTATTCAGGAGTCCAATTACTTTGGAGAGGTCACATAGATCAGAAGGTCAATGGAGACAGTTCTGTTTCTCACAATGGGTATGAGTTTATTCTCATATCGTGTGTGTGACAAATAGACTATATGTTACCACGATGAAAGTAACTTTAATAAAACAAACCTTTTCTGAGTATACAAATGGAATTTTCTGATTATAACCCCTTATTTAAATCTATCTGGACCCTCCTGAAGGAAAGACTTCTAGATTGCTTGAATCTTTCATTTCTCCAGCAAGTCAGTTTAAGATTTTTACCTCTTTTGTAAACTCTCCTTCAAAGGTGAAGTCTTCTGCATAAGAAATTGCAGTCACAATCCTGTTAAGGAAATACCTACCTAAGAGAAATCCAGAATAACATCCCGTGCCACTCTTAAGGGGTAACACATTGGGCTGCAATAATCAGGGAATGTCAGCTCAAGAAATGTGATATTGAGCTTGCCATTTTGAGAGGACTGTCTCTGGAGATCACCTAAGGGCACTCTTCAGAATAACATTTGCAAATCCGTGGTTCTGAGGGATGCTCAAAGGAAAGCAATTATTAAGCCATTGAGCTCTGATGCCAACTAATTGTGTGACCTCCAGTAACTCCTCCTCCACTGTTGGGTTTATTTCATGTCTTCCCTCTTCTATTCCTAATTCCCTAGGGCTCAGTTTCCAGAATACAGCTTATCTTCCATCTGTAGTCAAGGAGTGGGGAAAGCATTGGAAGGCATTTCTTCATCCTCTCAACCTTTCAGCCAGGAAAACCTGAGTCCAGCTATGGAATGTGATCAGTACAGCTGACACCCACTGTAATTTAGCCTTTCTGTGCAGTAATATTTGCAAGAGGTGGATACGCTATTTTCCTGCACCAGTGTTTGCAATGATTCACTCTTCATATGTGCGCCATGTTAGGTAATAGAGCCTGAGTACTTTTACTATTGCTTCCATGGGAAAACATTAACTGATTTATCTGATTAAAATTTGAGATGGCAACCATAAACAAAATCCTCAATAAGGTCTCATTAATTTGGACACTTGTTTCTTGTGTTAATTTTAAAGCATTTCTTAACATTGTGTAATGTCATTGCAAGGAACACAAGCGAGCTTGGAAACATTTTACTATTGCTTAGTTCAGAATAATTTACTTTGTCCCATAGCTAGCAAGTTTCTTCCAGTTTTATTCCATACAACTTGCAGAGGTCTCTAAGTATCACCTGTGGTCATTAGGTCATTTCTTCCACAGCCTTTTTGGTAGTTACTCACAAACTGATAATTGCTACCAAATAGATGCACTGCAGTGCTGTGCTGTCATTTGTTTGTACTTCCCTTCAGCTTATAGCCCTGTGGTCCTCTCTCGGGCTCTGTCTACATGCCAGTATGCTGTAATGATAAATAACATTATCGACCTATAGGTATGCATAAAACATTAGATGGATCGTATGTTTTCCGGACTGCTCAACTTTCATGAACTGCATTTCAAGTTACTCTGATCAGGTGCCTTAGCTCTGACACCATAGGTTTAGAGTGGGTAGAGGAGTACAATGGACAAAAGTAACTCAGCAAAAATATATACATATAAATTCTCTCTTAATTCAACACATTATAAACTGAACACTTATTTCAATTAATTTTTTAGACAGCAGTTAGAAATTGGAATTAAAAACTTGTCTTTAAAAAACGATACATTTGAATCAGTTTAAAATGTAAAATACTTTTTTTTCTCCTCATGTCATTAAACAGGTATAGTCAGAGCATTTAAGTTTAATAATGGAAGAACTTAATTTTAAATCTTTTTAACTTGTATAAACATATGTACATCAACTAAGCACCACACAGTGGCTTGCTCATTCCCCTGCAACAGGATGGGCAAGAGAATCAGAAGGGTAAAAGTGAGAAAACTTGTGGGTTGAGATAAGACATTTTAACGAGTAAAGCAAAAGCCATGCACACAAGCAAAACAAAACAAGGAAATAATTCACTGGTTCCCATTGGCAGGCAGGTGTTCAGCCATCTCCAGCAGAGCAGAGTTCCATTACGTGTAATGCTTACTTGGGAAGAAAAACGCCGTAACTCTGAACGTTCCCCCCTTCCTTCTTGCTCCCCCACTTTTATATGCTAAGTATGATGTCATATGGTATGGAATATTTCTTTGGTCAGTTGAGGTCAGCTGTCCTGGCAGTGTCCCCTCCCAACTCGTTGTGCACCCTGAACCTGCTCGCTGGTGGGGTGGTGTGAGGAGCAGAAAAAACTTTGACGTTGTGTAAGTACTGTTCAGCAATAAAAAAAAAAAACAACTCTATTATCAACACTATTTTCAGCACATATCCAAAATATAACCCCATGCTAGCTACTGTGAAAAAAATTAACTCTATTCAGGCCAAAACCTGCACAGGACATTTGAAAGGATCCAAGGGTTTGGTTTTGTTTTGTTTTTCAAAAAGCATAAGTGAGTTATGATAATACTAAAATGTAGTTGTTTTATCTCAGGCTGTATGCATGTATGTATTTGTGTGTGTCTGTCTGTCTGTATACATATTTATAACATATGTATGTAAGGGAATGTGTGCATCTATAAGTTTATTATAGAGAAAATATTTCTTATTTGGTTTTGAGAGAAAAAAGTCTTGTTATGCTTTAGTTATGCTTTTTTTAGAAAAGGTGGAAATATAATATAGAAAAAATGTCCGATTTATTTTTGTCCAGTTGCAACTTAAATTAATTCCTCTCATGCACAGTGCAAAAATCATTCAAAATTTAATGATCCAGGATCAGGCTCTTATTTCTTCCCAGAATGCTGCTACTGATGCTAATGAAATGAAAGGAAAAGAAATAATAAAATGAAATAAAATAGATGACAAGCCTTTAGATGAAATAACTGCCAAACAAGCAGAATAATTTATGTCAGAGGGGTGGGAGGTCACCTGGCCCAACCCTTCTCTCACAGCAGGACCTTAACATAATATGAGTTCAATATAACATGAGGTCAGTAACATAATTTTGTATTAATTCCTTTTGAAATATAAATTAGGTGGGTCTAGGAGAGAGATCTGGACATAGCAAGTCTTGCATTTGCAATTGCAGATAGCTAAACATAGTCCTAAACTGACATAGTAAACATTCAGAAATTAACCAAAAATCTTATTTGTCCAGTTTTCTACCTTAAACAAATCATCAGATTGAAAACTTATAGTCAATTCCCATGGCAAAAATATTGTTAAGAGATAATTAAGGGGGAGAACAGACACACAATTTCTTATTTAAAATTTCAACACCAACCCCAGCAATATCTTCCTTGGGTATGAATTGAAAAGGCTTTGTTCATTACAAATTCATTAAGGAACTCGCATTCAGCTACTCATTCTTTGGAGATATATTTCCTGCCCCTCATGCAGTAAAGGAATTAAACCTTGTTACGTTTTTACAACTCTGGAAGCATTTTGTGGGGAATCTGAGCCCTTCTCCTCTAATCAAAGGAATTTTTTTCAGGTTTTGTTTCCCTGAAACTGGGAATATTGTGTAGCTCATGTTGAATTTGGAATTCATTCAAATACTACCTTATTCCCCTCTGTAGCCTCCCTGATAATCAAAAATACTAAATGACTCCTTTTCAGCTGAAGAATCCATCAGATTACATATATATTCAAGCCTAAATGAATGAAAAGAGACTTATGCCTCATATTAGTATATTAGGTAAATAGGAACAAATGTTGTTTTTTAGCTTTGTTGTTTTCCTTCTCTTCCTCTCTCTCTTTTACTGCCAAAGCCCCAGTAGAGTATGAATGCAGAATATCAGCCCATCTTCTAATATATGCAGCATAATCTTCTTAAAATGAGTTTTCACTTCAAGGAACAGAAGGGCTTAGAGATGAGCAGCATGGCTTTTTTGTATTTGGCATCTCATTATACTTAGTACCATTTTTTTTTCTTCTTAGAACAATTGAATATCATTAGTGAAGGAAAATTCTTCCTATATATTAATAGTTTTTTGTTTTGTTTCATTTTCTTTTGGGGGGCATGGGGAAGGAAGCGAGAGGCAGAGTAAGGCTTTTTGTTTATTCATGGGGAAGGAAACGACGGTTTTGTATTTCAAATTCCTACTTCCCAACATAATGTTTCCCTGCTACTGGGCATCTCGCCCCAAATAATTCTGTTTAAACATTAACAAATGGACATTTCCATGACTTCAGGGTGTAGAAATAAGGAAGTAAAAATATTTTGCAGTCATTTTTTTTTTGAGGGAAATGGCCTGAAATGCACAGACATATGAAGAACTGAGAAAATCTTCAGTATGTTTGGGTATAGATTTAATTCATCATGGCTTCTTGGCCAAACTCAAACACAGCATCAGTTTAGAATCCATCATCTTCCCTTGGGAACCCCCAGCTGAGTTCTCTACTGATTAAAGCCAATGAAGCTGGACCAGCAGACAATTTGCCCAAACATCTATTTGCATGGATAGTTTGCACTACATTAGTGCCTAGTGGAAATTCAGCAATTTAACATGTTTCTTACATGTTTAATTATTTCTTTTAAACAGGTTCGTTGAAGAAGGTAGGAAGTGTACTCATGTCCCACATGATATTGTTTGATTGTAACCACTATAAATGTAAGGAGCTTATACTGGTGGACAAATAATTAATTCTTTCATCCTATCTAATGTACAGTGTCATAATCTATAGCATGAGTTCTCCAGGCCATTGACCATCAATTAAGTTGGGTCATACCTAAAAGAGATAGGAGGAATAAGGAATAGGAGATAAGAGGGAATGCTCAGGAAAAAGCTAACTCTGAAATCCAAGACAGTAACTTTGGGTTATAAATTATCACTGTAAGAATGGCCACACAGGTTGTCTCAGTTTCTGTTGTGTCTCTGATAGAGATGGCATTAAGACACAATGCTGAAAGACTTTAGCACCAACATGTTTTAAAAATAAGATGACACTGGAAAGAACAGGAGCACTAGCACACTTGTAGAGATCAGCGCAGAAAGATCTCCTTAGCAACAGAGATTGAGCTGGTGAAACACTCTATTTTTGTGCTTAATCCTTCCAACCCAATGCATAGCCTTCCTGTACTTTGGAGATCTGCAAGCTGTGTGATACCTACTGCCATAAACCACCACCAGATGCTAGGTTATGCTAGGTTCCAGTTCAGCTCGGCTTGATTCAAATGGGCAGCTGGCCAAAAATGGCCTCAGCTTCATTTCAGAACTGCTGTACTCACTGGTCTTGGCAGACGCTTTACAGGCAGCTAGCACACATTCAGATGGTGATGGAAACCATCTCTGCACTAAGCAGTTTCTGTTTAGTTGAGTTTTTTTTTTCCCCAGCCACAACCACCTGTGTTCATCCTTCCAGAATGTAGACATCTATCAAGTTTGCTAAGCTAAAACCCATTTATCTAGGCAGCTTCCCAGAGAACATCACCTCTAGGGAATGATTCCTTAGTTTTAGTTTTGATTCACCATTGAAAGATGTGTAATAAACATGGCATGCTTCTTTTATAGGCGTGAGATTCAAGTCATGGCTTAAAACAAATTAAGACACGGCATAAGTGACTACATGTGAGCCAGACTTTTCAGCAGAGCTCTAAATAGTACATTCAGTGGAGCTTGCTTCATCTTTCAAACCACAGGGCATAGAAACAACCATGACACCGTAAGGCACTCTTATCTGGTCTCCAAATAATGGTGTGGAAAGCCAAGGCTATCCCATAGTCCCACATCGTATGTACTAGTCCCATGTGGATAGCTCTGATACCCCAACACATCTCAAATGCTACTGGATACGCATGTGTAGTTAAACAGAATTGATGCCTGTATTGATGAGACCTTTCAGGGACTGAAAAAAAGCTTAGACACATACCTTCCATGTAGACAACTGAGCTTGAAAGTCTTAGTCTGGAAACCCAATCTCACTCTGAAGAATAACTGGGTTTTTTCTCCAATGGAAGAAAAATCTTATTTGAGAAAGAAATTTTTAATATTCCTTCCAATTCTTGCACTATTTACAAGGCCAGATCAAGAATGCACAAGTTGCTTGTTTCTTCATCTCATGTTCTAAATAAAGACCATTAGAAACAAAATGCAGTGTTGCAGTCAGATTACTGTAGCTGATTTAATCCAGTTTGCTGTGGGAGCCAATTTCCATCACATGCCATTCAGTGGGTCATGCCCCATTATATGTTGCATGGGGCTGAAAGGGAGAGCTCAACTTCTCTTTCACTGGGGACTGGAAGAAGGCTGGAGAGGTTGATTTCTGCAGTATATGGTGAAGAAGATAAAGTTTTGAAAATATCCCTCTATCTCCAAGAATTCTCTGCATGCAGCGGAAAGGAGGAAATTACAGTCAGGAGCTGACAGCTGGATTGCAGTAAAAACTCCAGTAATGATGCCCTGTCCATGGATGCTTTACCAGCCTTTGCTGTAATTGAATGTTCTGAACTTCTCAAGCCCCATTCTATAAAATAAATAATAAACAAAATAAATAAATAATCCTTCCATTCTGACTTAAAGAACATACTGAAAATTGTATCAGTTAAAATAAAAAAAATGCATCATTTAAAGAATACAGTAATTGGAGAATATTTCTCTCTTGCCAGTCAAGCTAACCTGCATGAAAAAAAAGAGATGAAAAAGAACAAAGGAAACAAAACAAAATGGCAATATGAAACTATCTCTTTTTTCTTTATTTTTTTCCCCTTTGGTGAAGTTCTAGGGGAAACAGAACTGACTAATGGTATGTGATTAATTTAGAGAACTGCTTACTAAAAATTAGTGTTGGGCCAGTTTCATAAGAGGCTACAAGAGTAGTAAATTACACGGAGGCAGAAGGACAACTAGAAGGAACAATGAAGAGAGTGAGGAGCACAGTGATTTGTGTATGTAGCTTGTATAAAATCTTCCTGGACCTATTTCAGTAGTTGCTTTATACAGTAAAGAAACACAGCTTGCAAGTACTGGTCTGGAATAACAACAACAAAAAATCACACGTCTGGAAGACAAGACTGAAGTAAGATCAGAATACCTTTTTGCAAGGAATATCACCTTTTTGACATATTTCTACTAGTTCAAGATTTAAAATAAAATATCTTGCTGAAATATTTTTCCTGCAATTAGATTCAAAAATGTTTAGTCTCCAGACAAAATGAATACTCTGTTTCAATTAAGACAAAGTGGTTCCTTTGGTGTTTAACTTTTCTTTTTCAGTGAATAACATAAACAATCCTTCAGAAAACCCAAAACCTTTAATGTCATATTTTGAGTTTATTGAAACACTTAGCATCACATCATTCTGTATGTTTTGATATCAACAGAAATTTTGTGCAAGAAAAATGCCCTGTATTCATTTTTGATGAATAACACATAAATTTAAAAACATTCTTTTTTTTAATGAAAGCCAAAATCCATCCTGTGTTGATACTAATGGAGATCTACTGCTGCTTTCAATATCAAGTTACTCCAGGCTAGAGCTATTCTATCTGTTAGTAAACTTACCTGTAGTGAGCCTGTTTGCACCTTAGTCTCTAGGTATCACGTGCAGTTTTAGAGGCTGGGAATGGCATTTTATTAGAGCAAATGAGACCTTCTAGAGGGTTTAATTGCCATCCAGTGATGCCCCTCCCTGCATTTGTTGAACAGTTAGTCTAGAAGAACAATCTCCTAACATAAGCACTGCAGTTACATGTGTGAAAAGGTTTGGTGGAGCAAATGAAGGTCCCTAGGGTAAGTTTAGGTGGTCAAGTCAGTTCATTCATGCATTACCCGTGGTCCTCATCCCATGTGTATGTCAACTTACTCTCAGCCTGGGCTCTGCAGACAATTAGTTTCTCTTAAGTGCTAAACCTGCTCATAGGACTAAAAAAGGCAGAGGCAACAAAGTGTGCTCAACATCACCTGCCCGACCTGGCCTGGGAAGTCAACCACCCTCTCCCTAGTTTAAAAACAAAGAAAATGTTAATGAAGTCTCATTTCTTAATTTTTTCTTAAAGTGCTGAGCTGTGGTCTTGGACCTGAAGACTGTACCAAGGAAAGTAAACCTCCGTTTTCTCCTTGATGGTGCCAAGGATCTTCTATGCAACTATAAGAATATCAGTTCACTTTTTGTACATTTTTTTCATTGGTCTTAATTTTTCATAGAATTATAGAATTGTCTAAGTTGGAAGGGACCTTGGAGATCATCAAGTCCAGCCATCAACCTAACACTGCCAAAACCACCACTAAACCATGTCCCTAAGCACCACATCTACCCAGCTTTTAAATACCTCCAGGGATGGCGATTCCACCACTTCCCTGGGCAGCCTGTTCCAATGCTTGACAACGCTTTTGGTGAAGAACTTTTTCCTAATATCCAATCTAAACCTCCCCTGGTGTAACTTGAGGCCATTTCCTCTTGTCTTATTTCTTGTTAGTAGCGAGAAGTAGTCTCTCTAGAACATCCTTTCAGGTAGCTGTAGAGAGTGATATTTCCCCTCAGCCTCCTCTTCTCCAGGCTAAACAACCCCAGTTCCCTCAGCCACTCCTTATAAGACTTGTCCCTCAGGCCCCTCACTGGCTTTGTTGCCCTTCTCTGAACATGCTCCAGCACCTGAATATTTTTCTTGTAGTGAAGGCCCCAAAACTGAACACNAGTACTTGAGGTGGGGTCTCACGAATGCCAAGTACAGGGGGACGATCACTTCCCAAGTCCTGCTCACCACACTATTCCTGGTACAGGCCAGGATGCCATTGGCCTTCTTGGCCACCTGGGCACACTGCTGGCTCATATTCAGCTGGCTGTCAACCCACACCCACAGGTCCTTCTCCACCAAGCAGCTTTCCAGCCATTCCTCCCAAGCCTGTAGCGCTGCATGGGGTTCTTATGACCTAAGTGTAGGACCCGGCACTTGGTCCTATTGGACCTAATACCATTGGCCTCAGTTTATCAATCCAACCTGTCCAGATGTCTCTGTAGAGCCATCCTACCCTCAAGCAGGTCGACACTCGTGCCTAACTTGGTGTAGTCTGCAAATTTACTGAGGGTGCACTCAATCCCCTTGTCCAGCTCATTGATAAAGAAATTAAAGAGAACTGGGCCCAGTACCGAGCCCTGAGGAACACCACTTGTGACCGGATGCCAACTGGATTTAACTCCGTTTACCGCCACTCTCTGGGCCTGGCCAGCCAGCCAGTAATTTACTCAGTGAAGAGTACACCCATCCAACCCACGTGCAACCAGTTTCTCCAGGAGAATGCTGTGGGAAACTGTGTCAAAAGCTTTACTGAAGTCCAAGTAAACAACATCCACAGCTGTTACCTCATTCACTAAGCGGGTCACCTTGAAGGAGATCAGGTTTGTCAAGCAGGACCTGCCTTTCATGAACCCATGCTGACTGTGACTGATAACCTGCTTGTCTGTATGTGCCACGTACTGGCATTCAGGATGATCTGTTCCATAACCTTCCTAGCCACTGAGGTCATACTGACAGGTCTGTAGTTCCCTGGACCCTCCCTCTGGCCCTTCTTGTAGATGGGCGTCACATATGCTAACCTCCAGTCAACTGGGACCTCCCCGATTAGGCAGGACTGTTGATAAACAATGGAAAGTGGCTTGGTGAGCTCTTCTGCGAGTTTTCTCAGTACCCTCCAGTGGATCTCATCGGGCCCATAGACTTGGTATGTCTAGGTGCTGGAGCAGGTCACTCACCATTTTGCCATGGATTATGGGGCTTCATTCTGCTCCCCGCCCCTGTCTACTAGCTCAGGGGGCTGAGTACTTGGGGAACAACTGGTCTTACTGTTAAAGACTGAGCAAAGAGGCATTAAGTACCTCAGCCTTTTCCTCATCCTTGGTCACTATGTTTCTGTCACCGTCTACTAAAAGACAGAGATTATCCTTAGTCCTCTCTTTATTGTTAATGTATTTATAAAAACTTTTTTTGTTGTCCTTAACTGCAGTATCTTTTTTTTTTTTTTTTTCTCCCCTATGCAGACCATAAAGTTTTCAGGACAAGTGGCGTATTTTTATGCATCCTTCTAGACTATGAAACACAATGGAGCCTCTGGGGCTTACAGCAGAATGAACAATAATTGCTTTAATTCATTGTGCAAATAGAAAAGAGCTTTTCAAAATGGTTGTCAGAATAGGATGAAGTCTATTATGCATATTTATTTCTGCTAAGATTTGTAAATATTTTAATAAGTTTGGGTTTTATCTGGGCAACATTTAGTTATCAATTACTATAGTTCATGTGCAAAATATTGCCCACAATATGTGTGTAGGGCAGCATTAGGTACTCTTATGAAGAATGTAAGCAAAGCAGCTGGAAAAAAGGATAAACAGGAATAAGGGTTGTTTTTTTTTTTACTTTTCTGTACTATATGATACATAATTTCTCCAGTTACATAGTTTGCAAATAGGACTGTGACCTAAAGTTAATCCTATCTTAGAGACACTGATATTGGAAAATAAGCAAATTGGTTTGACTAATAACAAAAATAATTCCTACTGCCTCTGCTCATACAGCTATGATAATACTGGTTTTCTTTTTGATTTGTTGTTTTCGAAGTGTGTTTATTTTGTTGGGGAACTGTTACATGAAACTGCTCTTAAAACTGGGAGAAAACAATGAATCCTTATGCTTAAAGAAAAAAATAGTAACAAAAATGTCTTTTCCATCTTTCTAAAAAAAAACCCGGTCTAAACTGTACTTAGAATTAGAGGAGATTTTAAAAAATATCAATTGTAATGGCATTCGGACTTCAATACGTACATAAATATTAATACTAAAACTTAGACTGTCTTTGCTTCTAATTCAATCCTATTTTTTTCCAGTTTATAAGTTATGCAAATAATACACTTCATTATAATAATTCATTTATTTCAAAATTTACTTATTTTACAAAAAAATTTAAAGGATTTCTTCACAATGTTTT
>VZSZ01004691.1:0-23925 GCA_013398815.1 Ibidorhyncha struthersii | reverse complement strand
AAAAAAAAAAAAAAAAAAAAAAAACAAACACTCCACAATGTGGAATTTTTACTTCACATCTATTTTCCATGCATATGCGCATTATGTTTCCACTCCTGCCTTCATTTCACATAAGGTAAACATTTAAGGCAACAAAACTTGTTGTGTCTTATTATTATTACAGAGATATAATCATGAGGCTAGGGGAGCAGCAGGAAAGATAAGGGGTTACCACCCACTGTGGTTTGGAGATCCCGTTGCTGGATTTCCTTTGGGAGATGTATAGTACTCAAACACGTATGAAGCAACAAAGGAAATGTTAGTGGGAGGGAGCTGCTGTCCAGTACTGTTTGTTAGATTATTTAGTCTTCGCACATTTAAAATGGAAAGTGTAAACCGTTTTTTTTCTGCTGGCCTTAACCACTGATCAATACCGACAGCTTCTTATAAACAATGCAGTCGTTGAAGAAATGCAATCTTCCTTCTCCCAGAGCAGTTACATCTTGGGAAGAAAAAAGAAAAAAGAGTGAAGGTATGTGTGCATGCATGAGTGTAAGACAGAGAGGGAGAGAGACATTCATTATGTTCCACTCATCTAAGGTTTCAGGTTATATTAATTTCCCACCATAAAACTGGCACTAATAAGCCTGTTTGTTTGTTCTTTCTCCAGTCGTTGGCAATCAATGCAGTAAGTTGAGGTCTTCTCCCACCTCTCTTCCTGTGACTAATGGGTCTGATCCTGTAAGATGCTGGCTCCTCTCCAGTCAAAAATGACGGTACTTTAAGTCACCAGCAAAGTTCTTAGTACCTGGTGTGCTCGACTCCTGTTTACCAGCTTCTGCTTTATTACTGTCTCTTGAAGTGGAACCTGAGATGAGGCAAGTGCTGACACCTTCATCAGCAAGACATAGGTAGGATAAAAGCTATCACTGACAAGATAGATGTACACCTATTTGTATACGATTGTCATGATTTCCAAATATGTTTTCATTGCACACTAACTGAGACCTTTGGAATTTGTACTTTAATAAAAAATCTTTGGAAAAGGAGATAGGCAAGGTTTCTGTATAAGAAGGAGTGCCCAGGAAGTTCAACCCCTGAGTTGCTTAGGCTACCTCTGTATTAACAAACCCCACAAAGTGTGAGTACTGCCCTGTGAGTGACCATTCAGGTCAGCTCTCAGCATGGTGCTGACACTCGGCCCATGAGACTAACCGCTCTTCCAGACAGTGCGCAGGAGCACGTCAGGGAGACCGTGACAGTAACTGGTACTAATAACATAGACGAAACTTAGAAGCCTGAACCTCTGTTTGTTGCACATAGCTCTTCATCAGATGGATATCTTGGAGCTGTGTTTTCCTCAATGTGTTTTCATGACTTTAGACCTGACAAACCATTTTAGCAAAGTTCCCACGTGACTTCAGTGAGTATTCCCAGCAGTCTGCAGCTAAAGCTAGCAGTTTCAGCCTCTGGTTATCCAGAAAGCAAAAGAAGTAAGATGTTTTCAGGTGCTCTGTAACCATTTTGAGCATTTCTAAAACTCTGGGAATTTTGGACAAAAGGTGAAAACCCTAGGATGTTACTAGACAAACATTCTTGAACAGAATAAGGACAGAGAAAAAAAGCACATCAGCCTCTGTGACAGCCTTGAGTAAAACAACTGATAAATGACTTAAAGCTTTTGTAGCCTTCAAAAAAGCATGGACTCTGGTAAAGGTTGCTGTTTAAGAACTCTTTCACTGAATTCACAAAGTATACTAGTGTTTATGCCAGTTTCCTGCTGGTGTTTCAACTAAGATGACTCATTGGTCATTTTGCACAAATGTAAATACACACCTTATAGAGGAATTAAGGATTAGGGATCCATTTTCAAGTTCTATATCAATTCTCATTCTGTTAATTATCCTATTAACTAAGGTTAAAATTATAAACCAAATGAGTATCATTTTTTGCTGTAGGAGTTAAAAGTGGAGCATAAGAATCTGATATCTAGAGATGATTATTTCTTTCCACCAACTATAGTGAAAGCCAGAGGGCAAGTAAGTTGATAACTTAGGTAGCTCAGTTAGCTGCCAAAAGTCAGATGGAAGGAATTGTTATTCAGCTGTGATTAGAGCCTGCTAGGAAAAGAGCATCTAATACCTTGCAGGGTCACTCTCATAAGTCCTGAGAAGGGAGATGAAGCCAAAGAAGTTGGGTTTCTTTACTCCAAGCCACTTCTGCTGCTCCCCAGTCAAAAAAGAAACAGCCTTTGCATGTCACTGAAGAAGTGAAGGCCAAATTTTTTTTTTATTATTTTTTTCACCCTCCAGTTAAGACACAAATAAAATATCCAGGATAACTGGTTGGGTTCTGTTATCAGTGGAAAATTTCAATAACAGGTAAGCTGTCCAGTGAAACATGAATTTGCCACAGGGAAAACTGCCCATCACCAACTGGCTACAGCTGTCACTCAGCAAAAATCATCTAGAAGAATCCCAGTGAACTCTGAGTATGGAATAATCTTACAGTTTTAATTTTGTTACGTTATTTTTCACCCCTCAAATTTCACTCAAGACTCAAAACTGAAATATATTCTTCCCCCTCAAACAAAAGATAACCAGAGCAGATGCATGAAGAGCAAGAGGAATGGTATTCTCAAAATGTAACACTTCATTTTCACAGACTGAACTGGACACCTGGTAGTCAGAATACTTGTGATGATGATAAAGGTCCCAGTTTTTGGACACATCACAGAAAATGCAGTTCCAAACTGGGGTTTCCTGATATTTCCTGAATAAAATTGCAGATGTTCCTCTTTGGCCTTTGAGTGAAGCCAGCTTCAGTAGTCGTGTTTTGACAAACAGTTTTGGCTCCAGATTCAGAGATAAAGTTAGCAAGAAAAAATCCACCTTGAGGATCCTATCAGGGTTTAGGCAGGATCCAAACATCAGGAAGCATCACAGAATAGATAAGCTAGGTGTGGCAAACAAAACTACCTATGGCCATAAGACTCAAACTAGAAAAGACAGCTTTTAGGATCCTAGCAAAAGCTAAAGACTATCACATACCTAAGTTTCACCTGGGACACAGCTCTCAGTGTTATTATGTTTTAGATATGCAAGCACATGAAAAACAGTGAGTGGCAAATGGACTAGAGAGGAGAGTGGTAACGCAACATGAGATTGTGATTTACACACAAATATCTTTTTTCCCTTGATTGGAGGATGCCTATTTGCCATTTGTGACTTGATCTTAATTTATTGTGATTGCTAGAAGTGGAGATAACAGAAAAACATTTTGGCTTGTTCACTAACTAATGAAAAACACAATTCAGTATAAAGCTGGTTCATTGTACTGCCCTCCCTCCTTTCCTCTTTCCTTCCTTCCTTCCTTCCTTCCCTCCTTCCTTCCTCCCTCCCTTCCTTCCTTCCTTGCTTCCTTCTTTCCCTGATAAATTTGAAGAGCAATAGTATAGGTGATTAACTCATGTATTCTTAAGGTGTTAATGGTGATGTGAAAAAAAGTATGAGCCAGGAGAAACTATAGTATAAGGTTAGGTTCTCTGGAAAAATGGGGATCCTTGATTCAAAAGTGTATTTATTCCTTGAGTAAAATCATCGGTTTATTTTTCTTTGCTGGGAGCCTTCAAATACTACTAGTGGCCCCCCATTTAGGTTCCTGTTAGTGTTACTCAATAATGTTGAAAGAAAACTTTAGTTTCCTTCAGATTTTTGGAAGATAAAGATAACTCACATTTTTTATCCTTCTGCTGTATTGTCATTGGATGAAACTCACTGATAGCATTAGGACTTGGGACTATGGCTGTTCTCCAGAGAAACACCAAGTCGAAAGAAGATGGTGGCATATCTGATATGTAACCTCAAGGCTCATCAATTTTGTTATTAAATTTCACAATTGATCAATTGTACCTAGGTAGGTCAGGAATGGGAGGAACAGACTGGAAGAGGGTCTGCATGCTGCCGTTTTAGAGCTAGATGGCTTGCATATTGCTTTGTTGGAACTAGGTGTTTAACACATGATGTAGGTGCCCAAATGCCTTTATGAGTCCAGGTCTCAACTGAATACGGAGTACTGAAGTACTCATGCTATAGAGAAAAGTACTGCATTCTGCTGCCACTGTTTGCATGGATTTCTATGGCAATCCCAAATTTGTTACACCATTTCTAAAATTTAAGGATTGCATCTGGAAAAGCATGTTCAAGGAACTTATCTAGGACATCATCCTCTTAAAAGTTAACTTCACTGTGTCCAGTGAATGAAATACTGAACAGCAGGTATATTA
The DNA here is from genome assembly GCA_013398815.1 of Ibidorhyncha struthersii. NCBI lineage: Eukaryota > Metazoa > Chordata > Aves > Charadriiformes > Charadriidae > Ibidorhyncha > Ibidorhyncha struthersii. Next base: position 19,661 of record VZSZ01004691.1, on the reverse strand, counting down.
TTTTTAAAAGGGATATAAAACAATAGTGAAGCTCTGCCTGATTATATTACAGTATCTATCTTCTCATGTATCAGCAAAAACTAGCACTGAAGTATACCTAATTATCATATTTACAGTGGAACAGGTAGTAAAACAGTTATGTTTTGCATTGCTCAGGATGTTCAGGGCTGAAATAGATAAACTATGTGGGAGATTAGTAATAGGTAATTATTCTCTACTTACATATTCAGCTTCATATTTCTAAATTAAGGTAAGTGGAAAAAGCTTATAAAATATTCAGGGATCTTTTATCTTTCCTCCTCCCTCTTATTAGAAACTGTGCATGAATTTGCATAGAATAAACTGAGCCCATAAATCATAGCAGAAACTGCAAGAACGCTCTTTGTAAGTTATAATTTAAGGTTAACTGTAGCACATTTTGCTTACTGTATTATTAATGACTTTAGTTCGCTCATGACAAGATTACATATTAAAAATTGTTGGTAGACAAAACTCCAGTTCATAATCAATTTGCTTTCTAACCTTAGAAAGCCACTCACCATGTTTTCATACTTCCAAAGGAGAGACCATCAGGAAGAAAGTTTAACAGGCGATATGCTACATTGGCCCTGTTCTTCAATAGCTCTGACACATGTGGTCAAGAGATTTAGGTATAAGGCCTTGCATGGAGTTTGAACTATGTCCGTGTGCCACACAGGAGGCTTGGAAACTTGACCTAATCTCCTCTGTGGTCTGGAAATTATGGCTTTACCCAGAAGGCAAAATGTCAACAGAAACACCTGGAGACTTTCAGAACCAAAACTTTGATATCTGCATGATTCTCTGCCTCAGCTAACATGAAGCACTGAATGATAACATGGCTATAGTGAATTAGTATCCTTGTGTGATTCAAATTTCATTACACATTTGCAGTCATTCAACGGGAATCCAAGGGAATCCAAAATTTCTGGGCACAAAGACTCCCATGGGAGCCTGTGATTACTTCCTAATCTGCTGCAGCCGGGTGCTGCAGTCCCCAGACCCACAGTTCAGCCAGAAGCAAGGATGAGCCTGCATGTGATCAAACACAAAATAATCAATGCAAACACAGGGAGAGCATACTTACAGGCACCACTTATACACAGTCAGCACTCACAGAAACATGAATGATACAAATGGCTTGATCCTGTCTGTGTTTGCTGGTTAATCAAACTTAATGTTTGTTATCAGGTTTTGCACTCAAACACAGAATCACAGAATGACAGAATCGCAGAATGATAGGGGTTGGAAGGGACCTCTGGAGATCATCTAATCCAACCCCCATGCTAAAGCAGGTTCACCTAGATCATGTTGCACAGGATGGCATCCAGGCAGGTTTTGAATATCTCCAGAGAAGGAGAATCCACAGCCCCTCTGGGCAGCCGGTGACAGTGCTCTGTCACCCTCCAAGTAAAGAAGTTTTTCCTCACATACAGACAGAATTTCCTGTGTTCAAGTTTGTGCCTGTTGCCCCTTGTCCTGTTGCTGGACACCACTGAGAAGAGTCTGATCTTGTCCTCTTGACATCCACCCTTTAGATATTGATAAGCACTGATGAGATCCCCAGTCTTCTCTTCTCCAGGCTAAACAGTGCCAGGTCTCTCAACCTTTACTCATAAGAGAGATGCTCCATTCCCTTGATCATCTTAGTAGCCCTCCTCTGGACTCCCTTCAGTAGTTCCCTGTCTCTCTTGAACTGGGGAGCCCAGAAATGAACACAGTACTCAAGATGTAGCCTCTCCAGGACAGGGCAGAGGAGGAGGGTAACCTCCCTCAACTTCTTCTTAATACACCCCAGGATGCCATTGGCCTTCTTGGCCACNCTTAATACACCCCAGGATACCATTGGCCTTCTTGGCCACAAGGTCACATTGCTGGCTCATGGTCAACTTGTTGTTCACCAGGCCTCCCAGGTCCCTTTCCACAGAGCTGCTTTCCAGCAGGTCAACCCCTAACTGATGTATGAGGTTATTCTTCCCCAGGTGCAGGAGCCTACACTTGCCCTTGTTGAACTTCATTAGGTTTCTCTCCAGCCAGTCCAGGTCTCCCTGAATAGCAGCACAGCCTTCAGGTGTGTCAGCCACTCCTCCCAGTTTTGCGTCATCAGCAAACTTGCTGATGGTACACTCTATCCCTTCATCCAGATCACTGATGAAATATGTTGAACAACACTGGGCCCAGTACTGACCTCTGGGGTACACCACTACTTACAGGCCTCCAACCAGACTCTGCACCACTGATCACAGCTCTGCCATTCAGCCAGTTCTCAATCCATCTTACCCATCTTCTTCATTTTCCATCTTTTCTTTCCATCTTCCATTTCCCTTTGCCTACTTGTTGCTCTTTCTCTAAATGTTCCACAATAAGCTTTGCGCAACACCAGAAGCCTTTTCAAATATCCCTCAATAAATTTGCTTTTTCCCCTGAAACTCACGATAACCTTGTTTCCCTCTTCTTATCAGTTGCTGCTGGTTCTGTCTGAACTTCCTCAAGGCTTTGAGCAGTACCTTCAACAGTCCATCAATCAGTCAGTGACCTGAGAGCTGTGGTTGTTGGTAGTGCCTCTTTTAACTCCTGTTTGTTAGGATTTGCATATCTGGGTGTCTAATGTGCTACTTCTGTTTCTCATCTCTTCTATGCTGAACAGGCATTAACCAGATATTCTCAGAAACTACATACATTTATTTCCCATATAATCTCACCCTATGTTCTGTTCAGTCTCTTAAGGGAAATCACTGGTACCTAGGCAATAATTAGTTCACTCTAGTATTCACTACTATCCTACCATTAAATGTCATGTTGAAATACAGGAGCATTTGAGTTCAACACCTCTTGTGTCTGGACATTATTAATAAGTGTCAGACATTCAGAAGGCTTTGACTACCAGTTGCATATATATCTAAGTTTGAAGCCCACACGACAGCATGATTTTCCTTTCTGCATATTTTAGAATCATGTTAAAGGAATTCCGTAACATTACTTTAATTTGGTAATTTAGTACATCTTGATTGGTTCTTCTTGGCTTTCATTACCTGGTTACTTTGCTTACAACTGATGATTCTAAAGATCTTGAATTTGACTTTCAGTGAGTCAAAGGAGTAGTTTCTAATGTCTAGATCCAAGTCTTAGCACATGGTCTTCAGGGTTCACAATGGAATAGCAGGCTACCAGGGAGACTAAAAGAAAAATTCCAATGAACACAGACAAAGCGTTCACTATGTATAATCCCATTATTCTTATTTAGCACTAACTTTCAGGTAACAAGATCTTTGCCATAGCACACTTTATCTCACATTTTGTGGGGATTTTCGGTTGTTTTGTTTGTTTATTTATTTATTATTATTTACTATGCCTTCCTAATCAAACCATTTACAGTGACTTAAGACTTCAGTCATGAGAATTGTCTAACCAAGTTTTCAGCAATGCAAGAATTAGTCCTTGAAACTGCTTGGAAGAACAGCTTCCCGAACCAAATCAAAATACTGTTTTCTCCTTTGAATTTTACAGGAACTATCCAATTCATTTGATAAACCTGAAAGAAAAGAATATATGTTGTTTTTCCCTTTGGAGATACTTTCATCATCAAATAGATATTAACACTTTATGTCCTTGAACCTAAATCTTTTGCTTGCTAAATTTACTTTAAATATAGTAACAGAAGATTATCTTCTTTGGAAAATACATACACTAATAATGATTTACTCTACAACTTATCGTACCAAGATTATTTTTAAAATACATTTTTTTTCTGTAGAGTGTAGATATTCAGAAACACTTCTCAAAAGAAAAAAAAAAGAATGAGTTTTTAATCTGTCTTCCCTTCATTTCACTCTCCTTTTCATTTTTGTTATAAGGAATAGTTAGGATTCAGATGAAATTTCTTTGTTAAGTACATTTTTGAAAACACATGTTTCAAATGCTCATTTTGATGTTGCCAAACTGAAAAATTCTTTGTTCCGGATAAGAAATTGCTTTTATTCAAATATTAAGTGAAGTATTACAGAAAAGAAATGAAGGTCAAGACAAAACATTAATGTTTAAATAGTTTGATAGACACAAGACCTTTTTGTCTGCACATTTTAAATTAGGAAAAGAGCTCTCAAAATGCTGACTTCTTAGTATTACTCAGGACAGGAAATGTTTCAATACTTTTCATTTTTTATAGAATAGAAAAAAATGTTGATCATCTCTTGTTTATCTAGACTAATCTTTTCTTCTAAAAATCTGTATATATTTTGATAAGTTTTGTTTCTCAGTGTCTTTAATCATATATTCCTGCAATTTTTCTATATTTTTCTTATGTAAGGGAAGCACAGAGTAACCTACCCAAGTAAGGTATCTTCAAAATTCTTATTCATTTATAATAAACATAAAATTTTAGGTCATACACTGTAGTCTCAAGAAAATAAATAAATAACTGAAAGCTTTCATCAATTACACACAAAAAAATAATATAACCTCACACTAAAATAAAAATCATCACTGACCTGCAGACAAGTTGTTTAATGTTTGTCACACAGAAAACGGACATCAAAGAATCAATTACACTGCAAGTAGATTGGAAATTGTAATATCTTTAATGTCTACATTCCAGAGAAAAAAAAACAGTCTCGTGAATAAGGTAAGTGTCCTTCATACTACACAAATAGAGTTGCAAGACTTTTTCTTTAAGTGCCCTTTTTTTTTTTTCAGAAGACATTTATTTTACAGACATGTGCTTGGGTTGCTTAATAAGGCATCATATTTTTATATAGATGTTTTTTCACACCAAAAGGGTGATGAAAGGGGATATTCAGCAGCATTCTGATGGTAAATCATCATTGCTCTTGTAAGGTGACACATTGTTTTACTTGGTCCTGATTAGCCCTTGTTGTATCTCACATTAATGGTAACCTCTTCTGCAATCACAGTTCCGTAGAGTCAAGCAAAGTAAGGAATCTTTCATATTACTAATTAGAATGGGGGAGCTTTTAAAATATTCCAGCTCTAATATACTGGCAATCACTGGTGCATTTTGAACTGCATATTATTCCTAAAATGTGGTAGGTTCTTTACAGGCAGACACTGGTCTTTGAGGTAGAATTTGAACAAAATTAGCATAAAATAAGAATAAGGCAAACTGCATTCTTTCATGCAGAGTGTTACCCATTACTAAAGAGTAAAGTGAGAAGGGATTGCATTTGTAACAGAATGTGTGCATAAGAGTAATGTTGATTTATGTTAAACAAAAACACAGAAAATGGTAGAAATTTGCTTTCCAGCCTGATTTATTAAATTGCTCCATAAACTGAACTCTCCTTCATCTGTGGCAAGATGACAAGATTATTACAGAACCAAATACATGGCCAGAGTTTTCTTAGTACTATGAAGAATGGATGACTTCTTTCTTTTATTCACCTTTCCTGCCCTGAGACAAATTCCTACCTTGGCCAAAATTTCCGGTATTACAATTAACAACACAAAAGTGATATTATATTGGATTTTTCTATTATCTTGTTGTTCTTTCAAATAAAAATAGTTGTGTAAGATTTTTTTTACTGAAAAATGTTGATAAGATAATAATAAAAAATTGTTTGTAATGTAGAAATAATATTTTGAAGCAGGTCTATCCAGAACTTCTTCAGTTCTCTATCTTCCTCAGTATAGTCAGTATGATTAATTGTATAATAATAATGCCTGATAATATAAGCACAAATCATACAGTGAATAACAAAGATGCTATATTATTGCATAGTTTAGCTGTATTTGCTTTTCTTACTTTAATAAAGTGTTCAAAGTTTGAGGTTCTGGGCGCAGATCTAGATAGAAAGACGTGTAAAGTGAACTGGCAGAGCTTTATCAGTCAAAAAAGGCCACATTGTTTTACTCTTACATTAATAATTAAAAGGTACAAGTGGACCTGAGAGTTAATAAGCTGAGGAAACTTTGGAACTGGGCACTACTAAATGGATTGGCTAATATAAGAAATATTCCAACCTTTCCTCCAGCACTGAATGTAACTTACAATCAATCTTTTGATTCTGAGGTGTGTCTCCACACTATTCTCATTAATATGGGCCTCTGCATGTTTTAGTGTATCAGGAAAAAGCAATATTGAAATAAGGTAACAAACTCAGCTGTCAGGAATCTTACCAAAAAGGAATGGCACATTACCAGTCACACTTTGTGAAAGGTTCATGACGGGACACCAGTAGGCTATAGATATATCAGCAGTTTCCCTGTACATGAGGAATATTTATTAAATCTATATTTCATGTACATACACTCGCCTCCTTGTTTGTCATAGTGAATTTACGAGTGATGGTTTATTCAGTCTGGAGAATTTAGGCTTTGGAAAGGAAAATGAGTTGAAAAACCTCTTTAGCATTACAGGAAAATATAAATTTAGGACCCTCAGAGCCATTGCAGTGGTATATATCCTGCCTTTGGTCTTCTTTTCTCAAGTGAATTTACTGTGGCCCATTACATGACAATCGTACCAACTAAATTACAGTAGCTCTCCATTAAATAACAAAGATATGATTCGTAGTGCACTTTACATTCTCAAGGCAGTTTGCTAACCCCCTAAGTGGATAATTGTCAGTTATCGCTTTTAAACTGTAAGCGTTGCATGACTTTATTAAAAGTTTCCAAGATCCAAAACATTACTGAGGTAATAGCAGTGTATACAGAAGTGGTATATATACACACCATTCTGGTATAGGGAGGAACAAAACCTAGAAAAGGTTTGGAATGTGTCAGGCTTTTAATAGGCTCATACATGTGCCTTCTTCTTCAGGTGCCTCAGCCTTCACATGTCTGTGGAAGGGGCAGAATTTTAGCTGAAAAAATCCTGATTATACCACTCCTCTCTTTCCTCACCAGATTCCTCCAAAAAAGTTGACAACCAGTAACTATCCATTCTTAAGTAGCTGTTTTTAATTGAACATACATAGTTGATTGGAACACAGGAGACCTGAAGACAAGAAGCAAAGAGGGCAATTTGTTAGACAACTTCATCCTAAGAAGGTAAATTGTCAATGGTATGACCACCAATATCATTATAAAGACAAATGGGTGCCCATACACAGGAACATCTGATGTCACAGACTGGCTCCAGAGCCATTTACTAGCCTTGACTCCACGACCCACTGTGTGATCTCCAAATCCATTGAGGGAAAGAGTATTTTACAGTAGTCATAAAGGAGTTCCTTTCTTTTTCTCTTTTATTTTTTCATTTAAGATATTATGTAAAAACATATTCTCTCATTTTCTGTTTCATTCCTCTTTCATTCCACCCAATGTGTTATCGCTTCTGTGACAGAAACCAAGATCTTTGCTCCCTTTTCTACCTTTCGTAATATTTTACTGGCAGATCCCTTAGACTTTGCAACTACTTTGCAAAGTACCTTTCCAAACCATGGTCCCTTACAACAGTACACTGACACTCTGTTGTAGGTGTTAGCCATTCAGGGATTCAATGAAACCAGAAGGACAGAACCAGGTGCTGTTAATGCATCTACTTAGTTTAAGGGAGATTTCATATTCACTATTCATGTCAAGACTACTCTAAGCTATCCCTCTCTGTGTCTTATCTCACTCATTTGAATAAAATGAGCTGCTCTTCCCTCAGTTCCTTCGTTGGAAATTTTTTGAATTTTGTGTTAAATTCTAATTACCCATGTTTATGCTTTTCTTCTCCCAGATATAATGAGAAGAGTGGGGTCATCTTGATTCCTTTTGTTTTTTTTTTTTTTTTAAGAAACAGTCTGTTGTGCATTACATAAATTAGTATTCCTGAACTGTAAGAAACTATCACCACCTACTGTTACATATGAATACGTGGAACTCATTTGCGGCCCAGATGTGGGCTGAAATTGCATCAGAGAGATATGCACAATCATAAAATGACACAATCATAGAGGCTGGAAGTGACCTAGGCCAAGTCAGCTCAAAGCAACTCCGATAAAAGCAGAGTATTCAATGCATTGTTTGTCAAACTTTTTAATATCTCCAAGGATGGAGCCCTGTGGGCATTATCCTTACATCTAGTCAGAATTTCTTGTGCTTGTGTCCATTGTTTCTCATTCTTCCAAGAAGAGTTTGGGTCCATTTTCTCTAGACCCTCCTACTAGGTAGTTGTAGACTACAGTTCTCCCCTTAGTCTTCTCTTAAGGCTGGAAAACCACAGTTCTTTCAGCCTCCCATTCTCATAAGGTTACCATTCATCAGAAAATTTCGAATAGACACAATGGAAGGGAGGCAGCAAGAGAGCTGGGAGGAAGGCTGTTGTTTCTGAAATCCAAGTTTCTTCCATGTAAGGTAATGATAAAAAGAGGTGATGATATATATCTTTTGGGTTGTAGAGCTGTGATCAATACTTGACTATGCAAGAATGTGACAAGGGGCAAATGTGATTATTTTTGAGCATTATATAACAAATTTGAACAGTATAATGTCTGCTTTCACTATTGCAATATCCTCTGTACTAGAAATTTTTATTCAACAGAACTGTTTTGGCATGGTGAGGTCATATGATTTTAGACGTTTATTGAGAAACAATGGCTTCAGAATACCCACCTGCAGAAACCATCCTTTACAGGCTTGCAAAGAACATGCTTCATTTGAGAAAAACAGCAGGCCTACAGAATTGATAGATAATTCATTTCACTCTGAAAATCACTATCTTAATCTGCCAAAAGTCCAGACTCTGCCAATGTTTCCTTGGAAAAACTTCTAGAAGATATAAAGTGTATAAAGGTACTTTAAAAGTTATTTGTCTGCCAGCTGACAGAGCAAAAGAGGATGAAGGGAGGATGTGAATATTATCATGTAGGCAACTGGAAAACAATGATTCAGTATTTCTCACAATGTAAAAATGAACCAATGAAACAATTACACAGGCAACTGAAAACAAATAAAAAGAACCATGTTATTAAAGTATGAAATTCATTGTCATAGGATGCTGTGGTAGTTAAGGCCAAACCAGTATGGAACAAATTTGTGGACGATAGAGACATAAATGGTTATTAAGTTAGTGAACTTGGGAAGTTTGTCAGAAGAATGATAGAAGCTGAAGCATTATAGCAGGAAAGAAATAATTTTGTACTTGCCTTGTCTTTTACATTCTTTCCATTTATACTGTTTCTGCTGGCCACTTTCAGAGACAAGATACCAGGCTAGAAGGGCCCTTGATTTGGTGAAGGGATAATAATTATTCCAGAGATATCATTGAAAGCTTGCCACTTTCAGATTTTCTGGGCAATGTGTCCCTAGTTTGCAGCCTGTGGCCTTGTAGGCCAAGGACTACTATTTGTTCTTCTGCAGACTATTCAGTATGCCGCGGCATGGCTGCGAATGGCAGTGCATATCGGAAGGAGACACTGCACAACATGAGTATTCTACTAACGATCACTTACAGACTTGGACAAGTGTACGCTCTATTTTCTCCCAGTGTTGTGGTCATCAAATTGAGGGAATTCTTGTTTATATTGCCCTTAGATGATGGTGAAAAACATTCAAATATGTTCTATGCTGTGCAATCTGTGTGTCGGGGAAATAAAGCTCACCTTATGAAGAACGAACATGTTGACATTAGAAAACCATGGCTTCTTTTACTCATTTACCTCATACATGCAATTAACGGATTGGTGTGTATTTTGCGCAACCATCCTAAGCCTCATGCATGTATAAAACCGTTACACCTGGTGAGCCTAATGAAAACATGCAGAAAACTCTGGAGAGTCATGATTTGATCCCCGATAGCTGCTACAATCAAATGTAGCCTCAGTTCTCTTCATAGCAGCCAACACCAAAATAAGTACTATCTGACTTTGAATGCTACTGGTTTCCTGTCTAAAATGTGGAACTTTAATATCGAAAATTAACCTTGCCAAGCATCATTACATGACAAAGTTACCAAGAAAACCTCCAGAGTCCAACACTCATGATTCATGAATCTAGCTGAGTTCAGACACCTGGAAAATAAAAAGCATTGTGGTTAGGTCTTGTGCTGTTTGATAGTACATTAGTTATAATATTGTTGTCATTGAGAACCACAGATGTAGTTATGCTGTGGAAAAGATACTTATTTGTACCAACAAATTTAATTCAAAACCTACATATCAATAAAACCTCATGAATTATATCATAGATAAAGATGGGACAAAATTCTGATATAACCCTTTGGCTAGGAAACATTGGCTATAAATATATGAAATTTAATTCAACAGCAAAGTAGAAGTCTACCAAATCCAGACTACTCGTTCTTTTCTATTTACTTTAATTACTCATATCATTGTTATCACAGCTGTATCTAAGAACCTTCCAAAATTAAGTAAATTCTGTCATCTTAATTTTCACATCTCATATGTGTGCAATGTTAATGGCAAATTATATGGCAGATCTGAGAAGTGGTAGACAACCTAAGATAAAACCACATCAGGAAGCAGGCTCAAAATTAAACAGGCTGGACAAGTTTGTGATAGTTCTCCTGCCTATATCACAACCCTGAATTTACTGAAAACTGTCTCTTGCAATTAACAACTGAAACCTTAGCTTTTGTCTGTACGCTACTTACCATAGTAAGGCTGAGAGAGCTGGAGTTGTTCAGCCTGAAGAAGAGAAGTCTCCAAGGAGACCTTATTGCAGCGTTCCAGTACCTAAAGGGAGCCTACAGGAGAGCTGGGGAAGGACTTTTTACAAAGGGCATGTAGTGATAGGACAAGGGGGAATGCCTTCAAGCTGGAAGAAGGTAAATTTATATTAAATATGAGGAAGAAATTTTTCACTGTGAGTGTGGTAAGGCACTGGCAAAGGTTGCCCAGAGAAGTTGTTGAGGCCCCATCCCTGGAGGTGTTCAAGGCCAGGCTGGATGGGGCTTTGAGCAACCTGGGCTGGTGGGAGGTGTCCCTGCCTATGGCAGGGGGGTTGGAACTAGATGATCTTCAAGGTCCCTTCCAGTCTAAACCATTCTACAATTCTATGATTCTGTATTACACAAAGCAAGGCTGTATGGCAGGTCATGTTTCTGGGCAAACGTGTTTCAGATAAATGGGCAATGCAGTGTCCTAAGTTTTCATGTTGTCATTCCCAGATATATAAACTTGCTATTTATAATATGTTTAAGAAAGAGAAGACTTTTTAACTTCTAGAACAGGATGAAGTATTTTAAACAAACAGATTAAAAAAAGTTATTAATAAATGCTGGAAAGAAACCAGACTTTTGCATATCTGAAGAACTTAGCAGAAATACTAAACTATTGACTTACCTTACATGACTAGTCTGCCAAAGGGGACTTTCCTGGGACACTTCCCTCTGCAAAGTATTTTCTTCAGATGCCTACATGTGTTCTGGTGTTCAGTCATCAAAGTAGCCGTATTTCAAACAGTGACCACAATGAACTTCAGTGGAGAAAAAATGCTTGAATCAGCTTTTACAGATCACTTCAGTACTCTAAGTTCTGTGGGAGATCAAAATGGATAATGAGAACACTGTACTATGACAAAAAATGTTTACAAATTTTTTCATATAGAGAAAAATAAGAATAAGAAATTTTTGAATTTGTTCAGAAGTCAGGTCTGGGTGTTATTTGAAACTATTTTTGCAAGTTCTTTCTCATTTGAATTAAGGAAGCAATCATTAAAATAATATTATATCATCTCTTCTGTGAAAAATCTCATAGAAAAGTTATTCCGATGCAGATAAACTTCACTGACACTTTTAATTATATTTAGTTTCAGTTTACATTGATCAATCTTTCACCCATCTTCCCTTTCCCTATAGCTTTTTAACCTTTCTATACAGTGATGACATTAGTTTTTCCTCAGGAGCTCAACCTGGAACCCTTGCTGATGAGGAAATGCTGCCCTTGATTTCTCTGGTTGAGAAGAGTTTGTGCAAATCTCTATAAGTACCTTTTTTCGTTATGTAGAAATTTTAGAAACGGCACAAGACCTAAATTTGGGAATTTTACTTGTGTATAGACTGGATGCTGCTGTGTTTTCAACATACAGGTCACGAGTTCCCAGAAAACTCCACAGAATCACTGAGTACTCAAGCCTTTGAGTCTCATCAGAGCACACAAGCACCTAAGTGATCACTCTTGCTTTAAAGAGTTGATCACAAAACATTGCAAAGATGATTCTTATTTTTGCAAAAGCAGCACATTCATTGATTATCCATCATTTGCATCACAATCATAGGCAGATTTCACATCTCCATCTACCTTTGACTTTCAGTTTGATATTTTGCACCAGATGTTTAAGATCTGGGAATATTATCTGGGAGATGAATTTGCCCTACAAAGAATTACTGGGGGGAAAAGAAAAAAAAAAAAGAGTTGATGGTAACAGTTCTTATTTTCTGAGACAATTTTTATCCTTTTCTCATATCTGTGTAAATCAATAGGAGCTGTGAATGCCTATAATGTGTAAACCTATGCTCCAACAAAATTCTTGTTCAGAGGACTCATAGGACATTGGAGATGGTGTGCTACAGGCCTCCTTGTGTGCTCAATCTGCAGATGCTCTGAGCCTATTCCCACCTTAACAAAAGAGCCCTGGAACTTGCGCTCAAGCTATAAATGTTAACACTTTCAGCTTGACTATAGCCAGTTCAAGCCTTAAATGTCAGCCAACATGGCAGCTATCATGTAAGTGGGGATTGAAACAAAGACCTTTTAGAATCAAAAGCATAGGCTTTACAATTCTGAATAAATCAAGCTTTTTAGGAGAACCTTGAACATACATACAGTGATCCATATGATTATCTGGCACCACGTTAGAGGGGAAAATTGCATTCCCAGTTGCAAGTTTGTCCTTTTGTAAAAGGTGGAGATGAAATTTAAAAAAAAAATAAAAATCCCTCTACTCTTTCTTTTCTTCACTTTGGATATATTACCCCACTTTTTCTACAAATTATCCCCTAAGAGTTTTCAGTCTTTTCAGAAAATATCCTTCGTATTAGATATGGAAAATTTTGTCCACACATTTTCCATTCCAAATGCCATTGTCTGTCACGTAGCTAATTTTACCTGAAAAACACGATTCATGGCTATAAGTATAGCATTAAAAGACTGGGACCTTGCAGTGTGATAGGTTTCTTGCACAAAAGAGATCAGTTCTCAAAAGAAGGAGACTCTGGATGAGATGATCCATTTAACTAGGTATTAACAGATCAACATAAGTCTATGCAGACAGATTCATTTCCAATTAAATTACAAATCTCAGTCTAGGTCTGTAACCAAGGTTCAATTAATTAATTGACTTGGTGTATACAAGCACTTCCAACAAGGATCTCCATTCATGTAGGACAGGGAGAGTCAGGATGAATGAGTCCTTCACAGTTTCCCTTCTGATGTAAAAATACTATCTTTTTAATTATTGGGTTTTGTCTCAACCATAGAGACTCAATTAATTATAAATTATTCATTTTGGGTACCATCACCATCCATATATGTGGCATTTTTTCCTAGATCTAACTCCAGCTTCTCTACATATGTAGATATGTTAAGAGGGATCAAGACTTTGAATTGCCTCACAACTTAGGATTTGATGGTTTCCTTAAAATCTATCAAAAAAAATGTCCTTATATTAAAAAAAACAAACAAAACAAACAACAACAACAACAAAACATTCATTCTGTTTATGGGAGAGAAAAATTTGTACAGACCCTGTGCACTCCTTGAACTGAACTGTTCCACCAAAGGTCAACACCACGTCCCAGTTTGTTTGCTAGTGGTAACAGATTTGTCAACCTTTTAAATTTCAACATTAGATGACCTAAAACAGTAGATGACCAAATGGATAAATCTCTTTCCTAACCTTTTTTACAGAAGAAACAAGACTGGTTAGCTGGATAACAGGTCTGTTGTCAGCATCAGCCCCTCCCTGAAACACCCCTATAAATTCCCAAATGCCTCTCATCACCTGTCCTTATACCTCCATCATATCAAGGACTCTTGAAAATCTACTGCAAGGTGAAGATTTCTGAAGAGTCAGAGCTATTCACACTTTTTCCCAGCTCAGTCCCAGTTGTTTTTACTTACTTCTTCATTGCTAGGAAACATCATGAGTTACAAATTGAGAGAAATGTTTACTTAGTCCTAACCATGAGTGTAGGTCAATGACTGAGGTCCCCATATAAATCAATAGCGCTGGAATAGGCAAGCACCCCCTTCTGGGCCACACATACTTCAGGACAGTGAAAGCAAGGATGAAGGAGCCCTTATTGGTTACCTTTCCAGCATGAAAAATCAAATGCAATTTGTCCATATTAGTGGGCTTAGTCTCTGTCCGATTATCTAGTGCCACAAAGATGTGACCCATGCCTATGCCTCTGATTTTTAATAAACACATTTGCTGGGTCTGATAGTTCGGCAATTTGTACAGAAAATTAGATGTAATTTGCCCTGAATGCCACTGGTTTCTCAGATAGTTCAAAACAATGCCAGGCAGCTCAGAAAATAACTGCAGCATCTCTGCAACTGAATCCGTCTGGAGACCAGATTTCCTTGCTGGAGCCCTCTGCTGCCTGCTTCAAATCCAGGCTCTCCACTGCCTTCAAATTCCATAGTCTCCTACTCATCCTCTTCAGCCTTCCTCCGTATTCTTCTTCCCTATCCTATTTCTCCCTTTTTCCCTTCCCACTCTTCCTTTGAAATTGTCAGTATAAAGGGTCTGATGCAATGATAAACAGGCTTGTTTTTCCTGTTGAAATAAAGTAGGTCAGTGCAGACTCTCCAACAAAAAGCTTTGCCATGGAGGCCTACACCTGCTCTCTCAGACCTGTACCTATCTCCCGCCTCTCCCCTAGCATTTCCAGGGGTGCCAATGGTTTTAGGATACCTGTGACTTTTAGTGATCTGTCCTGAAATCCCGATAAAGAGGTACAAGTTGTGCTTTTTTTGCTGTTGTTAATCTAGCAGTCCCCTCCTCCCCCTTTCTGTCCAGCGAGGGAGCCAGACAGCTGCTGCCTCTTCCATTTACCTTCAATAGGCAGTGAGAGCCTCCTTCTAGGTTACACTCAGCCCTACCCCTAAATAAAATTAAATAAAGTTTTGAGATACTATATAGAAAAGTTTCTCCGAGATATCCCGAGTTCATGCAGGATATTTGCGATCTTGTTCCACCGCTCCTGTCACTATTCTTTTTCTTCCCCTTTTTCTTCCTCCTCTCTCCCCACCCACTCTTTTTTCCCCCTTCCTTCCTTTCAGTTGCTTTTCTGGCTCTCCCATTTGCCTCTGACTTTCATTTCCGGATTCACCCTTCTCTAGCAGTAGAGAGATCTCCCCACCCGCTCTGAGAACAAGGCACTGCTGTGTAAAATGGGTTTATTTCTCTGGGCAGTGTTGTAGCAGCTTTCTGCAGCAGTTTAAAGAGAAATTATGAAAATAATATAAATGTTAAGATTAAAAAGAGCATCTCACAGAACAAACATCTTTTAATTTGAAGTAATAATAGTGCTAAAATCTCCTTAAAGTGGTGTTTTATGTAATAAGAACCCCACAGCATTTCTGTAGAACTGAAGAGAGGGGGAAGACATAAAAAAGACATCCCACCCTTTTTCTAGGTTATTTTTTTTTCCTATAATTACCAATAACCCACTATTAGGCTTCAAGGACAAAAATAACTCTTAGACTGTCTAGATATCAGATCAGAACTAGTCTTTTTCCCCCTGGCAGCAGTTTGGAAAGATGATTCCTCACGACACCTGAAGTCTATAATTGTCAGATCACTCATTCCCATGGAGAAGTCCAGGCAGGTGGTATCTGCCCTGTGATTATTTCTGTTCTTTTTTTACCTGGTTTCCACACCATCCTTAAATGTCAGATGTGGTACAGTTGAATATCTGCAGTTTTGGGAGTGAAGGAGAATTGGGAGAGAAGGGAAATGGAAGGGGTTAACTCTATGTACGCTGGTGCAAGCAATGCCAACTTTTGTGTTTAAATTCCTATTTCCAAATGGTTGCTGTGTGGTTTTTGTGATGTGTAGGGGCCCCAGGTGGGAGACGGGTCCTCCTGTGCGAGGTGCTGTACAAACACATTAAATTCCTTGACTTGAAGATCTTACAGTGTAAGTAGAGAAGACCAGGGAGAGGCTGGAGGGTAGAGGCAGAATGAGCACAATCTTTGTTTTACAGCAAACAGCTAAATTAAATGGTGTCCCCAGTGGGCTGAAAGAAATCTGAGGTAGAAATGGACATTGAACATCGATTACCTGAACCTTAGTGTTTTGCTCATAAAGTAGTTTAGTCTTCAGGCAAAATCTGGCCTCAGGTTTGATCTTTCAATAACATTCTTTACTTTCTTATCATTTTCAGAAGCAATGGGCTTTCACACTGATGCATTGTAAGGTAGACCAGGCACAAAGGAAGAGCAATTCGCTGCCCATTCATATGCAGCCGTCTCTTGTGCAGAGCACAGCAGGTATGTAACTGCTACCTAGACACACTACTGAGAATAAAGAAGATAGTGTTTAGCAGATACCTGGGCAGAATGACTAGCAGGTGGGGTTTAACCTTCATTCTTGAACAGAAGCGTTATCAGATTTTTAATGATCACAGAGTAGGCAAAGGATATACGCAGATTCCCTCTCTCTTTTTCTCTGTGTGCATCTGTGTGTGGGTATAAGATCATGTCTGTCTCTTGCAGCTGGGCCATGCCTAGGAGACTGGAATAAGTGATCTGCTAATAGAGGATAGTAAAAAGCTCCTTAAGATCAAAAGATAACAGTCTGTGCCTTTTCTCTCTTCTTTTTTTTTTTTTTTAACCAAAAAAACTGGGGTTCTATTCTCAGCTTTACCATTGAAGATGGGTGATTTGTCTCATAATTGTGTTCGCTGACTGCAGCAGATGGATTCATTACTAGGGCTGGTCAGAAATCTTTCAACACAATGTGTTTTTTTTTTGTGTGTGTGAAAATGATGAATCATCAAAACTGAAACTTTTCATGAAGATATGGCAGTGCAGGGGAAACTTTTGTCACAGAAGTTTTCTTCGCTCCCCACTGGGGCTTGTGATTAAAACCAAAGAAAGCAAAAGCTTCTCAATCTTGGGGGAGACCAGAAGATAGGATATGTGGGCACTGAGGTTTTGAGTTTCTTTTCTGCTTATTCTGAACTGTTTCCTTTCTGAAGGAAGTGTGTTAGTTACTTTACTATCAAAATTTTCAGCACATTTCCTTATATATGTGTGTGTACATAGAGAAATGTACACAGAGTAGAACAGCTTTAACAAGAAGAATGGAGAGAAAGATGATGGTATGTTGAACAGTTAAGTGAATGCAGGTCATGTCCCCTATTAAAGCCACCATATGCCTTTTTGGAGTCAGTAAAGCATTTGTGATCTCCAGAGGGAACAGCTTGCTCATTACAGACCCTTCCACCCAAATCCACCAGATCCCATTCCTTTTGTTTCAACAGAAATCACCAAAATAATCCAGAGGGACTAATGCTCAAGGAAAAGTCTTGAAGGCAAAGTCACTTAGCTTATGACCACAGCTGAAGAGCAACATTTTACAAGGAAAGGAGGTCATGAGCCTAGTTATCTGCTCATGTTTATACCCTGTAAAGCCTTTTCCCCTCTGAGCGTTTGTTTAACTTGTATATAAACTATTGCTGATTGTACTGCTGCCTTTGGGATCCAATCTTATGCATGACTTACCCTGTGCATAAAGAAGTTTGTCTTGGACCTCCTTAGCAAATGTTCAGTCTAGGCTCTAATCAGCACAGAGAGAGACACTTGCAACAGGAGCTACAGCCAGCAAGAGGCCTATTTAGAAGACAGGCAGGACACCAAACGTCTTTTTTAAATAGGGCAAGGCAGCTTGCTAATGGGCAGGAATATGGCCCTGAGGTTTCAGCATACGACAGACACGTAAATGACAGTTGCACTGTAGCAATGGAATCAGTAAGACTGTCCGATCAGTGGGAACAATAATGGGGAACAAATAAAGGACCAGTGAGCAGTAAAAATGTTAGGTTGGGATTTATGTGGAACAGAGCAGAAAGGAAAAGAAGGAAAAGATGTCAAAACTTCTTTCCTAAAATACCATGGGAGTCCATAAAAAGGCATCTCAGTAATGGAATAAGAGCAAGAAGACCTAGATGAAGATGGCAGCAAAGCTGAGGTAAATCTCACCAAAGCAAAAATACGAATAGTCCCAAATGTTACAAAGGTCCATTCTATTAGCAGTCCTACCTCTTCCTTTGAGTTTTTCTTCCAGGCCTACTGCAGTTGAGGTTTTTCCATTTCTACACTCTTTCACTCCTTCTGCAGTGACTTGCTTCTGATTTAGAAATATTTTCCCTTTAAGGAAAAAGTAACCCTGAAATACATAGTCAGGAGATCTCCCTGCAGCACATCTGACAGATGTTCTTTCTTTTCCGGACGAACAGTAACGTGCAAATCGTACCAAGCCTATTGTCTAAGTTGATTAACACACTGCAGTCCACAAAGGTCTTCATGTTTGTAACGTTGTTTAAGGTGAACAAAATTATAATAATAATTGTTAATTTCAATTGCAAATAACATCTTCCTTCCATCCAGTTAACTTTTGCTCCTTCCTACTGGATATTTACACCAACTTTTTCAACCTTTTTTTTAAAAGGTTCAAAGACCATTCATCCTAAAAACATGCGAGACAACTTATGGAGAGCTGCTACAATGGTTTTCATCTTACAAAAAATTAAAAGATAGGCTAAATTGTGAATGTTTAATTACTATTCCCTCATAACACCTTGTTTGTTTTCTTGCTTACATGCATGTACATGTTTATATAATGCAACGATAAAAAAGGTAATGATTTCATGGCCCAGTCCTTCGATGTTTTATGAATCAGCTCAGACCACAGATGGAGAAACACTGACTTACTCTTGTTCTTTATTCTTTACCATAAAGTCAGTGCAGGATTCCCACCCCATGTCTTTTCTCCCCCAAGATATATTTTTACAGCTATGACCAAATTTAAATGTCACAAGGTATTTGGCTTTTATCCATGTTATCTCTGTGCTATCCCCTTTATAGTTAAGGTGCCATCTAAAGCCTGATTCTCTTCAATCATTTTATGCATTTATTTTGGCAGAAACTTATTAGTATACTCTGTCAGGACAAAACTTTGCACTATTTGATCACTCCTTATTTGCATTTTTAATAGTCCCCATTAGACAGACTCTGAACTAATTAGCCAAGCATCTGTAATAGAAAACTCCTGTTTCCTATTTTCAAAACTACGAAACTAATGGCTAAAGCACTACTAGAACAATTAAGTAATAAGAAAAATAGTGTGTTAAGATTGGCAATAGTGCAGATGACATAAATCACTGCAATAATGACTTGCAGCTCAAAATGCTTAAGAAGATAAAAAATTAACATACACTCTGTTTCTGTGGTCTACAAAATAGTCCCAGTTAAAAAAAAAAAAAGAAAAAATGTACATAATATATATGAAGCTATTCCAGTTTTGTTGAGTTTGGATTTTTTTTAGTCTTTAATGTGACAAAAACTGTCCTGAAGACAAATAAACCACAATTCCAGCTACCAAGTTTTCAATGTGTCTGCAGAACTTATAAATGCATGGGTTAAATATTAGTGAAAAGTGATGAAATATAGGCTTATTAGCCTAATCTTTTTGACTCAGGTGGTGGAGGAGCCCACAAGGAGAGG
>VZSZ01004690.1:360574-414506 GCA_013398815.1 Ibidorhyncha struthersii | reverse complement strand
ATCAGAGCTGGTGTGTGCACAGTTCTTCGGGGCCATGGTTCCAATTTGTTATTGCTAAATGATAAGGGATTCTTGAAATGAAGAAAATCATATCTTCTTCATAAAATCAACTACTAGAACAATTTGTCGCAGGGTGTCCATGAGTGAAGGACTCTTTCATTTAATTTTTTAGGACTGTTAATTTCTACTTGTACCTCATTACAAAAGCATTAAAAAAAAATTACATTTATTCTGGCCCAGTGAAGCATGATGTCATGTCATAAAATCACAATTTGCTGATGTCCTGGAATCTCTAAAATAGCTTATGCTTCCCAGATGATATTCCCTGTAAATCTAGGAGGTTTCGGTGGTTTGGTTTGGTTTTTTACAGCTTGTTGTTTTGAGGTTCTAGATGGCAGTAGGCTTGCTTGTTTAAATGAAAAAAGGTATTATTTTCTCAAATTCAGAAGAAACCTTGAGCTTAGTACATACCCTTTGATCAGCACCTTACATCACACTGGAAGTGTCAAGTAATTCTGGAGAAAACCACGCAAGACTGAGACTGGATACATCCAAGTTGGAATCAATTACAGTTAATGATAGTTTGGGTTCATTAGCAGGCAGAAGAGTAACCCACGGGGCAATTCTGCTTTTTATGTTCTGTTGTCATCATCAGGTGCTATATCCTGAACATATAAAAAGACACATTGTAAGCTTGAAAGATCTGTTGAGTACAAAAAACCAATAAATCCTCCCATATACAGAAGTGTGGAAGTTAAGTAGATGAATTATCTTGTGTGTCTCCTGAGAGAAGCTCAAGAGACTTGGTTTGTGATTTCAAAAGGCTTTCTTTAGGCATGATATTACAAATGCTAAGTTCAATTATGTCCTGGAATCTGCTTCTCTAGTAGTGTTTAAAGGCAAGTCAGAGACACATCTGTTAGATATAATTATCCTGCCTCAGAGAATAGAACTGGATGAGACAATTTTAGAAGGTCCTTTCCAGCCCTAAATTTCTGTGATTATTTTATTC
The DNA here is from genome assembly GCA_013398815.1 of Ibidorhyncha struthersii. Taxonomy (NCBI): domain Eukaryota; kingdom Metazoa; phylum Chordata; class Aves; order Charadriiformes; family Charadriidae; genus Ibidorhyncha; species Ibidorhyncha struthersii. The sequence goes on along the minus strand of VZSZ01004690.1, from coordinate 413,494 downwards.
CTGTCCTCCTGAGATCTGGCTTGGAGTCTGTTGTTAGAGAGTGACTTAACCTACTATTTAAGGACCACATAAGGACCACATAAATTGTGTCTTGACCAACATCATAATATCATAGTTCTTGAACTTCCTTGGATGTACCAGAAAGTTATGTGCGCTGGTGCCTGGATAGTTTAATCCTAAATGTCTTACTATTTATAGCTCTCTATTCTACACCTCCTACATTTACTGTCAGACAGTTATTGGTCAAGTTGTTATCACTTAAGGCTAGAACTGGCTTTTTTCTTCACCCTTCTCCAAAACTTTGTTCCCACTCATTAGGCATTAATCTGCATTTTTGGCTCACTTGTTCTATAAGATTAACCAGGAAAAGTTAAAATTCTCTTATGATCTTCCAGGTTTATCTCCTGGATGAATTTTTATAGGAAATCCTGGGAGAAGAAATATAAATTTATAAACGTACCAGGGGATCTCAAAAAGATGTGTAGTATTGACTTCAGATTCTGCATTTAATGTAACAGTGCACATGTTTTTTTCCTCCCTGCTTTCGTCTGGAGTAAATTCACGAGTTTGAATGTATAGATTTTTGCTCTTTTGAGTAGGGTACAAAGAAAAGTTCTGAAACACAATACGCTTTGCAATGTTGTTTGCAGGAGCTCATGGATGTTTTCCACCCCCAAAAAAAATGTCTAAACAAAGATTTAGAAGGTCAACTCTCTCCTCTTCTGTCACCTGAGATTCGGAAGGAGAAGTTAAGCAGGTAAATAAGTAAAACCAAGAGAGAATTTAATTGTCTAAAGACTAGGCTAGTGTTAAGGCTGTGTTGGTTTGGGGGGGGCAGATTATGATGGCCCTTATCTTGCGACTAAGTGCAGGTCCAGCCCCTCCAATCTAGAAGCCTATGTCAGAGCTGGTAATGTCATTTACTCCTATGTATAGTCATATTTAGCTCTGCCTTGAATAAATGTCTGGCTATTATGGAAATATTTCTATGACACAACCTGTAGCAGAACCTCATTTTTGTGGTCGTCTTCTATTTCCAGTCCGCAGATATGAAATGTCAGGTTATACCTACTTCTTTCTGTGGTAACAGTATCTCTCCGTTTACAAAACTTTCCTCCTAGTCTAATGTTTGTTTTTTTTCATTGATAAATACACAGGGAGCAGTTACATCCTGCCTCAGCCTGCCTCTGCTGAACTAAACATACTGATCTTTTTCCATTCTCCTAAGAAATATAACCTTTTTCCCAGTTACTACATGGGTAAGGGTAACAGAAGAAACTTAGATAATAGTTCCTAATCTCTTTGCTTCAGATGGTCTTTGCAGAAAACTTTGAGCTTTGTCTCACTTGGGCAATCAGCCATATATTTTTAAAAAAAGTGGTTATCTGTGTAATTGTTTTCTCTGAGTGATTCATCATTGTGCACAGATATATTTGCATATAAGCATTTCCATATCCATTTATGATTGAAAAGTGCTTGGCATGGATACGGACACCCAGTACAACCTGATCTTTTCCATTTGCCTGCTGGAGGCCAGAGGGCTGATGTCATGCCAGGATGTACATTCCTTTCAAGCTGAAGTGTCTAGAAAACCTGTGAAACCCTGGGAGGTAAAGCCAGCTACAGTTCTCAAGGCAACTACATGGTACTTTCTGTTACAAAAGGATCTTGGCAGTTGTAGTGTATCCATTACTTGTTGCTTGCAGGCATTGTCTGTACCCAGACACTTCGAAGGGCAACCTTTGCTCTCGTGAACCCACACACCAGAGTTAAGTCAGCAGATGTCATGAGAAAACAGCTTGTCTATCATGGTGAGGAACATGAAAATATGTTTCAAGGTTAAACTCAAAGCTCCTGCAAACATCCAAAGGTTTTCAGGTACAGGTTCCTCTTCTACTGAGTTAAAAAGCTTTAAAAAAGACTTAGGCAGTTCTTAGTTGCCACAGTTTACACATACCTTCCAGCCTCCCTTTCCTCAGCCATCCTTGATTTCAATGCAGTTCTGCCATTTGTAGCTTGAATCTTTCCCAATCCTTTCAATTTTCCTTGGCTGTGATGGTTAAAACATAGTCCCCACCCGCACCCCATCAACAATCAGAAACGAGGAAGAGATATCTATGATCCTGAGGACCTAGTATAGTTGGGAGACTTGGAGCAACCTCAAGATAACTCAGCAGCAATATCTATCTCCAGCACAAAAGCTATAGCTACCTTCAGTAATAAGCTAATTGAGTGGTTTTCAAGAGTGGCCTGGACATCTGCAGTGGACTCTGAACTACCTCTGAGGAATCAGCATAAGCCAATCCTGTTCTTAGTGGACTTGGATTATCCATTTAGGTTTCATTCTTCTCATGGGAAATTCTAGGAATATTTAAAATTGGAAAGATTGAAAACTGCTGATGGTGTTTAGAGCACCCACAGAGAAAGCGGGTCTCTGAGGTACAAGCTCATCCTCCAGGTGAACGGATTCAAGCCTCTCAATTTTTGTGGAATGTAACTTCCAGGCTTTAGACTCTCTGGCACAGCGGTATCTTCTTCCCTACATGCCAAACTTGGAAGGGAGCACAGGAGAGAACAGACAACTCATGAAGCCTGAAGGGGAAGGAGTAGAAGTAAGCAGGGTTTTAACGTAGTTGGTAGGACACTTGTTGGGGTAATGTGTCTCCTGGGTGAAAGCGCTGACTTTGATGACACGGTATCACCACGATGACAGTGTTCCTAACAGAAATAGGCAGAAAGTCCTCCACATTCCTGGAAATATAAGTTTTAGATGTTTTCTCTTAAGAGAGGCCTTCAAGCTTTAGTTTCTAATTAGAGACACCTGTCAACATAACGGTGGCTCAAGCCTTTAGGGCCCAGAGAGTGATAAGATTTTAGGTAGGTTCTTTGCATATAATTTCCTTCTATCTCTACCCCTTTGGCACAGAGGATCTTTTAGACTGGTCATTTAAGCCGTCTAACTTTGCACAGGAAACCCAGCCACTCAGCTTGGAGTAGGTTCATAAACCCAGGCAGTAAAACATCTCAGATATGGCACCAGAGGCTGCATGAACATTTTACGTCGGTATCTCAGATCGATTTGGTGGCAAATTCCCACAACCAAGTGCCGACTGTCACTTATACCCTCATAGCATGGAGGGGCGAAGCAGCTCAAGTGCAAACCAGGCTCCCTCCGCTGAGTTTTGCAGCCTGGAAAGCCAACTTGCTTCCCTAGACCGGAGTCGGGGGGAGTAAGACAACAGAGAGGCAGCATGGATGACCAGGGATTTTGAGCTGTGATGTGAGCTGCCTCTTCGATCTAATGTGCTTCACCTCCCTCAAAAAAAGAATCTGGGGGAAGCTTTGCAAAAAGACGCAACTTTTCCATTGTTATTTAAAGAGTCGAAGCTTGCCTCTGTCTTGTGAAATCGGCTGAGGGAGAGCCAACCTTGTACAGATGTGTGACTGTTTTGACTGCTCACATACTGCGTGGAGAACTGCATCTTGCTCTGGTCTCCTGGGTCAAGAGAGGGCCAGATTGAAGGGTGGAGTGAGGGAATTTCATGGCTTGGTTCTATAACTGGTAATTAAATAAAGCTTGTCCTCAGATATATTTGTGGAGCCACCCAGAATTTGATCTCCGCCTTTACACAAACAGCAAGTTCTGAGTGAGTTGGACGGGGACTCGGGATACATGGTCCTCTTCCCCACTCTCCCTCTGGCCTTCTGAGCAGTAACTTCTTATCCCTGTATTTCAAAATCTCCATTTATAAAGACAGGGTAATGAAACTGAACACCCTTGTAAAGTGTTTTGAATTCTACTGATGAAAAGCTAGGTATTAATAATCAGTGCTAACATTATTACTGCAGGAAGGAGTTTTCCAAAAAACACCCAAAGATTTATGTCTACTTAGGCTTCATCAGCTTTTATTCTAGACCAGCCAGTACATAGCTTGGCTTCACTTATATTGTAATTTAGAACCCTTTTGCCCTTTTAAACCAGTCAGCTGTTTAAAACTTTTTCAAACCCGTACCGTAAACCCATACCTGGAAAGTCTCCATGCCAGCCTCTGTTTTAGAAGAACCATTACCACTTCATCAGCTGCTATTGATCTCAACCTGGTGATGTATTTGTTTTTCTCTTCCCTGAGGATGTTATTTATGCCATCCAGTTCATTAAATAAATTGAATAGCCAGTGCTGGGAGACCATTGCCCTGGCAGTTCTGACAATCTGTTCCTTGTTGCATCTCTGTCTCAGAAACCGCTGACCAGAGGGCAGAAACCCAGAACATGTGTATTAAATTATCTGCCTGCTTCACATAATCCCAATAATCATTGTTCTTCTTTGTCTAGCGTACTCCATCCCTGCCAGAGCCCAACAGACCTAATCTAGATTTACTATTGCTACTACCATTATTATCATCATAATTATCATTATTATTACCATCATAATTCTCTTGGATAAATCTTATTGAACAATTTCTGAAGGCAATTCTGGGCTGCGTGCATCAAGACATCCTCACAGTACAGGGTGAGAGGACCGCGATCCATCTGTAGCTGACCTTTGTGGATCCTGGAGCCAAAATACTACTGAGCAACTGGGAAGGGTTCAGAAAGTAGCAACGTCATTAAGGAGAACCTGGATGCTGGGAATAACCGAAAGAGCTGTGTATCTCAGTATCTCAGGCTGGATTTGAGTATACAAAGGATTTGTTAGCAGCTGGATAGCAAGGGCTTTGTAGTTCAGTTGACCCAGTCTTGTAGATACACACACACATAGAGTATTACAAAGGTTATTTGCAAGCTGCAGTTGTCCCCAAAATAGTAGTACCCTTGCCATGTTCCCAACGAGGATACCTAATAGTTGTACTTTAGATGTTAGCAAATCTGTCATCAATTAACGGTCATATACTGATAAACATTGCAAAGTGGTTTAGACATAAGAGAAATCATGTCTGAAGTGAACCAGATTCTGGCTACAGGACTGTGAAGCCACTGACTGTTGTTTTCTGAGAACAGGACAGTGTTATGCCATTTTCTCGCCATCTGCAGTTAAGTTCAGGGCTGCTGGAGAAGTGGAGCTTAGAGGACCATCCAGCAGCCACTGTGGTTCACCCAAATGGGCTGACGCAACATCCAAATGTTGCGCCCTGTGGAAAAAAAAAAGGGGGGTTCCTTGGGGGAGGAAGTGCTTGTTTCATGATACTGTCCTTGGTGAACACCAGTACAAAATGATGCTCATAATCTCATGCAAATCTCAACTTCTTCTGAAAGGAGTAGCCCTAAAGCACTCCTCCTAAAGAACCCTCTGCAACCCCTCACTTTCAGTACCTCTTTTCAGCTGGCCTTACAACACTATCAGATTGCAGTCCACAGGAGGAAGCAGAGCAGCTGAAAATTTATCCCAGAAGAGAAAAAAAAAGGTCAAAATTCACCAAGTAGCCATAAAATGACTAGTGCTGACAGGAAAAAGACAGCCCCTTGCACGAGGCAGGTCTGAAGACAGATTGAATTTATGTTTAGTTGCAGCCTTCATTCTGACTTTTATTTGTGTCCCAGCAAGGATTTGGGAGGACCCCCTTAGGGTCATGTGGTTACTTTACTTCAACAGCACCTGCCAGTTCACCCACGCTGGTAATAAAGTATATCTCAAATATATTCGAGTCTGGGATTGTTTGGCTTTTGGGGTATTTTTATATTCACCCGCTTGCTTTACTTTAGGATTTTTTTTAAGCAGGTACTTTCTGAAAATAGGCTGCAGTGCTTCTGGCACTTTGATGCACAAGAATTAATTTGACAAACTTGAGTTTTGTTTTTCATTTTTGCTTTTGCAACGACGATGGCTTGTTTTTCTGCTTGGCAAAGTCCATTTTGCTTGCAAGAGGCCATGTACCATCTGCCGATGAGAAAAGCCCAAGTACTGAAACCACAGGTCTTGTTGCTGCAGCAGCTGCTTATATGGAAATGAATCCTGTGCCCAAGTGCGAACCTGTGTTTTATGGGCAGAAAATCTCGGTACTGTTAAAACGGAGCATGACTGATTTAGAAAAGGGATGGATGCCACAGTGCCTGTCAGCCCAGGGTCTAGACTGAACAACAGCTCTTCTCATCCCAAGTTGCTGTCACACATGCTTACATGGCAACCTCCTATGGGTGAGCTTGACGGGACTTCACTATACAATGCTTCATCTTGAAAACGGGTGGAAAAAGGAGGAAAAAATCACTCAGGATTCATCTCTATACTAAAAGTATGTGTCTACATACCAGTATCATCACGTGAGACTGGTGTCTAAGCTCCCATGAGAGAAAGCAGAGAGCAGCACAGCTCTTCAGTTGATTAAATAAGCTGAGTTCCATTCCTTAATATTTAGAGAATGGAAAGGAAACAAAAAACCCAAACACTTTATAAGTAGAAGATGAGAGATCTCTACGCATGACAGCTGATCTGAAAGAAAACATCCAGCTGTAGGAAATTCCTACACAATAAAATTGTGACCCACTCCCCTCTTCTTTTTAGTAATTCAAACCTAGAATGTGTAGCAGGATCTAAAAAACTTCTCTTTCCTTTTATTTTCTTTACCCCTTTCCTTTCCAGCTGCATCCAGGGCATCTAACTGAAATTCATCTTGACTCAGCTCTGTTCAGAAAGCACTGCTCCATCCCAAGCAGATTTGCAAGAAGGCTATCCGTTCCCTTGCAGGAAGATACCTTCATCTTTACAATGGCAGTCACAACACTGACCTCTCTCCTGTGGCTGAGACCACGTGCTATGGGGCACACACCAGTTTGACCCTAACGAGCAAAGAAGGGCAAACTGTGCACACTCCTTGTCAACCACTAAATACAAAACGTACCCATGACCGTACAAGCTGGAGCAGGGCGTGTGCATGGCTCTTTCCATGTATAATTAATCAGTGTTGGTGCTCACCTGAGCACCTGAAATTGCCCAAAAATGTGTGATCACGGCCCCCCGATGGGGCCAGAAGCAATGACCCCTTTCAGTGCTTGTTCAGTGGAGCGTGTGGGTCTCCATCAGGTTCATACCACCCCAAAACAGGCAGTGTGGGACGTGACAATTTGCCCAGGAGCCTGTCTGTCTAGAAACAAAGTGAATATTGATGAAGGGAATTTCTTTCTACATCAGAATTCAGCTCCACAGTCAGATCATTGAGTTTTGTTTTTAAAACAACCATGATTCCCAGATGAAATGATGGCATTGGACCCATTGACGCCGGCGTTAAGCCATCAGGCAGGGTGTATAGAAGGAATAGACTTGACTGTGAACAATCTGAGACTGGAAATTGTTTCCAGCTATCAGTAGTATGAAGTTCTGTGGATTTACAGGGATGATGTGTCTACATGTTTTAAAAAAGAGTGTGAAAAATCTACAGAAGGCACTGAATGAACTTGGTAGTTGATCATTGCTGTTTGTTAATCATATTTGCTAATCACATAGATTATCATATTAAACTGATTCCCCCGAGCTTCTGCCGGTTCCCTTCAGGAGGAAGAAAAGGACTTGCATCCTCCTCATGGTTATCTTGGTTTGAAGGGAGAAGGACCTCTATTTTTCTTCCCTGGAAGCATCCAAGAATTGCTACAGATAAACACAGGGTGCACTTACTGCTATTAACATCTTGCAGGTGCCTGATGAATGCTCCTTTCTTACACATTCCTCATCGGGCCCATAAGCAACTTAAAGTCAAGAAGGCGTTTTCTCCCCAGATCAGATTGGCAGTAAAAGCTGACTGGGTTTTTTTTTGGCCTGTTTGTTTGTTTGTTTCCATTCCTTTTGTTTTCCTTTTATCTTCCTCTGAGACATAGTTTGGATTTTTGGATTATCTTCAACATTCCAGAGGTTCTACACCTTGTAGAGAGCTATCACCAAGACCTGCAGCTCTCTAGATCTCTTCCAGCATCAAACAGCACTTTGTGATAGGCCTACTGTTAAAAACAAAACTCAAAAAACCACACAAGGTCTAAGGTTTGTCCAATGACAATAGGAGATATCCTGTGGCTGATGGTGTAGGACGAGTGTCTGTAAATTGACTATCTGTGATCTGCTTTAAACTACCGCTTGTATTTGCTCCAGCTCCCTGTAAACACTTGTAAACACCTTTTAGAGATCCACTGCTCTGTGAATTAAGGGGAGTTGGGAGGGAGATCCGACTGCATTTTGGGTGCTAGTCTTTGACCCATTAGTTGTGAAATAGGTCTCTGTTGTTTGCAAAGCGTGTCTGGTGGGAAGGTGGCCTCATGTCTGCACAGAGCTGTGGGAATCCTCTGGCACTTCAGGATGGATTTAGGAGCTGAGCTGGAAAATAAGAGATCTAAATAAGGCTTGCGAGCTGCGTTGCACCTCTCGTTCTCTCTGCAAGGCCAAGTCCACTTATCAGACTCTATCCCATTTCTAGGAAAGGATTAGTCCACCCTGTCTTACAACCCCTGATACTTAATGGGACAAGGAAATTAGTTTACGGCAATTAGACAACATCCACAGCCTGATCTCACTGAAATGGCCTATAAATGTTTTTTAGATAGGCAGAGCCTGTTCTTTGCCAAGCCATTTCTTATCACACTGGATGAATATTCCTGAATAGGATTATACTTTTACTTTCCTTTCAAAATATCCAACAAATGGCTTGCTCTCACTCATCTCAGAGATGATCCTGAACTCACAGCTCTTCAAAGAGGAAACCTGGCAACTTTCAGGATTCATTTCTTCTTTGCTATCTTTTTTTTTTTTTTCAGAAACATAATTGCAACACACTTCCAAGTGGAAGCACACCTTTTAAAAGGGCAAGTACATTTTTTTACACAGCCTAAGCTCCAGACTGGTTTGTTTATTAGAGATTTTCCTGTGTCTAAAACTCTGCACAGCAGCGGGGACTCCAGCTTGATGTAGGTAATCAATGAACACTAAAAGCATATATGAGCAAAAAGTGTTCAGGTTTCCCTTTTGGTTTTAAAGCGGTTCTCTTTCTGCCTCCCTTATGTTTAAAGCCAAATAATAATAAAACCCAATAACTATGTTTGGACTACAAACATTTATGGGGAAAAAATATGCAACACAATTCCCACTTTTAACAGCATGGTCTACAACCATTTCATAGGGTGTTTGACGGTCATCATCTTTTCACAGGGGGGCAGCATCCTTTCTGTTCAAATAGGCAACAAAAATGGTACTTCCATTGTTCAGTGGCATTGATGTGAATCCCCAGCGATTAAGCCGTTCAAGTACATGAATCATTTTGCATGAAAGTATTATTCTCATTTAGTGAATTCTCAAATAGACATTTGGAAATTTCCATCTACTATTTACTTTGAGACATCATTAGCACGAGAAATTGAGCTTTTGTCATTTTTTTTGTGGCGCAGAAACTATGAGAAATTTCAGTGAAAAATACCATACTGTTTTGTCTCAATAATTCAGTTGAAGAGAAACATTTTAGCCTTCCTGAAATTGAAATGCTCTAGTTTGACTTGTTGAAAAGAACCTTTGTTTGGAGATTTTTCATCATTAAACTGTGTTTCTCTGATGTGGTGTGTTAGAGCTAGAGTCTCCAAAGCGGTTTGAATGTTTTTCCTTTTGTAGGAGAAAGGCTTTATGGTCAGATTACATCTCTTGTCATGCACCAAGTAAAACTTTGTCAAAAGAATGCATGACTTACAGTAAGCACATGGTGAGCAAAGTCTACCAGTCAATTCATTCCACAAATGTGCATGAGATTTTGAACTACAAGTCCCATAAAGCAATGCATTAGTAGGACAATACTATTGAACTGGTTGGAAATGAAGTACCTCACACCAGATCGGCAAAACAAAAAAAATCCAATACCTAATAGACAGTAAACGGTGCATTTACCGTCTTCTTCAGGACATTTCAATTTTACAGGAATGCATTTTCTGCCCAGAAATCAGTTAGAAAAAAACTAACCCTCTCTATCCATTCCAGCCTTTTCAGGGTTAAGCTCCCAGGAAAAACTATCAGTGTAGTCTATACAAGTAACTGTATCTAACTTGTTCTCCCAAGTAATGAGCAATAGGACAAGAGGAAATGGGCTCAAGTTGCACCAGGGGAGGTTTATTTTGGATATTATGAAAAATTTCTTGACCAAAAGGATTCTTAAGCTTTGGAACAGATTGCCCAGGGAAGTGATGGAGTCACCATCCCTGGAGGTATTTAAAAGATGGGTAGACGTGATGTTGAGGGACATGGTTTAGTGGTGGTTTTGGCAGTGTTAGGTTGCTGTTTGGACTCGATGATCTTAAAGGTCCTTCCCAACCTAGACAATTCTATGATTCTATGGTTCTAACAGTCTATAGACACTATGGTTCTATACATGTTAGTTTTATGCACATACATATGTATACAGTAAGTGCAATACTATAGGAACTATATCTATACATTTTTACTGCATCTGGCATGAAGGGATCACAATACTAAATGGAAGCCATAAACATTTCAGTAAAATAATAATTAAATACTTAAAAAGTCAAATTCCTTCCTCTCTGTAGCCAACAGTTTGTCTGTAAAAACATTGCTCCTTGTTCAATGAACCTGCTTTTGCACGAGGAATGGGGTTACTTAGTCAAGAAAAGGGATTGAAACTCAGCCCCATATCCTGGGCCTTGGACCCTTGAGTCTGAAGCTTGAAGCAGCTTTGGAAGCAGATGCCTTTTGATGATGGGAAAAGGCTCATGGTCTGATGCACTGGACAGCTACTGGAATACAGTGTCCACCTATGGCCGCGCATGCAGTAGAGCAGCACAGCTGGGAACATTCGCCACACACTGTGTCCCAGTCTAACTTGAGCCACTGTCAATCTGCCACGAGCTCAGGGAGGGGGAAAATAGCATCACCAGGCAAGTTCCTCTCAGGTCACTTCATGCAAAAAAAAAAAAAAAAGAGAGGCTGGGAAGGTGGACAAGGGGATCCTGGCTACAACAGAGCGCCTGAAGTGTTTCTCCTTGAGCCCTGCCAGGAGCAGGAGAAAGTGCAGTGTTTTGTTCCCCTGCACAGAAGTGAGAGCGTATTGAGGCTTGGATTCCCCTCTTAAAACATATGAAAGTTCTTGAAGAAAAAAACATACGCATGCACAGAGCTGGCTGGCCCTTTTTTTCTAGGTACTGGAAGTCAGACTGTCATCTGTGTCAGATTTCCTCTTGGCACCAGAGCTGGCTGGCTCTCCCTTCCAAGACTGCTAGCCAATGGCAACAGAAAATTTATCATGACTCGACTTCTAATTGAGTTTGCCTCTTCTTTCTGCTGCAGCCACAGCAGGCTTGGTCTGCTGGTTGTAAGCGGATTTGCAAACGACACCCAAAATGTTCCAGGACAGCAAATCTACACAAATAGGGCATACTTTCTTCTGTTTTTTTCAACCCCAGAAATAATAATAATAATACCCTGCCTGATTTATAAATAGAAACTGGAGAACCCTTTGGAATTGACTCCATATCCGCTTCGACTAGATGGATGCAGAGTTTATCCTCGCTGGAAGCTAAAAATCTAGGAACACATCAGGAGTTGCAGCAAAGGAGAGGAAGATGGGAGGAAGAGGGGGTCCTGGGTGGGGGAAGATATTTTTCTTCTCTGCCAGCTGCTGCTGCCATGGCTGCGAGTGCCTGGAAAGAGGGAACGGAGATTTGCCAGCCAAAGGGAGGGAGGAGACAAGCAGGGGAAAACAGGAGGTGCCCTGAGGAGGCATTCAAGGTGATGGACCCCAGAAGAAGGGGGGAAGAAATCATTCCCTTGCTACAAGTCTACGTGTGCATGGCATATTTCCCAACACCAGGATTCCTTCTCTTTCTATGGGAGGGGATGAGAGATGCAAGTGGGGAGAAAGGGAAGAAGGAAGTTTGCATCTAAAGCAAAGGGCAATGTACTTGGTAAATACATTTTGGGGATATGTGGGAAGCGGGGTCATGTCTTACGGCATGGGAGAGGTGTCAGTGCAAGAAATAAGAGGAGAAGGAGGATCTTGCAGGTTTGAGCAGGGGACTGAACAACAACATGCAGAGCCATAGTGCCCTCCCTTCTTCTGCACCTCTGCAAGTCGTCTTGGTAAAAAAAGGAGAGCAGTGGTGTTACTGGGATGGCTGCAAAGACAGGAGGCTCTTGGACTCAGCATCCTGGACTAGTGGGAGGTGTCCCTGCCCATGGCAGGGGAGTTGGAACTAGATAATCTTTAAGATCCCTTCCAACCTAAACCATTCCATGATTCGGTGACTCTACAGTGAGCTCCAGGACCTTCTCTGAGGCAGTCTAGAGGCAGGATGGACAAAGTTCAGAAGGAGAAGCACAATGTGCTGCCTAAGGTCATAGGAAAGGTTGGTGAAACCGAGCGGTACGCAATCACACTGACATTTAAACGCGATGCCATGGTATTTAGTTCCCATGCATGACCCCCTCTCCTTCCCTTTCCCACTTCATTATGCACTAAATAAAACATGTCAGGCCCTGCTTTCTGGCCCTGAGGCCAAGTTACATATCACGACTCACGTCCATACAGAGAAATGCTTTCCCCCGCTTCTCTCCAAAAAAGAAAATGGCCACATCTAAACTGTCCTTTGGTAATTGCCTCAGGCTCCTGCTACCTCTTGAGCAAGGGATCTTCACAAGGTCACTGAATCATGGCTGTGCCAATGTCCAGGCTATGCCTGTTTTGTTTGCTAGTGGATGTGTAAGCACTATGTATTTCTTTCTGGGTTAGAAGGAGACAGTTGTGTATGTGGTCTCCCTGAGACAGTAACCCAAATATTTCAGCTCAAAGGTCTTCCAGTGTTTCACAACAAAGAATGAATGAATACCATTGTCCTTATTTTATGGGTGAAACCCATCAGGGGTGAAGATATTAAGAGACTCACTCAAACTATATAAACTGTAACTGATGGAGCAATAACTAGGACTCACATCTCCAGACTCTCCAGACTCTTAGACAAATCTTTATTTACTAAAGTATGTAAGCACTTCTGTCAGCTCAGTGTTTCCCTCCGAGCTTTAATAAATATCCAGACTGAAATCACATATTTCCTTATTTAAATAATAAAAAAAAAATGCTTCTCTGCCCACATCCTTCATATAAATAAGGATGCATGTTCATATGGTTACGTATGATTGAGAAAATTCCACATAGCAAGCTGTACATTATCTCATGAGTAACAAGTTGCTGGCATGTTGTCTAAATCTTTAGTATATGCAGTCCAAATGCAGAGCATTTAAAATAATGGACCTTACTTTACGCTTGCAAGAGGTGAGGAAGATGTGCACAACCCATTTCCTAGGGCTTAGCTAACACTTGATAACCTGGGATGCAGTTGTAACAAAATGGTTCATGATGGGAAAAACATGTCCAGAGGCAGCAAGGAGTAAATAAATCATGGTCACCAAAATGATCTGCAGAAAGCCACTTTTTGGAATGTCTAAGATAGGGCAGAACTACAAAGCCAAGATTTTTTGGGACTTCATGTGAATTATGATGGCTGAGAGCCGGAATGCGACTCTAAAATAAGTAATGAAAGATGGGTTTCATTTGGAAGAATGTAGATTGACTTTTATCTCTGTCTAGCTTGACTTTCCCCTGGATTATTCATGGTCTGTTTGACAGCTTTCTCTGAACGTGTGTTGTAGTGAGAGGCCAACCACGGAGATGCTCATGGGAACAAAACTACAGGAAATATCAAGACAAGACCTTGTCGTCTCTGACAGCTCGTGATACTGTCATTTATCTGGTTATTAAAGTCTTAATGTTATTTAAGTGACTCCCTTGCAAAAAGATGGATTGTTTGGACTTCAGCTGACCTGTGCCAGTTTAATCCAGTTGAGGAGGTTTTCTTGTTCTGGTGTACTTGTCAACAAGTTTCCTCTAACAGCCTCTGAGTCTTCCCCTCATCATGTCTCAGTGTTGCATAGTTTTCTGTCTTTTCCTCCATACCCTGAGGTACAGAAGGGTTATAAAACAGGGAGCAGAAATGCAATGGGGCTGAAGAACTTCACTAAAGTCACATCTTAAGTTGTCAGCAGAGGCAGAAGGGGGAAAAGGGCCCTCTGGGACCCAAACCGATGTTCCATTCATTGCCTATACTTTCATGGCATCATCCAGCTCAGAGTCATTTTGAGAACACACTTCCAAGAGCGCCTGGAGGTCTTGTTCCTAGATGAAGCTGTTCCTCTAACACTCTTCAAAGAAGATAGGGGAAGCAAATAGTGAAAACTGAGACAACAGAGGAAAATTATTTCACTAAAGCTAAAAAGTGGGGCAGGAGAATATCGGTGCCTCACCAGCCCTCATTCCAGTGTAATGGCCTTTGGATCTTCAAATCCTCTTCCTGAATTTAAGTCTGTGGACATCAGCTCATCTCTCTCAGCAGTTTAGCAAAGGCCTTTTCGTTGCACCTGTATGTTCTTTTTTAAGCCTTAGTACCTCATAAGCCTTAGACCACATGTTGTCAGTGCTCAGGAGAACAAGCTGAACAGGAAGAGAAGACAAGCAGTCCAGGCTCCATGAATGTCCTGAAAAATTAAGCAGTGTGGAACTTTTTTATTGCCCCGGAGAGAAGGGAATTCAAAGTCATAGTACTGCCTACGTGTTTTAAAAAAATGGTTTAAATAGCCACTAAACCCCCAAGCTCTCTTTGCTCTTGCTGAGCTTGTGGGCCTGACCTCTCCATGCACCAAGGCAGAGGAGCTCTTGGCACGGTCACAGTCTCAGCAGGCACGGCTGCATGAATGGCAGCCAGAGTGACACTAAGGAGTCAGAGCGAAGCCAGCATGCCACAGAAGACAATGTCCGCCGTTATCCCTCAGCAGCCTCGTTGTGCAGCCCACACCAGCAAGCTGTCCTGTTTGCTAGCAGCGAGGACCTGATGGAGCACAGATTTCCCAAGCCTCACACACTGACTAAGGTACACTGTCCATTTCGTGTTCTCCACATGTTGGTCTTCAGCTTGCACTGGCCACCTACACAGCATGTTCCCTGCTGAGACCCTCACAAGAGGACTCCTCTGATTTTTGGTTTGTTCTGCACACTTCCCTGTTGTTTGGCCTGACACAATGCTCTCTGGTGTTGTAGAAGGGATGACACAAAAGAAGTAGGTGGTTGCTTTACTCTAAATCTATGGGAAAAAGTCAGAGACAACTTTAAGCTGATGTGATGACATATGCGTGTTTTTATTAAGCTCTCCAAGAAGCTTGATGCTAACCAGCAAATATATACAATACTGACAACAGCCATTCTGCAGCTACAAAGCAACAAGGCCTGGAAAGTTCTCTGATGTTTCCAGCATGGATTAGTCACCCTTCTGGTAAGGCTTTGGCAGCTCTGATTGACGTTCATCCCAACAGGTGGGGCTGACATACCAGGGACCTTACTTCATCCCACTGCTCTGCCAATACCAGGACATATCCTTCCTGAGAACCATGAGGTGCCGATCACATCAGCTTCCAGCAAACAGGGCTTGTTCAGCACATTCTTATGTTCAGGCTGCAAAAACACACGTACAATGCAGCTCTGCAGTCTGGCTGCTTTTCTGGTGACATGCAAAATGTGCCTTCCTGTCCTTACTTTTTCATAGTGTTTAATGGTAGCACAGCATTTTTTTCAGAGAATGGGTGATAGTTTCCATTTTCTGGTTGAATTCCCAATTTTTCTTCCTCCTTAACTTTCCTGTCATTGCCATTTGATATAATCTTTTCTTTCCCTAGAAACTGCTTCTTGGGATTTAATAGGAGCTGCAAGAGGACTATCGCTTTTGTCTGCAGAAATAGTACATTTCAGTATTAAGCGATGAGGAGAGAAATTTTAAAAGTACTTGCAATGAAAGATGAGAACACTAAGAAGCCAAACTTCATGTTTAGTAACAAGTGCCTATCTTGCAACCGTATTGCCACGTTCATGTGGCTGGAAGATCAAACTTTTCCAAATCAGGAAACACCAGAGGAAATCTTCTTCCATTACAATTCCATCTTCAACAACACACAGTCTCAATTTTGTTTGGGACTCCAGTCAAAGTTGTAGGTATAGACTTGCCCAACACTTACTGCTGTTGGCTGACCCTTGTAGCCTGCAGAAGGAATGTCTCAGCCAACATCATAAAACCATCTGCCGGGTTATGTACTGCTACCCCAGCTCCTCCTTTGTCTCCTTTTGAACCAGATAGTCCTCCTTTCTGCTTCCTTCAACTCTCTGCAGAGCTGATTTAACTCACTAAAATGGCACAATAACTACTTCCTTCTCCTCCACCCTTGTTCAATTTTCTGATGTTTTGGTGTGTTAACCTGACTCCTGGAGGAATCTGATGAACACAAACCTGGCTCAAGTAAGAGGCACTAACATGTGGACAGCAGTGTGGGTGGGTGGTGGGAGCAGGTGGGAGGAGTGGAAATAGTGAGCTGGTATGTTGGCTCACTCAGTCTCAAGAAACTGTACCCCAAAACAGACCAGACTGATTAATTGCTCTTTGTTTCTCTCCACAGCTTCAAAGGGAACATCGGTCTCTCAATAGCTGAAATACCTCATTAACATTAACTGGTTGATTCACAAAATGAGTCTTAGAAGAGGGTGTGTTATTAAATGTTGTTGGATACATGGAAACTGCAGCACGTACAGAAAATGCCCAGAACTTCCCAGGATTTAGGGCGGTGAAATATCTATGATCTGTTGTTTCAGAGCACTGAGCTTTTGCAACACTTATATTTGCTCAGAGCACAGGTCCCAGATGAAAGCTGCATTTTTCAGTTTCCCATCTGTTTTGGAGCCCAGTTCTTCTTGGTTTCACTGTTGTGGTTGTCAGGTTGAAGTACAGCTCTGTGTAGTTTAAACTGGGAGGGTTAATGGATCCAAGTGCAAAATCTGTTTACCTTGGAGTTTTTTAAATGTCATGCAGTCATTTCCATTGCTTGTGGCTTTCAAAGTTATTATTTTTAATAGTAATAGCACTGTAGCATATAAGTGTCCCACTTTATAACAGAGACTCATTACCTTAAATTCTTACAACGGTGTCATCCATCAGTTTTGGGAAATCAGAAATTTACCTGTAAAAAAATGAAATAAAAATGGGTAGGGGGTTCATTGCTTTTATTGTTGCTATTTCCTTTTATTTTTGCTTCTGGATTGTGAGTTTTAGGGAAGTCATATTGTCAAGCAATTCTCTGCAACAATTACACCTAAGTTAAGGTCCAAGAAGGCATTTAGTCTCCTAAATGAAGTGGGAGTTTGAAGCCCAGGTGTTCATTTGGTTCTCTTCATTTCATTGAATTGAAAACTGAGTCTAAATCTCTTAAGTCCAGAATACAGGGGTTTAGATTTCATCATAAAAGGTGAGACTGAAAAATTCTGAATGCTCACTACAAAAGTAGCATTGCACCTTATAGAAATACACTCTAAGGGTGAGAAAAGAAGTGCTGTTTCTTAGATTTTCATGGACGGATCCTCCTAAAAGCTTGGTGTTCAAAAGAGCCAAGATCTTCAAGATATTTCAGTGCCTCAGGGATTGTCTTCACTTTTGCTTTATGAAGACGCTTCTCTGGACAAGTTGAAAAAACAGGAGTGATAGGCGTAAACCTGGTATTTCGAAAGATCTGAGAAGATTTTTCCGTTCTGCTGCCATTGAGAGCAATGCCTGCCTTCCTGTCTTTATTATGAACAACAGAAGTCAGGTACTTGAAAGCCAAGATAGAAATAATTAGGTAGATACATGTCATGTTAGCAATAGATGGATTTTTCCTCCTCTTCGGGATAATTTTGAGCATTTTCGCTGTTGCACTCTTCCCCCTGCAAGGCAAGAGACCTCACCCTGAGAAGTAATTCCTTTCACAAAGATCAGGCTATTTTCTGCAGAGCAGCCATGGTCTGCAAGGAAGTCTTTTGACCTGTCAATCAGGTGCTTCCAGAAGGAGACGGCACAAAGTTGGGCACTGTCCTTAATTGCAGGTTCAGACGCCCTTCCCTCCTACATGCTCGTTCTCACTCAGGGCTGGCTCTCCCTAGGTGTTCACATTTTTAGAAATCCGTACCATCATCAAGGCTCATGCAGAACAGCCAGTGACAGAAAATGTGACGGCTNTTTTTTTTTTTTTTTTAAGCTTCAACTTCTTTTGTGTCTTTGATCCTGGTTCCTCATCTAATGAATTAAGCTGGTGAAAAGTGCTTATTATTAGTAGTCAGGGGCTGGAAACTGCTCAGCTGACACTGAGGTTTCACTTGACAGAAATAGCATTCCACTGAAATCCATCATCCATTACAGCTAATTTTCAGCATAATACAGTAGTATCGGTGATCAGAATGGTAAAATTCATCCAAATAAAAGAGAAGACCCTTCTTGCAATATCACAGATGGGGTTGGTACAATATACTTGCCTAAACAAAGGTGTCCTGAGCTATTTTAGGACATGTGTGGAACTTCCAGCTGTCTCTCTCCACATGGCATGGGTCTCTCAGTGTGGGCAAACTGGCAGGTTAAAACTGTGTGGGGCAAAGGATCCCCGGAAAGCTTTCCCATCCGGATTGCAGGTGGTGGAACTAATGGATGGGACATCATTAAGGTCAGGATTAATTTGTTTAAATATCAGTTTCTGTTGCCACTTGTTACCCTGGCCTCTAGCTTCCAGCCCCAAATGGTCTCATGTCTACAGACCCAATGGGACATCCCAAAACCCTCGGCGCATCTCCGATATTACCAAATACCTCTGCGTATGAAACTGGGGGGGCTCAATGCCCACTGGCAAATGAGCTGAATCACTCTGGGCTCTGCTCGTGGTATCATCTGGATCAGTGCCGACTGTTATTGAAGCACAGGCGCAAGAAGACATCGGCACTTACATTTGTGGAAATGTAAAATTGAACCCTGCACACGAAGGCTACCTTTCGTCATCTTTCTCAGAAACGTTCTTGCAGATATTTTGTGCAATGCATTTTCTGTCACTTTTGCAGTCAGGTCTCCCGCTTGTTGAAAATACACCCAGAAGCTGCTCTGGTATTTAAGCCAGCGATTTCAGAGTCATTAGCAGTCCAATTAAGTTACTTTGATTTGCTACAGAGAAGTTTCTGCAGAGAGCTAATTTTGATGTAGCACAGCAAATCCAGAAACGACAGTTAACATACTCCTATTTCTATTCCAGGCACTGTCTGAGTTTTCTTGCTTAGCAGATCACAGCCAGGACTCAGAGCAGCTAGCAAAATTGCAAAAATTGCACAGATAACAACACCCCAGTGCGGTGCACTATGGAAGGAGCAGCAGAAACTTTCTGACACCTGCTAGCTGTTTTATGCTTTAAATATCATCTTGCTCTGTCAAATCCGTGCTTTCTGCTTATCAGGATGGTTTCTCAGAACCAAAACATATTGTAAAAGTTTTCCCAATGTACTGTTGTGAACCTGAGTGGGTGCCCTGAACTTTTCAAAGCTCTCTTTGGGTTTAGACCAGAGCTGAGATTTAGATCCATGGAAAGAACATGAAAAGGTGATTGAATTTTATGCTAAAAAAAAGAATCAAACCAGAAAGTACAAGAAATCCCAGTTTACTAGCACTGCCAGATTTTCCAGAAGTTTCTTAGATTTAAATATAAATTTAAGTTGTGTTACAAAGCCCTGCCAATATTACAAATATGTTTTTACCTTTAAAATGCCATTAACTGGGAAATTGGTTGCTGATTTTTGCAGGTGTTTCACTGCTGATAAATGTGCATGTGTATATTCATAGACAGACGTATGAAGGTGTTCAAATGCTTTATCCCATCTATACCACGGGGAATTAGGCTTAATCCATCCTGTAAGTAAACCTTAGCCTCACAGCTCAATATTCTGTTCATACTGATCCAAATTTTCCCCACTCTCTGTTGTTGGTCGTTGAGGATTTTTCATTGTGTGGAGATTCAGGACTGTCAAGTTGTATAAACCCATGTTGGTTTCCTGCTGATTTTGACAAGATCCAGCTTCCTTGCATAAGATGCTTGTGTGGAAAGCCTTCTCCACTCGCTCCATCACCTATCACTAATGACACACGATAGCAGTTCTGATCAGGCTGTCATAGGACACAAAAAAAAAACCCCAACGTAGCAATCCCATAGAAAATAATATGATTTTATGACTAACAAATACTCCACTCCCTATCCCACCCAACTTTTGCTAATAATTTAAAATGAAGAGCACAGCAAAAAGGTTAGTGTGGAGCTGGAAGAATGAGTAGGCTTTGAATGGCTAAAATGCAACCATGAAATTATCTGGGATAATACTGGGATACCCAGAACTCTGGAACTTGTTAGCCAATAGAAATGAAATAACTGAAAAGAGTGGAATTTCATTCTCTGAATAGGTGGTGAGAAGTTCACTGCTGACCTCAACAAATGTGGGGTAAGGCCAGGTAACTGGACAGCAGGACGCAATGCTATTTCCCATATTCATAGAATACATTTTTATAGAGGAAATGAAAAAAGAAACCAATAGGAATCCTTGAAAATACAGGCAGATATGTATGTGATTTTCTACTTTTCTTTCTTCATTATTTTTTTTTTCTGTCTGGTAAAGGGATATTTGTTATGTAAAAAGTGCTGTTCTGTAACACTCAGTGTGTGGAAAGCTGAATGTGGAAATGATGAAGGAGAATTTTGGCTTCCTGGCCTTCCATGTGTGAAAAGACTTAAGAGGTTTGGATGTCATCTTGTTTTTCCCTTGCTGAGTGAGGAATCTGATCCAATCTCTTAGTGAGGCTTTTTCCGTTTTAGATTGGCTATGGAAAAAAAAAATTATCTTTTGAAGCATTTGAAAATGTTTTGCTTACGATTGTCCCATCGGTGAAGGAGATTTTGCACCCCTAAATAGGACTGGCAGACCAACCTAGCAGCCTTCCTGCTGGCATATGCGAATGTATCGGGCTCTTAAAATGTGGGTTATGAGCACAAAAATAACAGCCTGCTGTCTGTTACTCAGTGAAGTGGATCTTAGCGTGGCAGAGGCTTCTGTTTCAATGCTGAGGGCTTAGCTGCTACAAGTAGGTCAGATCTTTATTTGATAAGTCTTTATAATACCTTACTCTGAGGAAGCTGCAAGTCTTTCTGTGCTGCTGATGTAAAACCTTTCTCCACCCCTAGTTTATAGTGTTCCCTGTGATTCCATCCTCCTTACACTACCTTCCTGCCATTGCTAGCAGTAGTGTAAATTTTTCTTCCATCAAGTCATCGAACCACCCCTGCATTCTCGTCCTCTCACTGCTTGTAGGATTATTAACCAGCACTGGGAACTAACATCACTCCCCATCTTTCTAATTGAGGAAATTACAGCCTAAAAGGGAGGTGTTTCTGAGTTACACTATGCTTATTTTATGAAAGATTTTAGTGAGGACAAATACGAGCTTGATGATCCTGCCCTGTCAACTCTCATCATTCTCAGTATTGTGGGATAAAACTGGAGTCCAAAACCAAAAATGTGCAGTAGCCTTTCAAATTTTTTTTAATATACTTTTGTCCCTTGTAAAATGCAAGACAGAACCAGGTTTGTTGGTTTAACAAATATGAACGCACCTTCCAGTTTTTTTGTAACTTTGAAGTACATTCAGCCCACAGTGTGGAAGTTATAGTGTTTGTAACATAGCACAAAGGAATCTCTCTGAATATGGCAAACTGACTTCAGGTTATTCCATTCTTAGCATTACATACTAGGATATGAAGTCTCAACGGTTGTGTTACATGACAAAGGGTCTTAGTACCTATGCTGCACGGACTCTGTGTTTGTTTCATGTCCTGAGGATGTTTTGCCCATGCTGACAAGTAGAAAAGAGATCTTTTATCCTGCAGGTGTGTCTCAGTCATACAGCTCTTACCTTTACCCCCCAAAAAATCTTCTTCCACCCAGTGGCTTCCTGGAGTTTTGTGTCATCAGCAGACTTGCTCAGGGTACGCTCTGCCCCATCATCCAGATGTTAAACAGGACTGGACCCTGTGCTGACCCCTGGAGTACACCACCAGTTACTGACCTCCAACTAGACTTCATGCCACTGATGGGCACCCTCTGGGCCTGGTCATTCAGCCAGCTTTCAACTCACCTTGTTGTTTATCCAGCCCATACATCAACAGTTTTTCTATGAGGATCTTATGGAAGACAGTGTCAAAGGTCTTACTGAAGATTAGGTAGACAATGTCCACAGCTCTTCTCTCATCTACCAGGCCAGTCATTTCATTGTAGAAGTTTATTAGGCTGGTCAACCATGAGTTTCCTTTGGTGAAGCCACGGTGACTACTCCTGATAATGTTCTTGTCCTTAATGTGCCTGGAAATGGTTTTCAGAATTTGCTGTTCCATCACCTTCACAGGGACCATGGTGAGGCTGACTGGCCTGTAGTTCCCTGGCTTCTTCTTCTTGCCCTCTTGAAGATAAAAATGACATTTGCTTTCCACCTGTCTTCGGGCACTTCTCCCAGTCACCAAGATCAACCAAAGATTACTGACAGCAGCCTTGCCATGATACCTGCTGGCTCCCTCAGCACTCACGGATGCATCCCGTCAAGGCCCATGGATTTATATTTGTTCAGCTTTTTAAGTATTCCCTGACCCGATCCTCTTCCACCAAAAGTACATCTTCCTTGTTCCAGCCTTTCCCTTTGAGCTCTAGAACCTGGAATTCCTGAAGGGTGGTCTTGCTAGTAAAGACTGAGCCAAAGAAGGCATTCAATACCTCAGCTTTTTCCATGTACTGTGTCACTATGTCCTCCCTCTATTGAGCAACAGGACCACATTTTCCCTAGTCTTCTTTTTTGTCACCTGTGCACTTCTAAAAGCCTTTCCTATTGCCTTTGACACCCCTGGGCAGATTCAGTTGCATTTGGGCTTTGGCTTTCCTTACTGAGTCCCTGGATGCTCAGACAATGCTTCTGCATTCCTCCCAGGTTACCCATCCTTTCTTCCAGTCTCTGTATGCTTCCTTCTCGTGTTTGAGTTTGGCTAGGAACTCCTTCTTCATTCACACAGGCCTCCTGGCGTTTTTGCCTGACTTCTCGTTTGTTGGGATGGAACATCCTTGAGGGGAGCATCACCTCAGGATCGGCCTGTCCACCCTGCTCCCTCTGTTAACAGTGTCATGATGCCTCAACCTGCTTCTGCCCGGTGCTTTGTGGCAAAGCAAGGTTTCAGGAGCCAAGACAGAAAAGGCAGATTGACTTCCCTAAAATAAGAACCATCACAGCCATCACATTCATAACCACATGGTTTGGAGGGGAATCTGGTCCCTACTGTTACAAACAGGGAAATGCCAGATTTCCTCGGCACCTTGCCCCAGACTTCTCACTGCAATATCTCATTATTCATGGACCTTCTAGAGGGAACCAAAACCTGAAAAATATTACATCATGTCCTGGGCAAGTGACACATATTCCTTGCGGTGGGACAGTGGGGAGCATATCACATGGCCCGGTCCTATCCAACGCATGAGGCAATTTTGGTTTAAGACAGATAATACTTAGATGTTTTCTTCACCGCTTGCAGTAGCATCTCTGTGCAGAGTACCCTGCACACCATTTATCTATTTAATCTGCTTTTTCATGCAAAACTACCTGTCATACTTTGACTTTTTCTGGCTTCCTAAGAAAATGCACCCAATTGTGCTCTCTGGTTGTATCCGTTTATCTGTTTGCATGTCTCTTCATCTTGCCTCTACATCCTTCCCCTCAACAACCTTTTTTTAAAAACAATAGTTAGTGTCAACTGAGTTTGATAGATGCAGTCTCAAAGACACAGATTCCCCAGAGATTTTGCAGAAAAAGCTTCCCAAACAGAGGAGGGAAATCTTATTAATCACTTCCCTAATGTAAGGAAGAATAACTTTGGCTTTTATAGGCATCAGAGGATCTGCACGGGAAAGAGCCACTGTAAACCAGACTTCCTTAGTTTCACTGCTGCTTGAAGTACAGTGTTTCCAAATTACAACAGGGCCCCATTGTTAATCCCAATCCTGGATGTCATCAACACACTCTCCCTGGGCTAATTTTTCAACACGTTCCACCACCTCCTCATGCATAGTTTTCCTCTTAAAGACCTTATAAGTGCAGCAATTTAAGATCCAGCCCACTCCTTCTTCCTCTGATGAGGCTCTCTGAGCAAACTCTTCACACTTTAATATTACAGTAGAGCCACTGAGAAACTTGAACTTCTGGAAATAACTTTGGCAGCCAATGGCAATTTGACTTCATACCATAGAAACATATCCAAGAAAACAAGCACAATCTTATGGACATTTGTTTTTGCTCCTATTGCCAGTTAAATCAAAAGGTTTTGTTGAGTTATTTCAGCTTTTCCTGCTTCTATCTGAATAAAGTCTGGTTGTTTGGGTTTTTTTCTTTTTTACCTTTTTTTTTTTTCTTGTAAATTACAGTACTTTTTTTAAAACATGTGTGAGTTAGTTTGAAGATTTGTTATTACTGAGTTTTTTCCTCAGGTCAAAACACTGAGAAAACAATGTTTAGCTTTGATAAAGAATAAATATTGCCAGGCAAAGCTTTCATATGATTACTTTATATCATGAATGGCAATCTTACTGTAATTCTCAAAAGACAGCAAATAGTATACAGCCTAACCTTACACAGATTTACACATTTCTCTTTGTATCACTACTTGGGAGCAGCATCATGAAATGGACATGGCACTTTCTTGGTACTAAGGAAATACAGCTTCTAATTCTTCTACTATTTTATGGATAAAATTAGGTACAGTCTCTTTGATCAGCCATTTCTTCTGGAGAAATCCTCTCTGTTAATAGATCTGTGAAGGACCTCTCTCAATAAGAGCATAAACTTGGCATTTTGCAGTGGTTCTTGTGATGTGAATAGCAGAACATTCTTTAGTTCTCTGTTCCATTGAGATCAGGAGAGACAGAGTTAGTGCCAAAGGCTAGAAAGGAGAAGGTCACCAGAAGGACATCTCTCCTGCTGCCACAGGGCTGTCTTGCCCACACATCCCACATCCTTCTCATCTCCATGGCTTCACTCTACAGAGCTGCCCAGTTTAGAAAGAATTTCCACATTCATTCATATGGTTGGCTCTGCGGCTGGACATGAAAAGTGTATCCTAGGGTAGTTGGAGGGGAAGGATCAATCCTGATTTCTCTGCTGGCCACCACTTCTTGAGGCATTCTCTGATTTTTGGCAGATGGCGTTGTATGTCTATCAGATTGAGTGAAACTTTGCCTTCAAGTCTGGTTTTATTGCCATCAGGTACGGGGTAGTTTGAGGGAAGAAAATGGGACAGTCCATATATATGGGAAGTATGGATTTGGGGTGAAAGCTATGGGCATCTTGGCGACCTCTTGAATGTTGACTGGTTCAACACAGGCTATGAGATCATATGATATTGTGTAGTACGTCATATCTCACTCCCTAGACATCCTATGCACACTTTATGGTGCAATATGGTGCAGATGATCATAACATTTTCAACTTCTGATGTCTGCAGGTGTGTGTGTGGGGTAATTTATTTAATCTAAATTTAGCTGTTTGCAGTGCAGAGATCTATGTCTGATCTCATCTTCCCAGGCTCCCTTCTTATTTGATTGCAAAGGCAATTTTAGCTCAATTCACCTGAACTACTAAGCTTCAGTATGAGACATATTGCATCCTAGATCCCACTGACTTCGCTGGCTGGATCATCACTGATGTCCATTTGATGACTGAATGACCATCTGAGATAAAGATGTCAGAGGAATCAGTATTTCATTTCTTCAATATGTGCATAACTGTTATACCTTCTAAGCATCTGGAGCAGTAGGTAGAAAATCTCACCCAAACACTTTAGATACAGTATTGTCTGATTCGTTCCTCCTTTTTCTCCTCTCTTTCTCTCTTTTCTACCCTTCAGCATTGAATTTATTCCTCTAAAATAATTGGTGATGCCATTTAATTAATTGTAATCATCCTTTTCTGTAATAGAATCTAAGTAATGATATTCGCTTTTTCCTTTGCCCATCTACTCTATTCATTAATTAATGCCCTTTGCTTTTTCAGTAATAACATTATGTTTTTAGAATGGTTACTATTCTTCCTGGTATGTTCAGCCTGGGAGACCCGCTGTGAACAAACTTGGTAACAATTAAAGATTAATTGGCTACAAAATGAAAAGAAACCTCAGAAGGCACCCAGAATTGGAATGAGCATTCAGACATTTTAGCTACTCATTACCTTCCTTGTTTATGAACTTTGTTGAGAGACAGAAGTATGCAGAGATGGATGGCTTTCAGGCAGGATTAAAAAAGCACCAAAAATTTCAAGGAAGAGCCTGAAAAACCTGACCTAGACTTTCCATGCTGATAGATCAAAGGCTTCTGGATAAGCATCTGGATTCTTGGGTTTTTCCGTCTGAGTCAAACTCTCCTTCTGGTCCTTTCAAGATTCTCCTGTGACTTGTAACAATGTCTGCGTAAAACTCAGCTTCGTTTCCTCCTCTCCCGCTTTCCTCCCCCACTGAATAAATACAAAGAGACCTACGGATCCAACTGCACCTATTTTCAGCTTGGATCCGTGCCGTGGAACTCATCACAACTGGAGCTTGGCAAAGGAACTCCTAGCTGACGGGCCAAGCATTTGGCGACTAACGCAGCAAGTGAATGGCTTTGGCTGCCAGCTTTCCTCAGATGGCTGAACCAGCCAACAATATAACGTGAACACGGGAAGCAGAAGATCAGCTCACATTGGACTGTTATTCCCTTGGAGAAGAGTCCATGATCTCGATGGTTTGTCAGCCTAAGGGGCTTCATCCACTGCCACTTGACTTTAGAGATGCGGACATTAGCTTAGAGGGGAAAAATGACTTTAGTAACCAGGACAGTATGAACATCGTGTATCAGATGACAAGAAAAATAATACAGAAATCTGAAAAATGTTAAGGATGATAGCTTACTAATGGCATAGTTATTACAGCACTAAGCAAGCACCCTTTCTGACCTCCAGCTCTGATGGCTGCATCCCAAACTGATGAGGAGAGAGCCTGGATTAAGTCGGTGAAATAATTGATTCTGTGCGGGGAAACCAAACAGTTCTACTTTCTACTTATTTTTGAGACCGTGACAGGAGAAAGGGCACATACTCACGCCTACAGACGTACCCGGTATCATGGCAAGACATACCAAGATAACAGGCTCTGTGCAAGGAGAAGCACTTTTATTCCTGATAAACAAAAGTTTATGCACCCACTTGGAGACAATACCAGCAGCCTACAGAAGAACTGCCAAGAATAGCATCAAACCATAGGCAGTCAAGATTCTTCTCTGAGAATGACACCTAATCTATTACTCTTAATAATGCAACATTTTGTTCTGTGGCAATGTCTACGAGTTTTTCCTCTTATTAATTTTAAATGTGTCCGTCCATCTTTTCATGACATTTAAAATATTATGAACTCTTTGGTGATGTGTGGAGTCTTCTGAGAGGCTTCGGAGTTGCCTAAATATAGGCAAAAAATCCTTGTTGAGAATAAAATTAGATCCACTGACGAATCTTCAACCAATACTTGAACATATATCTGTTCCTCTCACTGTTGTGATTCCATCATATCTTTTTTCTTGCAGATCAGAAGCAAAAAGTACTGAAGAGTATGGAAAGCATGGAGAAATGCAGCTCCTTTAATTCTTGCCCAGGCAGAAATGGACACTTCGGTGTTAAGCTTACATCAGTCTTGTAAATTTGTTAAGAGAATGAAAGTGCCTCAAATGAGCTGCAAGCCTCATTAGGTAATAACTACCAAATTCACCTTATTAAGGTTTCCTTAGGTATGGTACTTCTTTGAGCTATCTGTGCTGCTACATTATCTCTCTGATACAAGCAATTACAGTGCCTTGTGTTAGAGAATGAGCTACCTGAGGGCCTTAGTGGAAGATGATTTAATTACCTGGAAATCACTGAATTTTCTAAATCATGAGGTAGCATCAGACACATGTTTCTTCTCCAGCCTATATTGTCCGTCTAGCAAAATTTTCTGGGAAAAAAAATTAAGTAAAGTCCTCTCTTGCTATTGCTCCTGCTGTTGTCTCATTCAAGGTAGGATTTGTCCGCAAATGAGGCAGTGCAAGAGCTGATCTGTGCCTCCATAGGAACTCTCCAGAACAAATCTGGAGTGCAAAGATGGGAATAGGACCACCATCAGATAAACACACTGTAGAAGGGGCCCCACTGGTCTTCCACCACCTCAGCAGGGGAGTGGCTTTCATGGGACACTGAGTGAAGAATGAATGAGGTTTTCTAGAGGTCTGGTGGAGCATGAAACTCTTCCCTCTGCCAGAACATCGCCTGGATGTAGGCTGTAGGTCAACCTTCACATCCAGACCACTCATTAGGGCTTCAGAATAGTGGTCTCCAGATGCCTTCAACAGTTTCCTGACCTCAGCATCCTTTTATAAGGAACATACTCCTTCTGCATTAAGTAATTTGGCCTGTTTTGCCCCCGAGTACCTGGTCCCAAATTACGTTCCAAGCTGCAAACTCTGGTTAACAGGACTTAGGGGAATGAGTGCTCCGTGGGAGTGACTGAGATGCATTGCTGCTTACACTTGTTAGGAAGCAGAGATGCTGAGAAAGGCTGGAATAAGGGGAAGAGACTTCACTGAACACCTCCGCCTTTCCATCCAGCTCCCTGTGATGTGCTACATCAGGTGTCCAGGAACATGCACCTCTGAGGGCATAGAGCAACTCTAGCAGCGGTGCAAACCCACAGTGACAATATTGAAATCGAGCCTTCCCCAAGAATCAACAGACCGATTCACTGTTTCCACAGACATCACAGAAGTCTTAATTTGTAGCTGTACCTACAAAACGCTCTCCTGAATGCACAATCTGTTCCTCCTTTTTTTTTTTTTTTTGGCAGCATGAGTCTAATTACCTTCTTCTCAGCCACTAATTTGAGGCTATCATTAGTGCAACAGTCTCCAAGTTTGCTTTGAGGCAGGGAAGCTGATGAGTAATTACACACTTGGGCTCATCCTTAGAGAAGAAAAAAAAAAAATGATTGCTTGAGGAAAGTGTCTGCGCGATGGTTTGGTTTGTTAAGCACAAGCTTCAGCTCGCCTGGTGAGAAAACAGTGCTGGAGGAACAATCTCAGCTGCACCCCAGCAAACCAGCAACATGGGTATTTCACTCTAATTAGTTGTGGTCTGAGACTTCGGTTTTGTTTATTATGAGTTTTATGTGCATTTCCAAGATTGGTAGTTTAGGAATGGCAGTGGATAACACAGGGCTGGAGAAACAGACCTCTGGTTTATTATCCTCTCTTGAAATGGCTGATACCAGCTACTTTAGAAGATGATGCTAGAAATCCTTTAGTTTAACTGCATCCTGCAATTTTTGTGAACTGCCTGTTTTGGAGAAAAGCACTTTCCTAGTCCCACTTCTTTGACAGAGGAAAGCTTATATGTCTTGAGGAATGGGGATTTACTTGGCCTTCAGAACCAGTTTGTTTTTAATTTACTGTTTTAACTTGACACCCATCCGCTGTCAACTCAGTTGTCTTCTGCCTCATACTGTAATTGCAACCTGCAGTTTAATTTAACATTAAACTACACTGTCCCAGTGAACCCACAGGTTAACTATTCACTGCGGATGTTTGATTTTTTCCCCATGAGTCCTCATTTTGCTTCTTCCTCTGTACTCGCTTTCCTTAACTACTTTTCTTTTCCACTCTCTGCACGCCCCAACTTGTGTATCCCCTGGCTTAATCAGAAAAGAAAATAAATACATTGGTTCAGTGAGAGAGGAAGTTTTTGTGATGCTAATCTCCCAATTACCAGCTTATCATAATGCCAAATTTAAGTAGTTGCAGTGATGTTTAAAATAAAATTTAGCTCAGGGATCAAGACTTAAGTTTAATGTCTGCGTGGATGCTAGATGCTTCAACTGCAATAAAGGCAGATCTAGTCAACAAGGTCAACAGAATGCTGACAGCAATGCAGTTCTTCCTAAAGAAATTACAGGGGTATTCAGTTGACCATATCTAGGCATCTAGTGTCCATATGAGATGCCCTAGGGAATATAATTTGCCTCCCAGCTGGCACTGCAGGAAGGCGTGGGCCTCGCTTAGCTCACATACAAAATTTGGCAGCCCTGCGTGCATACCTCACATATCCTGCGATGTTTCAAGTACTGCTAGACTTCTAAGTTTAGGAAAGTGAATCTCACTCACACTGTTGCATCTTGTGGAATCACTCTCTAAACTCTCCACTGAGGATAATGTGAACTGGTGCTCCTCACTCACATGCAGACCTCTCCATGTAGCCACTTCCATTTAGGTACCTTCCTTTGCAAGCTGTCTGCTATTCCCTAAGCCAAAAGGCAAACATTCTTTCCACCCTGAAGTGGTGGTTCCCAACTGTATAACATTGCAAAATAGAAATGGAGAAACTCAAGAGCTAGAAGTTTCCCCTCTTTCTGATAAAGAAATCTGGACACCCATGTATGCAAAGCCCAAGACAAGTATTGGGTCTAATCTCTGCTCTGAAAAGGCTGTCAGTGTGAGACCTGTCACCTTTACCATATATGTAGAAGAGGTGTAACTATTTGATATTCCTACCATAAACGGCTATTCTGTAGTTATTTCAGGGCTGTCTTCGGGCCAAGAAGACTTGGGATCCCAAATCTGTCTGCATTCCTGCAAGTAGATATGACCTTAGTTCTGCTTCTTCCATTGGGTGTCGTCCAGCCAAATCATTTTGCTCTTTGGAATAAGGGTTGCCTCTAACATTTTATTTGTAATGCGCCCAGCACTTTGGGCTCTGATCTTGGCTGGGGAGTTTATTTGTGGCTTCGTTGAAGTCACCACTATTATTTCATAAACTAAACTATCTGTAGAGGAAAACAGAGGAATTACGATACACCATTTCTAGCTCTTACTCTCATGGCTCTGTGTCCAGGGCTAGAATGTGTAAATAAATAAGTATCTGTGTTCTTCTACGTATTGCATTTATTCGTTTTCAATATGAGCGTGGAAACAGAGAAAATTTAGAAGAGAGCCAACTAGACTCCTATTAAAAGAAAGAGAATAGGATTTTTTTGAATTATCCTTTTTTTTTGTAGTGGAAAAGAAGTAAGTAAGGAAGATTTAATTATAGACCCCAAATGGCAACATTATATTAAAAAAAAGTGGGGGAGACACACAACCATGACTGAGACTATTTGTTCAAGTCTGTGGCTCTATGCTTTCTTCCTTAATTGGTTATTGATTGTTAAACTTTGGAGACATGCAAACACTGAACCTGATGCAGGAGATTTTAATTACTGTA
This sequence comes from Ibidorhyncha struthersii, assembly GCA_013398815.1. Classification (NCBI taxonomy): domain Eukaryota; kingdom Metazoa; phylum Chordata; class Aves; order Charadriiformes; family Charadriidae; genus Ibidorhyncha; species Ibidorhyncha struthersii. The sequence goes on along the minus strand of VZSZ01004690.1, from coordinate 382,272 downwards.
TTTTAATATTTTTTTTATTAAATTAAAAATTAACTATCAGCTCCACTCTTTCTTATGCGGGATTAGTACAGTATTTGGATAATAACAAACATGTCACAGATTAAACAGTATTTGAGCATAATCACTTCCAAATAATCTTCCCGGGAGCACGCCAAATAAAAGTGCAAGAAAAGCCAGACAAAAGAACACAGATTAACTATCCCTTATGCGTGTTTCTACTCTCCAGATGATTACTTAATTATGCAACAAATTTTGCATGCAAACTGCAGGAGCAGGCCAGAACAAGGAGTCCAGGAACCAGAATATTTCTGCTGAAAGTCCTAATCTCTTGGATACTGTCCTGCTCCTCCTTCCTTGCTCTCCTAGACCTGGGGAAACCATGTGTGCCTTTACAGTCAGAGGCATAGCTGCAGCAAGGTGACGTGCAAGTTGTAGCTGTGAAGTCCTCTCAGGCAAAGAAGGGCACCTAGAAAATGTTAAGTTGGAGCAGCAGAGTGAGTTAAGTACTCACTGTTGACCTGAATCCTCTCTTGGGTACTTATACTGGCATTTTCCTAATACAGTTCTTAATGACGTCCCAGGAAAATGAGGTAGATGTCTACAAACACTACATGTTCCTGCAAACCTGCACCTTTCCTCTCCTTTTCCCAGTTGAACCCATGGGCTAGTTTTGGTCAGCACCCAACTGCGACACAAACAGAGCCACTTATTCACACCTTATTAGACAATTAATATGATAAGTGAAGACCCACAAACCCCTGCAGGTACCATGCTCTCTCTGTGATGCATACAGGTCTGAAGAGACCTGAGAAATGAACCTTAATCATTTAGCTCAGAACCAAAATTCCAAGACTGCCTTTTCTTTCTCCCAAGTCAGCGGGTAGAAATGCTGCTTTATTTTTCACCGTGGTCTTTTGTGCTCATTTTTAGAATGGAAGATGCTGTTCCAGGTAAGTTTAATGAGGCAAAATACCCGATTACCTGCAATTCCCTCAGATGCAATCCAGTGCATCCTCCGACAGCTACTAGCCAGATCTATTTCTTACGCTGTTTCTGTTACAATTCTGCTAAATAAAAATGACCACTGCAGGTTGGATTTATTATCAAAATGGAAGTGCAAGGATGAGTGAAAATTTCCTCCATCATCTACCGCTGCCATGAAAACCCACATAAGGACCAGTGAATTTTGGCATGGCACAGGCATACACCTGTTTGTGATGGAAATGTGGACCTCTCGTAGTGTGTCTATTATCAAGTATATAAGATATGCNAAAAAAAACACCTCAAAACCCAAAGCCCAACAACTGTGTAACAAGTCTGTTATTAAATCTTGCGGTTGTTAGCTTCCTTTGTCACTCCCTGGTAAATTTATACCAGAATTGATTCCAGAAAAGAACCTCTGTTTTTCAGCACGCTGGAACCAGTGGAGAACTACAAGGCTGTCAAAGAGGGGGAAAAGAAGAAAAAAGAGCCTCCAGTTCTGTTTCAGGTCAGTTGTAGTCAGAAATCATTGCCAACTGAAGGCCTTTCCCATGGCACAAGTGGACAGCGACCACAGATGTGTTTCTAGTTCTCAGGTGATTTCCATATAAAATTGATGGTGTGGCTAGGTCAGGCCACCTTGCAGGCCAGCTCAATGAAGACCACTCAGCAGCTGAAGCTGACCTCTTCTTGAAATTAAACCTTGGCACACCTCACCCCCTTTGTATGTGAAGCTTTCCCTTCTGGGCTTTCCAAAAATGTGTTCTTCGTACATAATTTATTCTCTGCTTGTGCAGTGGGGAAGACAGGCTAATACGTTAGCAGTAACACTAGACTGTGGGAGATCTGCATACCTCTTCCCAGTTTCTTCTCAGACATATCATGTGACTCTGCCAACTCACTTTGGGTGGGATTCATCTCACCCAACTTCATACGTCTGCAATGCAGACGTCTACAGCTTCACTAGTCGCACTTGGCTGCTTCCACAGTCGATGGAGACAAATCGCATTTTTAAAGTATGGTTCATCTGAGTTGTTTTTGCCATCTACTTTAGGAAGATGCCTACATTTGGCCAGATAAATTCCACTGCTGAGCCTCAGCTCTCTCTTTATAATAGGGGTGATACTGTAGCTCTACTCTTATAGCTGAGTGTTAAGGGACGCTATAAAAGTTTGGATACTGTGTAAGGTACATATAATGTGTAAGGTAGTGTACAGGTAGGACCACATCCCAAAATCTATCACTTTAGTTCCTAAACTTGCAATAATATGCACTGTAGTAATACGTTGTGTACACCCTTGGATAATTGTCCCATTGAACTCTGGCAATTATGAAGTTCCTAGACAGAGGCACTGAAATTCGGAAAAATCAGAGCACTGGTGGCCAGCTGGCAGCTCTTGAGCTTCACTGGTAGCATAAGAAGTTCGAATCCGGTACTAGCTAGGGCCCAGCTGGCACAGGGTACACAAATCCCCGGTTGTAGGGGAAAGAAGCCAGCAAAGGCTGTCATCACTGGGCCATCCTGAAACCTAGGTTCACACCTCACCTGGCTCCACCCCACAGAATACTGGTGGAGACCTGGAGAAGTGTGGCCATCTCCCACCTGTTAACCACAATGAGTCGTTCCTCTCATTTCTGTTCTCTAGGGTGTGTGGCACAGGTTGAGTGGTTCTTGGCAAACACAGCCTTTAGGCTTACGCTGTGAGATTGGCTTTGTACCCAGACCAGCCAGGATCAGGGGAAGGTCAGAAAGGACACCTACACCCCTTCCACCCTGATCCATTCTGAGCACTTCTGGAAAGCCCTGAAGATAGTCCAACACGTACACTTTCAAAAGAAAGTTGCCAAGCCAAACAAAATGCTCATACCCACATAAATGAATTCCACATGCTTTTCGGAGTGTTACTTTAGGATGCATCCACAGATGGTGTAAATCAGAAGAATACTGCTGATTTTGAAGGAAAAGAAGCAGCTGACCTCTGTGAAGGAAATGCCAGATCTACTTGTTGCAGCATAGTTGGCAAAACACATTTTGCACCAAAACTTTTGTTTTTGTTTTTTTTTTTTCCTAAGAGAAGAGAAAAAAGATCTATATAAATAACTATACTGTACTGCTCTGTCTAAAAGGTCAGGGAACATTTTACAAGCTGGACTCCTAGCCAGAATTTGTGACCTGTGTTTTTCAAATGCATCTACAGATGGGAGCCCTTTATGCAGCAGTTAAAAAATGTGGGAAAATAATAAAATGAGGAATGTCTCAGCTTGGGGGGAAAAAAAAAAAGGCAATCCAAACCCTCTAGTTTGTATTCCTGTTTTTTTAATGAATTAAGTACAGGGGAAGCATTCTTTAATTTGTGTGTGCTTGGAAGGGAGGGGGAAGGTTCTAAAGCTACTGGAAGGATTTGAGCATTTAATTAAAAGCAGTTGAAAATAATAACATTTAAAATAAGTTTTTTTTTTTAAAAAAGGTAGGTCCAATTACTCTGACTGTTATTATACTTTACACCAATCTTTTTCTGCTTGGGATGCAGGGTGACCTGTAAAGTCCCTTGTGGCTGTGACCCAGTTCAGAGTGCAGTTAACAGAAAGACACCCTGAGAACTTGGTGGATCTCTGGGTTGAGCACTGTATGAAGAATTTCTCCTCTGGAGCCTGACTTGGATCTCTATGGAGATGGGAGAAATGCACAGATTTGGATGGGTCAGGTCTTTCAGTGTAAGGTTGTGGAAGATGGCCTGCATCACCTGAGACTGCTTTTGGAGAAGCCATCTTTCCAGGAAGTCCATATAAATAACTCAATTCATGTCAGGGAGACCAAGAGCAGAAACTGGTGCACTATGTCCACAAAACCAACCAGTCTGCCATATGAAAGCATCCCATTTTCTTAGCCAAGGTTCCCTTTATCTTTAGATCTTTATCTCCCTTACCACTGGTCTGGAGCAGATGTATAGACAGTCTCTGTACATACAGTGTTTGTGTAGTGTGACTCTTCTGGTGGCCAAGGGCTTCCAACAACCAAGGGCTTGGAGACTTCCACAGATGCAGGTCATGTTCATCCTGCCTAACAGCCACCAAACACTATTTCTCCCATGAATATTTCCAATCTATTTTATCAATTTTTTAGGACCATGTTGTATTTTATTCCTCAACATCCTATGCTAACAGGTGTGACTGCTGAATTATTCTTTATATGAAAAGAATTCTGTGCTTCACTTGTTTTTAAAAGTTTGACAATTTCACAGATGTGATGCATCCTCACCCTATTTTTTTGATGTAAGGAGAAATCAATGTGTCTTATCCAGTTTCTCAGTATAATTTATGATCTTTTAAATCTCTATTATATCCCATTTCATTTATATTTCCCCAGACTGAAGTGCTATTATCGGTTTAGTTTTTGAATGAAAACTGCCCCACCTACCTCGTCACCTTTTTCTTCCTGGATGCTTCATATAATTAAAGGACATTTAGAACCCTTCCAGACTCACTGATACTCTGGAAATGTACTCGCCTACCCCAGCTAAGAAAGGCACCTTTTTTCTTCATTGGAATGCTCCTAATTTATGAAAGCCAAACATCTGTTGTCACATGCAAAAATGACAGTGTTGTTTGTGCTTTGGAGGTATGGTGTTAATCTGAATGTTTTCTCCTCATGACTGTACCTTCTTCCTCTCTCTGTTATTTTCCATGACTACAACTGATCTATGTCACTCCAATATTTTGTCCTTAGGGACTTCAATATTTTTTTTTCCTATTAGCAGCTGGGTGTCAGGCCTACCTCTGCCATAAGAAGTGCTGCCAATAGCCATGATTTCTGGATAGGATGGGCTTAACTGATCTGTCTGATCCAGTGATATCCAGCCCACAGCTCAGTGAAATGTTTTTGACTGGAATGAAATACAAGATTTTATTTTATTTTGAGGAGGCAGCGTGCTTCCTTCACAATTTGTATTTTAAGAACTGGGCAGGAAATGGCTTTCTCATTCAGTATTGCAAAAATTTTTTGACATTTAAAAGAATAATTCTTTGCTGTGAAGTGGGAGTAAACAAAAACTGTTAGAGTATTTTAATGGAAAGAAAATGGAACTCAGAATAAAATGCTGAGACTTCCCCGGTTGCCATGGTGACTGTAGTACTCAGTCAGAAGGTTTCATAATTTTGCACTGTGTAAGTTTTTCCTTAGTTATAGACACAAACACACTTTGCAGTGGAGTTGCAATCCCCGATATAGAGAGTTTTAGTTTATTGACAATGTGTTTGCTTTTTATGGCCTCTTAGAAGTAGCCCCTATAGCTCAACAGCTTCATAGAAAAACCTCCAAGCTAAATCTACTTCTTGCTAAGCTGCTTCCCTCAGTCTGAGAAAATATGGGATCTGCTTTCAGTCTCTTCTACTGAAAGTATTCTATCTTATTGAAGGGACAAAATTATTTGAGTGAGGATTTATAAGTGAGTCTCCTACAAACACGAGGAATGTTCTTGCCATCGACTTACAATCATCTCTCTAAGGCTTTGATCTCATCATGCAACTTAGAAGGAAGGTATATCATTAGCAATACAAGTTTAGAAGTCTTAAATAATCAACTTATTTTCAGCAAAATCCCCTTCCAAAGAAAACCAAACAGACAAAAAGGGAAAAGCTTTGGTCCAAAAGTTGCCTCAATCTGGAAATGTTCTTACTGAAGGCAGAGCTTCTAATCAAATGAAGATGTGGAATAAACCATACAGTCAAATCTTTCTTGATAGTATTATTGTCGTATTGTATTGTATAGAAAGCAAAGTCAATGTTGAAGGACTACTTAGTAATCTTTAAGACTCACTGGAGCAATTTCATGTCCTGTGATTGCTTCTGGGCACAAATCAAAATTTAACGAGGTGCAAGGCTGAGAAAAAGGAGTAAATTGAGGTGACATGTACAATACTGGGATTTTTTTTTACTGCTGTTTGGAAAATTAGTTGGGTAGTAAAACTTTGAGCTGTTTCATGAAAGTGTCATGGCAAGATAGCATCCTTAGAGCAACAATCAATCTGCAAACACGTCAAAATCAAAATTTCAAAAAGTCCTTTTTCCTTCCAGGCTAACTGCAAAAAAGCCAAGAGTTCCACTCAATCCAGCAACAAAACATGCGGTTGACTACTCACTTTGGCCTGAAGTTCATAGTCCTGTTGAGCTGTTCAGTGTCTGAGGAGGAAACAGGGTGGGAGCTGCCTTAAAAAAAGGCAGGGTAGTCTGTGAAAGTAAAACTTGCCCTAAAGGCTTGAAAACCCTGGATTTCATTCAAGTTTCCCTTGATTTAGTCACTTCCTTTTTTTCAACTTCCCTGTCTTTAAAGTACTGTGATAACCTGTTCTCTGTAAAATTTCCAGTTCTCATTAAAAACGATGACTAAGAACTTAAATACAGCTTGACCTCAGGTTCATTAAGTTGATCTTTTGGACTCTCTTAAAGTTAATCAAAACCTAGGAGATCATGTTCTGGTTTCTTTCATCCAGAATCCTGGAAGGACATAATCTCTAAACTCTGAAATTAGTGGACCTACTTTCCTGAAAATGCATTTGAGATCAAAGGCCCTTTGCAGTTGATCCCATAAAAACTGTCAGAAAAACTTAGTCTCCAATGTAAAATGTATTCTCTAAATAAACAAGAGAGGCCATAGAGTGACAGCCATAAAAGAAGCCAAAACACTTGGCCATAATTGTAGAGGAAATCTGCAGTAAGATCCAAGTCCTCTCCATCTCTGTGTTCTCGGCATCTCTATATTCTTCTTTCTTAAAGAGAGATGTAAATATTTATTTTTGTAAAATCTCTGTTATCTACAAATGCATACAAAGAAAGAAAGAATTCATCTGAATACAAGGGCTTGAGATGATCACTCCACTGGCCTTTTAACTCATACCCTTGAGCAAAAACATTCTGTTCCCCACAACAGCAACCTTAGTTTTTCTCTTGAGGTGAAGCCTGTTGGGTATGTAACAGGTGGGAAATATTTTGCTCATTATGTTATTCTGAAGTTCAAGGAGTCAGCATTTTGGCTGAACACCATGAGGAATTTGTCGGGAAAATTCTCTGCAGGAGATCCCAAAGAGTACATTGATTATTGCTCTTAGTCATGGTTTAGTTTTAGGTAGTCCTGCGAGAAGCAGGGAGTTGGACCTGGTGATCCTTATGGGTCCCTTCCAACTTGAGATATCCTATGATTCTATACACTTTCATAGACTTTGACAGGTTGACACCATCATATAGCTTTGCCTTTCAGCGTTATGTGTTACCATGGAAATTGAATTCCAAAAATTCACCCCGTGACATCATTCTACAGCACGCAGTTTCACCAGTCTCTTGAGATCAATGAAGGACCTTAGGAGAACATCTCAGCAACAGAACTGCTTGAAGCTGATGTGTCCTTTCTTTCTGTTATAAGCAAAATACAAGTAGTGCCGGTGTTTATTTGGGTGATAGATACGCTTGTCATTGCAGTCATTTACATTTAGATGCACAGGTAATTACAGCCCAGGGTGCAGTTATCAGAGAGACGACATAGGCATGCTTGTGGTCTCTTTACTGCTGGGCAAAGGTGAGACACATAAGGTATTTCATTTGTGGGAGTTATTTAGCGGGGAGATTTTGGCCTGTGATCAGTCTTCATTTGTAGCCATAAAGCATCTCAGGGAAAGGGAGCTATTAAAGAGCATCGCTGGCAGCTATGTGTTTGCTAATGAGGGAATCTTTATGGAGCTCCCTGCTGAGTGAAAGGGAAAAGGCTGGGTTTTATTTCTTTGCGTAGCCTGTGTTTGGCAGTGAGGGATGGAATTATGACAGTGAGGCAGAAAAATTACGTACAGTCAGCAAATTGGATGCTGCAGACCATAGAGAGACAGGAATTTGATGGGAGAGGGAGGGAAAGTGGGGGAAAACAGGGATTCTGGGGAGACGTGAGCCTCCATTCTCTCCAAAAGTTATTTGCAAATCCATGTTTCACTTTTTTAACCTGCCGTGGAGATTTCAGCCTGAAGACCTAAAAGCAGTGAGGAAGAAGTTACAATAGCTAAGGAAGTTACAATAGGTAAAATAAGTGTTCCTTAGGAAAAGCCTAGGAGACGGATAGAAGCAATTTAGATATAGCTGGATTATTTTATTTTAACTCATAGTCAGTTGGCTGAATGAAAGACAAACATTTTGTCTGGGGCTTTCCATTTTGACATTTTTTGAAATGGCACTTTTTGATATTTCTCTTTAAAATAGATATTTTTTTTTATAGAGGTTTGTATTGGGTTTGTGTGGCCAAGTTTTGGTACAGGGGGAGGGGGCTACAGAGGTGGCTTCTGTAAGAAGCTGCTAGAAGCTTCCCCTGTGTCTGACAGAACTAATGCCAGCCGGCTCCAAGGCTGGCCGAGGCCAAGTCCATCAACAACCATGGTAGCGCCTCAGGGGTAACGTAGTTAAGAAGGAAGGGAAAAGAAACCCTGGGCAATTGCAGCTGGAGAGAGGAGTGAGGCTATGTGAGAGAAACAGCTCTGCAGACCCCCACGTCAGGGAATAAGGAGGGGGAAGCGGTGCTCCAGGCAGCAGAGATTCCCCTGCAGCCTGTGGTGAAGACCATGGTGAGGCAGGCTGACTGCCTGCAGCCCATGGACATCCATGGTGGAGCAGATATCCACCTGAAGCCCAGAGAGGACCCCACGCCGGAGCAGGGGGATGCCCAAAGGAGGCTGTGAGCCCATGGGAAGCCCACACTGGAGCAGGGTCCAGGCAGGACCTGTGGTCCCAAGGAGAGAGGAGCCCACAGTGGAGCAGGTTTCCTGGCAGGACTTGTGACCCCATGGGGGACCCACACTGAAGCAGTGTGTTCCTGAAGGACGACACCGCTTGGGAAGGAATGATGTTGGAGAAATTCATGTAGGACTGTCTCCTGTGGGAGGGACCCCACGCTGGAGCTGGGGAAGAGTGTAAGGAGTCCTCCCCCTGAGGAGGAAGGAGCGGCAGAGACAACGTGTAATGAACTGATCACAGCCCCCATTCCCCATTCCCCTGCGCTGCTGGTGGGGGAGGAGGGAGAGAAACGGGGAATGAAGTTGAGCCTGGGAGAAAGGGGAGGGGTGGAGGGAAGGTGCTTTAGGATTTAGTTTTTATTTCTCATTATCCTCCTCTGATTTGACTGGTAATAAATTAAACTGATTTCCCCAAGTGGAGCCTGTTTTATCCATGACAGTAATTGGTGAGTGATGTCCCTGTCCTTATCTCGACTCACGATATTTTCTCTCCCATGTCCAGTTGAGGAGGGGAGTGATAGAGGGGCTTTGGTGGGCACCTGGCATCCAGCCAGGGTCAACCAACCACAAGATTTTAGTTTTAAATCTAAAAGGATAACAAACTGTGTCTTGTAAACGCCTATTACCAGTTTGGCCCAAATCAGCTTTTTGGTCTTCTGCTTTTATTTTGACAAAGTGTCCATGTAAGACTTTGTTTTGTTTCAACCCAGAACACAGTTCCCTGCTAAAGTTTTGGTTCATGATTCAAGCCCTCAAAAATTAACTGTTTTTTACTTATACCTAATTTGGAAGAACATTTTATAAAGATGACATAAATGAGCAATGGGGTAGAATTAGGATAAGAAAAAAATGAAGTAGAATTTCAGTACTAGACCTCTAAAGTTGAGGTTGATTATTATTAATCTCCCCAGAGGAGATACCTATGAAAGGACTAATAAAACAAGCTGTGAGAAACATCACTAATATGAACATAGTGTGGTGAACAATCAAAACTTATTGGTCATCTTTGGTTTCTGCAGATGATATAAAAATAAGTTGTGTCACTCTGAGTGTCAAGGGGGTATCATTCAGTGATTTATGGCAGAAGTGCAATGCTCAACTAACCGACAGATGACCTTTAAAGGTCACTTCCAACCCAAACTATGGTATGATTCTGTGATTCTCTAAGAAACAATAGGATTGAAGGGCATGATCCAACAATCCTCTATATTTAATAGATTTACACATGCATTTGTCCTCACGCTCTGATCAAATCAGAGCTTCATAGAAAAGCTTATTCTGTCTTCTCCATATTCAGGTAGGAACGTCTTTTGGGAGATTCTATTTATGTTTTGGGGTTTTTATTTGGTATCTATTCAAAGGTTTCCAGTCTGATGCAAAGAGTTCAGTGCAACTGTTTTTTGACCACAGTGACATTCAGAAATGATAATAGCTTCAAGAAAGCATCCATGCACCGATGCAGGATGGCAGCCAACCTCTTCTGCACAAGGGACTCTGCTATTGCTAACTGTCACATCAAGTCATTCATGCGCACAAAACAGAATGTCAACAGGTTTGTGTCACTCTATAGACTTTAAAAACCTGAAACATCTCCACTATGATAGCACAGAGATGCCAAACTATGCCTTACAGCCAGATACAATTCTGTCAAGAGCAAACTGCAAAGTATATGATACCCAAATGTATTCTACCATAAAGAATTATCAAGCAGTTTACAAAAACCCTGCCTTTGGTGGTTTTGGACAATATACCAGATAGAGAAAAATTTTCTGTAGCTGAAAGCTTCAGTCCCTTTATCATAGAATAATAGAACCATCAAATCATAGAATGGTTAGAGTTGGAAAGGACCTTAAAGACCACCGAGTTCCAACCCCACTGCCATGGGCAGGGACACTTTCCACTAGACCAGGTTGCTCCAAGCCCTGTTCAACCTGGCCTTGAACACCTCCAGGGATGGAGCTTCCACAACTTCTCTGGGCAGCCTGGGCCAGTGTCTCATCACCCTCACAGGGAAGAATTTCTTCCTACTATCTAAACTAGATCTCCCCTCTTTCAGTTTAAAACCGTTCCCCTTTGTCCTATGGCTCCGCTCCCTGATCCAGAGTCCCTCCCCAGCTCTCCTGGAGCCCCTTTAGGGACTAGAAGTGGCTCTAAGGTCTCCCTGGAGCCTTCTCTTCTCCAGGCTGAACATCCCCAACTCTCTCAGCCTGTCCTCCCAGCAGAGGGGCTCCGCCCTCGCAGCATCTCTGGGGCCTCCTCTGGCCCTGCTCCAACAGGTTCATGTCCTTCTTATGTTGGGGGCTCCAGAGCTGAAAACAGTACTCCACATGGGGTCTCCCCAGACCGGAGCAGAGGGGCAGAATCCCCTCCCTTGCCCTGCTGGCCACACTGCTGGGGATGCAGCCCAGGATGGAGTTGGCTTTCTGGGCTGCAAGCACACATTGCCTGCTTGTGTTGAGTTTCTCATTCATCAACAACCCAAGTCCTTCTCCTCGGGACTGGTCTCAATCTGAGCCTGTATTTGTGCTTGGGATTGTCCTGATCCGGTGCAGAACCCTGCACTTGGCCTTGTTTTACTTCATGAGGTTGGCACGGGACCACCTCTCAAGCCTGTCAGGGTCCCTCTGGATGGCATCCCTTCCCTCCAGTGTGTTGACCACTCCACACAGCTTGGTGTTGTCAGCAAACTTGCTGAGGGCATACTCAATCTCACCATCCATGTTTATATATTACCATAGCTGTTTATTTGGTGCAATAAGAAGAGATCAATTAATGAAAGAAGGTAATGGCCTCATCCCTCTGTGTCAATTACATGTGGCTTGAGGATTTTGTTTAAATTTATTTGGGTTTCTGGACTAAACATAACCACCACTCATGTGGTATGAAGCTATCTTAAGGATTAATAATTTGTTCAGACCCTTGCCATTGAATATATTCAGTTGGAGAAGATCTCTGGAAATTGTCAGGTCTAACTCCCCACTCAGAGAAGAATCAGTTTAGATCAGGTTGCTGAACTTGGTCTATTTACGTTTTTAGTATGTCCAGGGACGGGGATTCCCTAACCTCTTTTGGCCTGTCTTCCAATGTCTGACTGTCAGGGTTTGGGCTGGACTGGCCACTAAATGAAAAACAGATATTCTCTTTAACTTCTCTCTCCCTTCCCAGAAGAGAAATGAGAGAATAACAGAGAGAGACTTATGGGTTGGAAAGAAACTGAACTACTTTAATGAAATATTATTAATAAAAATGAAGTATAATAATATTAATAAGAAAATAATGAAATATATACTATATATAGAAAACTGGTGTGGAGCTCCCAGGATGATGATCACATCACCAGCAGGCACTGGGAAAGTCCCAGACTGGACTCAGCGATGGATGGGAACCGGATTCCAGAACTGGATTCAGGAATGCACAGATTGGGATCAAAGACAGACAGACAGACAGAATACTCCTCGGACATCAGCCATTGAAGAAAGACCCTGATCCTTTGATCCCTCAGCTTTTATACTGAGCATGAGGCAGATGGCATGGAATACCCTGTTGGTCAGTTTTGGGTCACCCATCCTGTCTGGTCCTCCCCGCAGGTGGGACCCCTCTACACTTTTCTGCTTCCAACCCTCCAGTGAGGCAAGTAACAAAGTTGTTTGGCCTTGGGTGTTAGAGTAATAAGTATAAGCAAGAGCCTTTCTGCTTACCATTCCTTGATATCAACTGTAAACATCAGATGTGATCTGCTAGAAGCGGACCCTGTCTGAATAATGTGCCGTTATTCTCAGTCAGTTAGAAGAGGCTTAACTGGAAAGTAAAATTACTGAAAATATAATTGGTTCTGTTCTACCTCAAACCAGGACACTGACTACCCTTACAATGCATTTTTTATTTCCCAATATGTAAAGGACATTTTCCTTCTTTCAACTGGTGTCTGTTGCCTTTACTCCAATCACTGTGCACCCCCGAGAAGGGTCTGTCTGCACCTCTGCATCTTCCCCTTACTCCTGTTAGGTAGCTGAAGACAGCAATCAAATCTTCCTTTAGGCTTCTCTACTTAGGACTGAAAACCTCTCGTTGCCATGAGAGTCTTAGGGAGCATACGTTGGGCACTTGCAGTAGAGTTGCCCTTTTGATTTCTTCCCAGAGGACTGCAGTTTGTACGCTCCAAACCATCCTACTAAATGAACCAATAGACAATAAATGAGGTGACTGTGGGGTTCAGTATCAAACCGCACTTCTACTGCAAAACAAAACTGTTATAGTTTCCTCCTATAATCTCTACCTTACTTTTGGAAACAGAACGGTCGTTGAGCATCAAACTGCGAGTGTTATCATGGTCAGACTCAGTTGTGGCTCTTCTGAAAGAGTATTTCATTGCTGAAGCCCAGCCACTAAAACTGCTCTGACTACTCAAAAGGCATTGTTGGGCTTTTACGATGCCTGGGCCTCCGGTGACGAGGATGTGGAACTACATCATGTTGAGGAAACTGCAATGAAAGTACACTGATTTTTACATTGTTGGTGTTTTTTTTTAATGAATCCTTGGCTAGAGGTAGTACAGCCCTCTGATTCTGCTCCTCCAGCTGCAGCAGGACGGTCTCTTATTATTAACAAGAACAGCTGAAGGGCGTGCTTTCTTCTGACCCCCAGCACACTCCCAATTTCCAAACAGGGGTTGGGTACATGTAGGTGGCAATAGGATATACCAAGGAGATTCTCTGTTGGACACAGAAATGTTTTCCGACACTTTGTGTTTTCTGAGCAACACTAAAGTGGGATTCTTCTGCTTAATTTTAGACATCTGCATGTCATCAGATGAATGACATGCAAAGAGACCACAACATGGAAGGAAATACGGTACTCTCAGTATCATTGCAAATGTTCACAATGTTTTATCAACTCACAGATGTTAGTGCCAAAAAGGCCATTCAGTTGGACTTATTTTATTACACAAGACCTATAATTTCACTCAGTTTCTCTCATGATGAGCTACAGACTGATTTTGTAATGCACAACAAAATACAGTGTTAAGCCCTGGTCCCAAGCAGAGCTCTCCAGTCCCAGATGTGTCCTGATGCTCTCATGAAAGTAAAGTATGGTAGCCAGAAATGAAGCTTTTGCTATTTTTTTAGACTAAACATTTTGTGGTTGCAAAATGAAACATTTTATCCTAAACTGTTTTTGAAGAGAAAAAGGTATATTTTGAGAAAGAAGTTTTTTGAGTGGTTTGCTGGTTTACTTTTTATTTTGTTCAAACACACTAGTGTTTTTGGATTTCAGTTGCCAAAATCCATTGGCTACAAACTGAAAATATAAATTGTTGGCCGCCAAAAGCCAGAGGTGTTTTTTTTTTCTAAAATCCTCTTTTTTTCCCCCTGTATTTTTGCATTCTTTTTTAATGAAAGCCAGAAACTTATTTCAGGGGGGAGAGCAGGGAGAACTTTTCTGTCCATTCCATTTCCATATCCATTCCATTATTTCTACGAACACACGCTTTTGCTTTCTAATGACAGAAGGTGTATCTTCCAAAGTCTCTAGCACAGCTAGGGAAGGGTGTTTAATTAGTACAGAAGCATTTAGTGCGGACAGAGTACTCAGTCACCTTGAGATGGAGACAGCAGGAGGAAGGGATGGTGATGTTTTCACACTGAAAGTGAGGAAAAATTAACTTGCATCATTTTTCTTTATTTATTTTAAGTATCACCATCTGGCTTGTAAATCTTCCTCTTGGCTGTTAGGGAATGTAGCCTTCCTTTCTAAAGTTATGCTTTTCTGGAGATTCAAAAGCGATGGGAGGAGAAATATGGTTAAGAATGTAATTTGAATCCAAATACAGATGTCTGTTGAATCTAAATACACTCTCAGCTCTCCGGAGGAATTGTCTGGAGGTTTCCGCAGACCTTTTGCTCTAATGAAACTTGTGAATCACTTGTGCGGAGGGCCTGGATTAACACCAGGGTTAGCATAACAGTGGTGGCCGAGATACAGCTTGACATCAATAGGTGACTTTGCTTTGACTAGCGTGAAGCAAGAGCCCAAAACCACATTCCTTGTAAATGGCTTCCAGCACAAAACTGATTCGTTCATAAATTAACAGACATCTTTTCCACTGGCCTGGGATCAGAAAATGAAGCTTTTTATTCGCACTTCCTGCTTCTTATTTGATCTCCATTCTTAAAAACGATCCCCTTGAAGTTTAGTTGGCAAAAGATGTGATGAAATGAAGGATTAGAGGACAGCATCCAGCTGATCATCCCATCACTGCTTGGTTTGGGAGAAGCAGCAGTGACATACAAGGGAGGTGGAGCAGGAAGGTGCCAGTTTTCCTGGAACCTCTTTGCTGAATGGCATTGTATTTTGAGGGTAAATGTTGCCTTTGCTTACGATAGTGGAAACCCTGTAGACTTCACTGACACCAGAGATTTTAGGCTTTTGCTCAAGAAACCCAAAATTTTTTTTAATAACTTTAAAAAAATAGAAGAAATTTCAGGATAACTCCAGAGATTTTGCTGTTATCACTGAAGCATAGGAAGTAATAAGGCGCAACTTCATAAAAGCAGCAGGTGCCTAACCAAATTCAGGCACTGACACAGTGAGGAGGCAGCTGGGCACATAGAATAAGAGGCAGAAGTATGAACGTGAAAGCAAGAAATCATTTCCCTTTAAAAAGCAAAGAAATCTGGTCATGCTTGCCCAGTAAGAAACCATTCAAGTTCTCTTTTTCCTACACAACCCGCCCTTTCTGCTATCTCTTTATCTCTTCTTCACTCTCTCCACTTACAAAAATACACTTGGACTGGACTTAGTCCTATTTTGAAAATCAGGTTGTATTTACTGGGGAAAAGTTTAAAAGAGGGTTTACTTGACCAGTTTATCTTAGGCACGTGGCGGGCCCTTACTGTATACTGTGATGGAAAAGCAACCCTGTTTCCACATCGACCTCTGCCGTAGCTGCTAAGGCAACCTTGAGCTATGATGTTAATAAAAGTCTCAATCTCCTCTTCTTTGCAACAAGAGATGGGGGCGAGCTACTGTTTTGAGTTAGTTGTGCTTTTCATTGACTTTCCATGAGTATAAATGGGTAGATTAAGTTCAGATACACGTGGACTCAATTTTTATTATTTTTCGTAATAGAATAACAAGATTAAAATGATTACAGTAGATATAAAATATCTGCTCTGTACCAAAACATGTGAGACAATGTCTCATGAAGTCGTTCTTGCCATGTAAATTAAAATCAGCCTCTCTGTGAGCTGCATAGCCAGATCATTAACTGAAATGCTGAAAACAAAGAACAGAGGGCAATGAATCATGCATAATATTACATGGCATTGCGGGAAAACAGTTTAGTGGAATATCCACATGGATCAGTGTTAGTTAACATCCTCATTCATGATCTGGCAGAGAAATGAACACAAGCATGAATGAAATTCACAGATCTTACTCAAGCGGGAAGTGCCAAGAATATCCATGAGGACAGAGGATTTGTGGAAAGGGGCCAAAAGAGGTAAGGAGGACGGACAGCCAACAGCGATCCAAAATGATAATCAGTGAAAAAGAGAGCTGGGAATTGCCCGTGCCAAAAGAGATGTAAGGGAGATCAAATTAAATGAAGCTGCAAAATGTGAAAATGCCTGTGTAGATGTACAGCAGAAAAGAGAAGCAACAGCACTTTTGTGGCTCTATATCAGCATAAAAGGTGAAAAGAATCACTAGAATTTAAATAAATATGGGAGACACAAAGATGACTTTAATGTCTATTCAGCAACTGTGTGTAGAAGGGATTCCCAGCATTTGCTATCCCAAAAGGTGAGTAAAACTCTGATCAGTTTTTTATAAATATGAGAAAAGTAAAGACATCGTAAGTTATGTGTTTGGAGGGAGAAAAAAAAAAGAGGCGCTGCCTGATGAGAAGAGTCTGAAAGATCTTTGAGAGCCATGGCACAGGGTAAGTACAGGTATGAATATCATCTGGGTTATCCTCTCCTCATCTGTGGGCAGAAACTCTCCTGTGAGTGCCAGTGGACACTTCTGTTCAATGATAGACTCCTAAATTTATTGCTCCCGGGAAGATGCCATCAAAGTTGGAGGAAGGTAAGAAAGAGGAAGCAGTATGCTGGAAGGTTTAACAGAGAAACAGGAGGATGATTAATTACAATTTCCATGGAATCCCCTTGGGACTCGATGATGGCTGCTCGGTGGAACTACTTAGTAGCTGGCAAGCTTGTGGCTGCCCCATCCCTGGAGGTGTTCAAGGCCAGGTTGGATGGGGCTTGGAGCAACCTGGGCTGGGGGGAGGTGTCCCTGACCAGGGCAGGGGGTTTGGAACTAGATGGTCTTTAAGGTGCCTTCCAACCTAAACCATTCTATGATTCTTTGAAAATAAATTAAAAAAAAAAAAAAAAAAAAGACCAGGTTTTGTCAACCAAAGAGCCACTTTCCACCCTATAATTTCCTGGTTAGTATCTTGTAATGTGCCAAAAAAAGGTGCACTGTTCAGTTCTAAGTCTCCCAGACTTATCAACTCATGAACTACAGTTCGCAATCAATGACTTTGACACATAGACAGAGAGTAATAGGAATAGACCAAGGAGAAGGCAAAGGGCTGGAGAGAAAAGACTGAAGAAGTTCGATAGAGGGATTGGACAGAGAGAGGAAGTGAGGCATTGCTCATTTTGGTATATTCTTAGCCTAACTTTTAAAAGCAGTGTTCTCATTAACGAGTTTAGACAAGCACAATAAAAAGTCAGTCTTGCTGGACAACTGTTAAGGCTGGCTTTCAATACTCTAATGATGGAAAATTAAAAAGAAAACATATTTATCCCTTGGTATGGTGCAGTCTGTGGAGCCTAGTTCTTCATAATTTATTCCTTTGGCTCTGAAAAAAAAATGGGCACAGAAGCTTATTAACAATAAAAAGTGACAGACAGACAAAGTTTCCTATCTGTGACAGATGTGCAAGAGAATAACTGCATTGAGATGTGGGGCATAAATCTGGCTTTAAAATTCAAGTTTTTCCATGCATGAAGTAAGATCGGAACCATAACTGTAGAGATTTTGATTTGGGGCAGGGGGGAGGAAGGCATTTCCAAGGGAATGAGTGATTTGGGGGGAAAGCAGTTTTTGGAGCTCAGTCTTAAATAGCTTTTAGTAATGTGGAGCTTTGGCTTTTTCAAAATCAGATTTCTTTTAATATAATTCAAGCAGAGCTAAAGACTCACCCCAAGTCACCATCATTAATGTCATCTCTCCACACTCAGAAATCATGAATATGGGTCTCTCTTCATAAGACACGGTCCACTTTCAGGACTCTCTCTACAATAACTTCATCTGGGAGAGAGGGGCATTACACCTGACTTTTATGGCATTAAGAAAGAGATGCACATTCTCAAAATCCTGAATACACATGTAAAAATTATCTTTTCCCTGGTTGCTTGGATAGTCTTCCTAGGGGTAAGCAGCCACTTTGTCTCACTTCATCTCCCATCTCCATCTCAGCTATTTGCCTGCCCCTCTGCTTCGCAGCACATCAGGACTTAGTCTGTCTCCCACAGCCCTGTGCCAGAGCAGATAACTTACTCCTTATCAACTTAATGGAAGATACAGGTTGAATCGAAACTGTGCCAGAGTTTCCTGATTGCTGTAACTTCACCTCTTCTTGCACGTGAGTCAAAATGGCATTGAGATCTGGTCCTGAAAGCAAGCACAACCATCAAAAAATGCTATCAAAGCTCTCGTTTGGCTGAAATTTTCCAACATTGCTGTTTTTCAATGCAAAATTTAATCTTTACTTAAGTTTTCCGTTTTGTAGAAAAAACACAGTTTCCTGGTGTATGTGTGTCTGTGTATTTCTGTGTACGTGGATTTTAGCAGTCATTATCTTGCCAAGAGTTTATATAGGGAAAGAGATAGATACAGGTAGAGATCTATTAACCACCATAGTATTGTTGTCAGTGCTTGCAGGGAGAGAAAGTAGAAGTTTTTTCACACGGTGTAATCTAAATTTCTTTCCATTAGACAAAGGCTGCCTTAGCCCTGCTAAGCTGTGCTTACTGTAGCCACTATTTCCTTGGCAGATTGTCACATCGAGTTTACCTCAGATCCCAAGTGTCCTGCTCCGAATTCTCTCATTATGAAAATTATAGGGTACATCTTGGCCTTGTTTGCCCAGCCTGAATGGCTGTTATTCCCTTCCTCAAACACTGAGTTATGAAATCCCCTCCTCCCCTAACACATACACCCGCACGCTCACACACACATATAACTTGACAAGATTCTATTTTAAATGCTAGTAAATGTCTATGGCTGATTTTGTTTGCTTTTCTGGTTAACCATCTTTACTACTCCACCTCATCATCTCTTTTTCCAGGAAGAATGTTCCATATTGACCCCACAATTAAATACCAGACAGCCTGTGAATTCAGCACTAGGGGAGTTCTTGGGAGATTTCAGCTATTATGAAAGATGGATGAAAAAATAACAACCCTTGGTTGCTTCCAAGGTGCACAAACTATATTTGACCACCCAAACACAAGACAATGCTCCTTCCAGTTATAGGAAAAAAAATTACAAAAATAAAAATCACAGCTCAGACCCTGTGGGAGCCTCTTTTTTTTTTTTTTTTGAAAGGCAAAGGTTTTTTGTACAAACCAAAACCAGAGAAGTTCAACCCAAGCTATGAATGCAAGAAAAGAGGCATATGTGGTTTGCTACTTTTAAAAAGCTCCCACCTGATCCCAAGAGACTTGTATATATTTTAACTACGTATGGGACATAGGATCTCTATCACAGAACAGTAATTTGCAAATTAGGACATCTACTTTGAGGAAATTAAATCTGGATTTAGCTGAAGCATAATCACGCCACTGTCTTTTCTCAAGGTTTTCTTTATTCTCCTTTGGACTCACCTCTGCAGTCCACTGCTAAGCCAAAGTATCATTTTGAAACTCCACATGGGGATAGGACAGCAACGTTGACATTACCTTCCACTTAAATGTCCTCTCTTTTAGATCTACTGTATCCAGAATTACCTGAAAGTATGGGGAAAAGGGACTTTCACTTTGTCAAGAGACCAAAGTCAGGACAGTCCTGTCATAAGAAGCCCAGCCAGGGTGGAGAGCTATGAGGAAAGGAGAAAGGAGAAGTCAAGAGCAGCTGCATTTTGGAGAAGGTGCCCCAGCTGCCTGAGCAGATTCCCCACTTTGTCTCAGCACACAGTCCTAGCCTTGCAAACCCTAACCACAGCACCTTTGGCCCATGAGGCTTCATTAGGCAAAAAAAGGGGGCTGGTGGTTCATCTGTAATGTTCCAACCAGCTGACAGGCTGACGTGCTTTGGTCTTGAGTTTCCTGATTGCCTTGTCCAACATCCCTGCTCAGAGCAGGGACATCAACAGCAGTGTGCCCAAAGTCATGTCCAGCTGGGTTTTGAATTTCTCCACAGACGGAGAACCGTCTGGGTAACCACTTCCAATGTTTGTCTACCTCACAGTAAAGAAGTATTTTTTTTCTGTTGGAGCAGAATTTTCAGTATTTCATTTTTTGTTCACATTGCTTCTTGCCCTGTCACTGGGCACCACTGAGAAGAGTCTGTCTCAGTCTTCTTCACTCCCCCCATCAGATATTTCTATAAATGAACAATGTCCCCTAAGCCTTCTTTTCTCCAGGCTGAACAGTCCCGGCTCTCTCAGTCTTTCCTCACAGGAGATAAGTTCGAGTCCTTTAAACAAACTTTCTGGCCTTTCACTGGATTTAGTCCTGTAAGTCCATGTCTCTCCTGTACTGAGGAGTCCAATGCTGGACCACCTGGTGAGATGTGTCTTACCAGTGCTGAGCAGGGGGGTAGGATCAACTCCTTCGACTGGCTGGCAACGCACTGCCTAATGCAGCCCTTGATGCTGTTGGCTTTCTCTGCCACAATGGCACATTGCTGGTTCATAGAATCATAGAATGGTTAGAGTTGGAAGGGACCTTAAAGATCACCTTGTTCCAATCCTCCTGCCATGGGCAGGGACACCTCCCCCCAGCCCAGGTTGCTCCAAGCCCCGTCCAACCTGGCCTTGAACACTTCCAGGAATGGGGCAGCCACAGCTTCTCTGGGCAACCTTTCACCCTCATAGTGCAAAATTTCTTCCTAGTATCTAATCTAAATCTCCCCTCTTTCAGTTTAAAACAATTCCCCCTTGTCCTATCTCTGCACTCCCTGGTAAAGGGTCCCTCCACATCTTTCCTGTGGGCCCCCTTTAAGTACTGAAATGGGCTATAAGGGCTCCGCAGAGCCTTCCCTTCTCCAGGCTGAACAACCCCAACTCTCTCAGCCTGTCTTCACTGGAGAGGTGCCCCAGCTATCTTACCATCTTCGTGGCCTCCTCTGGACCCACTCAAAAAGGTCCACATTGTTCTTATGTTTGGGGCCCCAGAGCTGGATGCAAGCACTGCAGGTGAGGTCTCAAAAGAGTTGAGCAGAGGGAAAGAATTCCCTCCTTCAACCAGCTGTCCATGCTTCTTTTGATGCAGCCCAGCATGCTAGTGGCGTTCTGGGCTGTGAGTGCACATTGTCAGCTCATGGCCAGCTTTTCACCCCCCAGTACCCCCAAGTCCTTCTTGGCACGGCTGATCTCCATCACTTTATCCCCCAGCCTGTATTGATACCGGGGGTTGCCCTAACCCAGTTGCAGAACCCTGCACTTGCCCTTGTTGAACCTCATAATGTTCACATGGGCCCACTTCTTGAGCTTGTCCGGGTCCATCTGGACGGCATCCCGTACATCTGGATGGCATCCCACCCCTCAGGCATGTCAACTGCACCACTCAGCTTGGTGCAGACTGGAAGAGACTAGTATTTGGAAGATGAACATGCTCAGAGATGAAAGTAATAGATATATTTATCAAAGAAATAGGTGGGTAGGTGGGCAGGTAGGTGGGTAGGTAGGTAGGTAGGTAGGTAGGTAGGTAGGTAGGT
>VZSZ01004690.1:328020-360198 GCA_013398815.1 Ibidorhyncha struthersii | reverse complement strand
GAAAGAAAGGAAGGAAGGAAGGAAGGAAGGAAGGAAGGAAGGAAGGAAGGAAGGAAGAAGATGAAAAAAAATATATGAAGTTTTGTTCTAGTTTGACTGGATATCCTACAAAAATAGTGTTGAAGATTGTGATAATTTCCACACCACCATCTGATTGGAACCAGGAAGACCAGCATCATAGAAAAGACTAAAATTTAACTGACCTTTAAAAGAAGAGAAATTTTAACTCTACTTTATTTAAAACTTCAAAAGAGGACATTACATGTTTAGGCTAAAAAGTTGGCAGAGATACAACTTGTGCCGTATGCTGTCCAAATGTATTCAACCCTCCTCGACCCTGAGTGTGCAAGACAGCTGGAAGGCGAGCAGTCACAGTGTGGAAGGAATGAGGATCTCATGGTTAAGCCATTAGACAAGGCCCCAGGAGATCTGTTCTCATTCTTCAGTTTGTCCACAGACTCCCCACATGAACGTAGGCAAGTGGTTTAATCTCTCTGGGCCTCCCTTCGCTTCTGTGATGAAAACATATCAATGATCCAAATAGCTTAAGGCCAAAAGGAGCAGACATGAATGGCCACTGAGTCCAGTTCTTCAGGATGCAAACAGTAACTCTTTTATTAAACCCAGCCTCTTTCTTGCCTTGCCTATTAAGAACAGTCTTCTCCATGGCAGGGCTTTCTCATACTTCTGATACATAAAAGCCCAGAGTCATCCATTTGGCTGTGAGCACTAAAATGACATGCCCAAATTAGGTCCTTACACACTCTTTCCACTTATTGGAGAAAGGCATGCAAGGAGTAAGTCAGATCTCTAATTGGCTGAACCATCTTCAGAGGCTACCTGTTATTCTCCACAGGACAGAGAGTCTGTGGTGATTGCACTCCAAATACACGTGTCTTGGTTGAATGTGGAATATATCCAGAATGATGTGTCTAGCATACTGGAACCTTGATGTTTCTGTAGCACAAACATTGATACGCACAGACATTATACATGCAATCTATGGAGACAGACAGAAGTTGCAAAATTTGGATAAAGTTAGAGTACATCATGAAGTCAATAGACATCTTTGGATCTGGGATTTTTTTCCACCACGAATGAAGGTAGAAGAACATGTGGTAAATTCAGTCTGACTTATCAAATTAATAAATATTTTTTATCAAGTTTTAAGTGATTTATTTTCTTGACTGTGAATAGGTGAGGACTGCACTGAGCCCATAGCCTGTTGAGCTCTCTCTCTGTAAATCTCTAATTAGAACATACCAGTAAGGGCTTTGTCATTATGAGGTCCTTGGGCAGGGGCCATGCTTTAGTATTGCATATCGCTCCTTGTACAATTAAGTCCTGACCCATGGCTGGAGCTGGTAGGCTCAACAACAGTTTCAGACAGACTACCTGGACACATGGTTTTATGTAAAGGAAGAGCAAAAGACATCAACTCCAGAGCTATGAGAACAGTTTGCACCATCAGGGAAGGGCAGCAAGAACTCACTCAGACAATCTCTTTCCAAAATAACAGTCTATTCACAAATTCTATAGCAAAGACATTGAACCTGTATGTTGCAGAAGATTTCTCAACAGAGCCCTATGGAAAAATGATTAAAAATAATAATATCCCATGATAATGTGAGCTTTTAAAGTCCTATCTTCAGCAAAAGTAGATCATAGAATGGTTTGGATTGGAACGGGCCTTGAAGACCGTCTCGTTCCAACACCCCTGCCATGGGCAGGGACACCTTGCCCCAGCCCAGGTTGCTCCAAGCCCCGTCCAACCTGGCCTTGAACACCTCCAGGGATGGGGCAGCCACAGCTTCTCGGGGCAACCTGGGACACTGCCTCACCACCTTCAAAGTGAAAAATATCTTCCTAATATCTAATCTCAATCTTGCCTCTTCCAGTTTGAAGCCATTCCCCCTCGTCCTATTGCTACATGCCCTTGTAAAAAGTCCTTCCTCAGCTCTCCTGTAGCCCCTATAGGTACTGGAAGGCCGCTATAACGTCTCTCTGGAGCCTTCTCTTCTCCAGGCTGAACAATCCCAACTCTCTCAGCCTCAGCCTAGATTAAAAAGGGCACTTTTCTTTAGCTTCTCTTTCACCTCCAGACTCTAAAGCCTCACCTACACTTAAGAAAATATTTGCCAAGGCTGTGGCATTTGGTAACAGTGGCTTTTTTACCTGCTTCTAGCTCTGAGGACTGCCACATCTTAATACAAAGAGGCAGACTACTCAAACAGGACCGGTATCAGTTTTGCAGTTGGCAAAGAGGGGACACGAAGTGGTATGTGCAGCACTTTGGGACCAGAAGGTAACACATCTACACTGATGTCCTCCACCATTGTAATTGCTCTCTGCAAATGACCTTGGGGCTGATTCCGGGATGTTTCTCTCTGACAAGCTGCCAGGCGTCCGGCGTTCTTTAAACATATGAACAGGCTGAAGGTTCCTCTCTGACCCTCTGGGTGACAAAGCAGCCATCCAAAGTCTTCACGTGGTTCAGGGAGAGGTAATGTTATTAGGTGGAAAATGCACCAGGTGTTTCCTTATCCATGGCAAAAGACAGCTCTCAGTATTCCCTTGCTGAGGGCAGGTTAAAACACTCTGGGTCTCTCCTAACCTCAGAAATATGTCAGGCAGGGATACAGTGGAAACAGTGAGCTTATTGCTATACTCCGAGCTGCACTGATCAGGCACAGAGTTTCTGCTACACGGGGATGGCTGAACAGCCCTGTTCCCATGATTTGCTTCACGCTATTTTCCCTTTTCTCCTCTGAAGTTTTCCCCTTTATAATCTCCAAGTCTTCCTGTATGAACAATGCTCCCCTGTCTGTATCTTCCCCATTGTCTCTGGCTTTGTTAATTTTATAGTTTTTATGATATTGTTCTGCTAGTAAATTTGCTCTTTTTCATCAAATCTGTTGATCTGCTATTTCCCTACCCCTTTTCTTTTCTATCTATAGTGTATATATATTTATATATCTCCTTTCTGTCACCCTGCATACATCAGGGTGAGCCATCTGCATATATATGAGTGCTCTTTTGTTATCTGTTACATCCTGAGATTTCCTCAAGGTGTTGCCTTGTTAGCTGCCCCATTGGTCAGGATTTGACATCTGCATTCCCTAACTACACGCACTTAACACAAGAATGAACCCACCAGTTGCAATTTCATCTTGCTTCCTTGCACACAGAGGTCAAAGCTGATACTCCTCAGTGATCACATGGCCCAGAAGAAACTTGTCAGCTTGAGCTGTCCTCTGTTAAGTGGGTCTTGCACAGCTGAAGGGTGATGCAGTGGAGGAGAAGTCACGGAGCAGTGATGCAAATAAGCAGGGAGTCATCCAGGAAGACACTGCTCTCAGAGGACCCATCCAGGGCATCTTGCCCCTAGGTTCATTCTTAGAATCATAGAATCACAGAATAGTTTGGGTTGGAAGGGACCTTCAAAGGCCATCTAGTCCAACCCCCCCTGCAATGGGCAGGGACATCTTCAACTAGGTCAGGTTGCTCAGAGCCCCGTCCAACCTGACCTGGAATGTTTCCAGAGATGGAGCAACTACCACCTCTCTGGTCAACCTGGGCCAGTGTTTCACCACCCTCCTTGTACAAAATTTCTTCCTTTATATCTAGTCTAAGTCTCTCCTCTTTTAGTTTAAAACTATTACCCCTTGTCCTATTGCAACAGGCCGTGCTGAAAAGTTTGTCCTCTTCTTTCTTATAAGCCCCCTTTCAGTACTGGAAGGCCGCAATACGGTCTCCTGGAGCCTTGTCTTCCCCAGTCTGAACACTCCCAACTCTCTCAGCCTGTCAGGGACAGAATAGAGGCTTGAAAAGACCCATTAAGTGTTCTGATGTGTCTTTTCTTCTTTCATACAGCTGACACCCTGGACACAGTGTTGCTGTCACATGCAGCCTTGCAATATAAGAATGAAGATGCTTATGAGGTCCGGTAAAGAGCAGTGGCATTGGTTATCACACAGGCTTTTCTATGGAAAGACAAAGGAACCACAGAAAAATGTACAAGTTTCTGGTGACAAATCCTGAAAGAAAAAGGTAAGTACTCTGAAGCAGCACTGCTAGGGCAGGTTCAGGGAAACCTTTCTTTTCGTTGGCTTTCACTAGATGACAGACTGGGACAGGGAAGGGTTGAGTCACTCGAAGTGCGGGAAGCCGTTGTTGGCTGGGTGAAGGAAAACAGAGGGCTGCCATCAGCGGAAACAGGAGGTGCCCAGTGGTGGTTAGGAGCATAGATGTATGGTTGTCATGGCAATCAGTCCTCCTCTTTTATTAAATGTTTGCCTGCATATGAATATTCCCAACACAGATAAGGCTTCATGACCCTTTTATTGTAAACAACTCGTTCTGGTCTCTTAGTGCTGATGCTGACACTAAACTGTCTACACAGAAAGAGCCTATGAAGGGGTTTACCGTCTTTATTTAAGTAGAAAAAGTGAACATGATCCAGCAGTTTCCACAAATAAGGTAAGGGAAAATATTTTGCTTTGCCCAANAAAAAAAAAAAAAAAAAAGAAGGAAATTGGAATTTGAAGCCATGTCTCTTTCTAAAATAAAATTCACACACATTTAGCAGAAATATAAGCTTTTGAAAATTGTCCTTTGCATGAGAGATTTGCAGCTATCATGTAACTCCCTTATTTCTACTGAGCACTCTATACCCTTACCAGACACTTCCGTGGTCAACCATCTGTGGGATCCATCTTTGCAAGATATTTTTGCAGCTGCGCAGTGACCCTTTGGGAGACTTGGTGCGTGCTATAGGCATGGGTGCTAAACAAATACCTCTGAATGTTCTTTCTTTCACTCACCTGTGCTGCTATGCATTGAGCATGGTTTCACAGGACTTTGCCTCCTTCTTGCTCCTTTGAGATTGCAAGGATGCCCAGCTGTGGGAGGAATGGGAAGCTGATGTCAAGGTGAGCTGGAGAAGAGCACTAAACATCAGAGATGAGGGCAAAAGTCAAAGGAAGAGAAGGTGGCAGGAAAAAACTGTGGAGGAAGGCAAAGCAGTCAAATGAAGAGCCCAGTCAAGACCAAGACCAGATCATATCAAGACCAGGACCAGATCATATCAAGACCAGAGCTTTGATATCGGAAATTACTGTGAAGAGTACTCATCCAAGCAAATGTGCAAATTAGACTTCTACGTCTAGCCTCCCTTTATGGTCTATGGATTCTCAAGAGGGGAATCCATCTCCTCTTCCTCCCTTGTAGTTATGCAGATTTTCCTATTCTTTTGGAGATACCTTATACCACTCCAAGCAGCAGGAAAGAAAGCAGCTTAATCTCTGCTGGTTTGACAGGTGCTAACTTGCACATCTTCATTGAGAACGTCTACGTCTATGCATTCCCACTAGGTTATTTGTGGAGCAGCTGGTCATTCCAATTATGTCTTTTTATTACTTCTGGAGTTTTCTGTAGAGTACTAACCTGACTGGACACAACCTAACAGACTGCTTCCAGTGGATCCTTCAGCCTGAGGGACTGCTGAATAAATTGGCTGGTGTCTGGGACTCCAGTCACACTGGTCTGATCACAGGGTCCTTGATGAGGTTCAGTGAAGATTCGCTGAACAGAGGGTGAGATTCATCTCCTCCTATAGCACAAATCTAAAGTAGGGCTGATGTAAGATACCCCCAGAAATGTCTTTTTCTCAACATTGATTGCAAAAAGGGGAATAATGAACTCAGCTGGCGACATCTACATTATCAACAGCAAAAGTTAGTTGAGGTGACACTTGCTTTTGACAAGACCTTGTGCAGTTTGGTTACCCTGATCATAGGCACATTCACTCTTCATTCCTTTTCCCTGGGACAAACTTTTGAAACCCCAGAGCTGTAACCTTTTCTGACATTGCCCTTGCTTAGAGCAACACCAAGAGCTCACTGGTGGTGTTTTCTCTGTAGATTTGCCTCCCTCTGTTAAGCCCAAGATGGGGTCAACTGGTTAATAATATTAACAAGGGTGAGATTTGCAGTGGCTGTTTAACACGAAAGACGTAAATGTCACGCAAGCAGGGACGAGACCCTAGGACTCAGGTCAATGCTCCCATTGCCTGAGCTGGTGAACCAGCACGATTCTGCCCCTTTTCTCACTGTTTCCATTGGGTTCACATTCCTGGTCAGCAAGGGGTGTAGCTCTTGGCAGGACCAAAGGAACAAGACAGTCCCCAGCACTGTGCCTTGCCAGGTGGGCTGTAGTGAATGTGTTCAGCAATTGCTGGAGGCAGGTCAGGCAAAAATCAACACATTCCCTCTTCCTTTTGAAAAGCTCTGCGCAGACATGAATTTGCATGGTAATATTTTTTTTTCCCTTGAAGCAACCTATCTTTTAACCAGTACTAATTTGGCCTAAGCTCTTTTTAATTACTATATAAAGGCTCCCAAAGCCCTGTGGCATGAAATTATTAGAGACCAGCTGTGACTAATTACATTTTTCAACTTCACAAGACACAGCTCCAGTAAGACTGTTTATTGTTACTCTCTTTGTTTTTTAAAACCAAGTTGAATTTCAATCTGGCCTTGGAAGAGGTCAGTTCTCTCACTTTTCCCATGTCAGAAAAGTGAATCTCATACTTTTCTTTCCAAATAAAAGCTTAGTTTCAGTCAAACGGCCTTCCCCTACGGTCCCTGCTACAGAACGATACAGAGACTTTCCAGTATTTCCCCAGTAAAACTTTTCCTGCTAATGGGTTGACCTGAGCTCCAAACCCCACAGTAGTGTTTGACTACCTGAACAAACCTTTCCAGGATGGTGTACTCAGGTAAAGGAGTTTTTCACTTTTTTCCCCCACTTATCCCCAACTGGTAACTTATAATACTATTCACAACATGGTAAGTGTTGGGAATCAAGCAGGAAAATCACATCATTGGCTCCCACTGATCTCCATTTCATGTGATTATATCCCATTGCTCTGCTTTGCAGCGTAAGCTGGTTCTAACAGTGCAAGAGTTATTTTCACCAGTCTATCATGGTCCAGCTGTGAGTTTAGGTCTCTGTGTGACACATGTATCTGGTTGTCCTGTTCTGAAGACTATTCACTCCTGTTGCTTGTTAATGGGGTACCTGAGGGGAAGAGACGGTAAAAAGAGTATTGCTCACTCTAAATGATGCTAATAAGCCCGTCTAGCATCACTGCCCACTACATCATCCAGTTTTCTTTACATCCTCCAAGGCACAGGATACATGATGGTACTATCACATACAAAACATATCCCCCATACAAAACAATTATTGACATTTGACAACTGTTAATCATATGAGGTTGAGCAGCACACATGTTAGCAGTCCAGTGGCTCAAAATTTCTGTTTTTTACCACCTTCTGTATTCCTGTGTTGTTATTGCACTGAGTCTAGATGCTTGGTGTCAACAGCTGGAAGTGACTTGCGAGCACTGAAATTCTCTCTGTTCTTCCCCTAAAAAAGTGACACTGAAGGGGTTAATCAAGCCAGGCAGATGGAGCAGACATGCCACTAACTTGTTTCCTTTAATTACTTTGCAGGGCATGAGGGAAGCAATATTGCCTCGAGGACCAGAGTGCTTTATGGCAGGGCAAGTGGAATAAACCAGGGAGGCTGCATCACTAATTAACTTGCAGCGAGCTGCAGCACAACCCGTGACTTTGTGAGGAGGAACTAAAATAGCTGCTGAATTGCTCTCATGACCTTGTTATCTGGTTCTACTGCACCAGTGGAGGACATGGGAAAAGGAAGGGCTGCTCCAATGTGAGGAAAACAACAGATCAGCTATGGCATCATTAACCTGCATAGGTTTTCAAACCACATAGTTTTCATGTATTTTGTGTGACTTCTCAAATATACAGGACTCAGTTTTACTTACAGTGGAGACCACTCATGGAGAAAGGTATGTAGGTAACGATCAGCGCTGGGTATCACCATTACTTGGGGATATGGTTTAGAAGTGGTTTTGTCAGGTTAGGTTAATGGTTGGATTCGATGATCTTAAAGGTCCCTTCCAACTTTAACGATTCTATGATTCTATGATCAGTTTGCGGCCCAGTAGAACCGCATGTAAACTAATTTGGCTCCCTGAACAGATGAGTAATCTAAGTAACAATAAGTTTTTTGCCCATGCAAAACTTATTGTTAAGGAGCTACCTGGCTCCTGCAACATCAGCTACTTTATAGTAAGATGGTATGGGTATCTCTCAACCATGTGCCAGGTTTGCAGAAGTACCTGGGTGGAATTCATCCCACCCAGCTCCAGATGTTGACCTCTGAGCTGTAGCCTAGGCCCCTTTTGGACCACTGAAGAGAAATAGGCACTTCCAAGGCAAAACTCATTTGCCCCATGTCACTTCTATGCTTTTGGATGGAATGAATCAAAATATCAACATCTTGAATGAAATTTGGTTGTGCAGATATGAACACTTGGTACCACTTCAAATATCAGTTGAAAACCTCACAGCTCTGTCTTCCAGCTGCTGATAGGTCCTCTGTCACATTTGCCATCCCTCTCTGAATGTCTCGGTTCCCTCTAACATCTAAAATCAAATCAAGAAAACGAATCCTGCCTTCTCTATTGGGATAACAGTTGGTCTACTATTGCTGTGTACATTCAGCTTCTTTGCTGTGATCAGAGCTCATGTAACCATATCTGAGCTAGCTTCAAAACAGCTACCACAAAACCTGCCAAACATGTAGCCCTGAGTTTGTGCAACATCTCCCTCTCTGCTCAGATGGGTTTTGCTTGCTTCCATGGTTACGTCAACAACAGGGCTTGATCTAGATGGGTCGATATCAGTTTGAGTGTGCCTACCTGATGATGTGTTACAATTCTGATGTCAAGGCAGACCATGTCTGTTCTAGAAAGGGTTAATTTGTTAGTCCTGACTCCACATGACAAGCAATACATAAATGGGCTGAGGTAGGCGTTTTGAGCTGGCTTGGACTGGGAAAAAGAACACCCATGTGGGGAACATATATATAAGAGGGTGTTTGAAGAAGAAAGGAATAATCTGTTCTCCAAGACCCATGGAGAATAGAATAGGAAGTGATATTCTTAATTTGGAGTAAAGAGATTAAGGTTAGGTTTTAAGAAGCCTCCCTTCTCTAATGGAGTGAAAAATGAGGCACTGGAAATTATTTGTGGGTATGGATGGGGAATCTCCTTTACCAAATCTCTTTAAGGGTACGTTTGACAAACATCTGTCAGAAATATGTCACTAGGAAGAAGGGGCTAACTAGTCCTCTGGAGGGTTTTCTTCAGTTCTGTGATTCTGTGACTCCACTCTGGAAAAGGGCCAAAAACATAGCAAATCCCACAGTGGGTATTTAGATGGATAGCGAGACTATTCATCATAATCGTATTTAACACTACTCTGAATTCTGGAAGGATTATTAAACCTCCTGATTCAGGATTTACTTTTACTGACCTGGCTTACAACTAGATCTCAGTTACGGACAGATTATTTTATATACACTGAATGTGAACGTTACAGAGCGAAATATAAGATTTTTAATGAAGTGCCGGAAACCAGTGCAAAGAAAACTTTCTTATTCCTTGTGCTCTGCCCTACAGAGGAAGAGGGAAGGCAAGGTCATAAGATTAACATAGCTCCAAAGATGAATTCCCCTCTTAACAGAAGATTCCTGTATAGCTGGGAGTATTGAAGAAAAGAGAATAGAGGTGGAGGAAGTAAGGAATTTAAACTTTATATAGCCATAGATGATTCTTTCACCCTTGCCACTTTCCTTGCCAGGGGCAAGCTATGTTTGCTTGACAGACCTCTGCTTTTTCTGGCCCTGATGTTCCATGTCTGCCTATCTGCAGCTCAGAAAAAGTGAAGCATTTAGCTAAGTTTGACAATGCTATTAATAGTGTGCGGGAGCTGAATATTAATTTAGAAGAAGATCTAAGTGGCTTTACTCATGGCTCATTTGGAATACTCTGCATCCTAACAGTCTTGACTTCATTGCAATCAGCTAGCACTACCTATACTTATTTTTGGAACTGGTTGAGGAAGAAATGTGCTTAAGCAGGTGTATTACAGAGCTAATCTACTACCAGTTCAGTGAACCAATAAAAGCTGTAACATGGTAATGATTTTGTTGAGGCCACAATTCAATACAATTGAAACAGTCAAGCTAACACAGTAGATAATGAACTCCAATTACGAGAATAAGACTAAAAAGAGTGCCATGGGAAATTGTAGAAGATTTTGAAAGGTTGTAGTGCATGTCTATGTCCTTAGGCAGGAACAACATTGTAAGCCATCCTTGACTGACACCTACCCTATCCTTAAAGACGCCCAGTGGAGGTGACTGCTGTTCCAAGCAATCGATTTTATTGTATTGCGACCCTTTCTGTTATAACATTTGTTCTAATCACCAATCTGAAACTTTTTTTCGGTAATTTATGTCCAAGGCTTCCTGACCTAGCTACAATGGACACAGAAGACAGATTATTCTCTTCTACTCTG
Source organism: Ibidorhyncha struthersii (assembly GCA_013398815.1). Classification (NCBI taxonomy): domain Eukaryota; kingdom Metazoa; phylum Chordata; class Aves; order Charadriiformes; family Charadriidae; genus Ibidorhyncha; species Ibidorhyncha struthersii. Next base: position 349,741 of record VZSZ01004690.1, on the reverse strand, counting down.
AAACAATTTCTGAGACACTCAAAAGATGTTTTTGTACCTCTCCCAGCCTTTCTTCTCCAAACTAAGAAAACTCAAATTCTTTCAGCCCGTTCCCTTAAGCCATGTCTTGTACTGGGACAATTAAAAAAGCAACCAGGTTCTGTTTTCATATTGCTTAACAAAACACCCTGCATTTTGTACTGACAAAAGGATAGAGAACTCGCGTGAAGTCCTAACTGCCCTTTTGTCTTTTGACCAGTGTAATTTTTTTCTTTTTACATTTTTTATTAGAACACATCCTACTCACAATGAAACAATTAGATTTTTCCTAGAACCTGTTAAATCTGGGCTTGTGCCTATTACAATAAATATTTTTCAATTTGCAATTAAATTGAAATTCTGTTCTCTGTGGGATTTTAAAGTCAAATGTCTAGTCTTAGAGAGTTTTCCATGTTCCCTCTTCAGGTGGTGCAATGACAGTTGCCTCTCCAGAAAGCAACTGTCTGCTGAGTGGGAGGTGTCTAAAAGAGGCAGTAAGAGTCACACTTGGAGACCGACATCTCTCTGCGGACTTCAGAGTCTCATTTACTGGCTTAGTCTACCTGGTTCCCTTTTGACTATGGTGGCTTTCACCTCTACAGAGTAGATCATCCCACCTGTATCAAACACATGTGTCAGGATGAGCTCAATTGTGTTCTCCACTGACTACAAAGAGTGTGTAGACTCATTATCTTGGACTTTTTTTCTGCATGGTAGTTAGTCAGTCTTAAATAAAATTAATCCCATGGCAAGTATTTATCTGCATGTTCATTGTTTCATGTGATGGATCCCCATCTCCACGTTATTTCCTAGCAAGGATAACAGAGATGGGAAGTAGTTTTTGTAGGCTGGTTGAGTCCAACTGGTTTTCTCTCAGCTTCTTTATCATCCAAGTTCTGCTTGAGGGATGACAATCACAGGCAGCATGCCAGGGTGAAGAACTGGAGACATGAACATCTACAAATACTGTATCTTTATTCACTATAGTTCATCTCTTAAGGTCCATCCCTGTTTTGCTTTAAACTTGCCACCCACTAGTTTTTATGCTATTTCTAGTGTTTCTCATTCTTTTATTGAAAGAAATAGTAAACGAACATCCTACTCACTTTCTGTGCGCCATTCATGCCTTCTGTCACACCCTCCACTGTCATTTCTTTTCCAGGAAAGAGAAATTGAGGATGCTTGAGCATTTCTTATGTAAAAGCAGTTTGACAGCTTTATTCATTCTTGTCACACATCCTTGCAGACAGTCCTGGCTACAGGTTTCCTTTGCCTCTGTCAGCAGGAAAGTTTCCTTATGGATAAGACAAATGTTTAATCCAACAGTAGAGATTGTGACGGTGAGAAAGGGATCAGTTTTCTGGAGGAAGACCACCAAATATACTAGAAGAATAGGCCAAGTGGTCTTACAAGTTAGCCTCAGTCCCTCAGTGGCAGTTGTTCTTTCACCCCCTGCCATTGTAGTACCACTTATTCATTCTGGTTTTAACCAGAGACTGCAGCATCCACTTGAGAAGGGACTTGACTGAAGCTGGGAAGGTGCAATGAAAAATTTCCGTTTTCAGGTATCAGCATTTCTGGATGAAAAAAAAAAAGAATAAAAAATAACCAACCAACAAAAAAAAACCTCAAAACCAAAACAAATCACCACAACAGCAACCTGCCTGCTCACCTTGAGTCTTGCAGTCAACCTTTGGGGACAAGGATAAATGCAAACCTTCCCTTACTTGGAATGGGTTTCCTGAGCTTTTGCAGGGTTTTGATGAGATCATGCTAAATTTGATCCCTGGTGTGGTTTTGATAATGGGCCATAAAAAAGAACAGGACAGAGAAAAAAAAAATTACAAAACACTACAACCGGCTGGCTTCCACAAACAAATACTGCCCATGACATTTGTAGGTACTCAGAGGTGAAGTGAGGCAGAGAACAGACTTCATAATTTCCCGAGCATTTGTCAGAAGCAGGCTTGGCTGGGAGCAGATGACCAGGATGGGGTTGATGGTCGGTGTAGTCTGAGATCAGGCCTCCAGATACTCTACATGAAGGGGAGAGATGCCCCCTAATGGGTGATCATAGAATAATCTTGTTTCTGAAATCCCCTTTCCCCCAATCTTAAAGGCTTGTGTTTTCACTGAAAGATGAGTCTATATTTCTCAGTACCCCTCTTTGGGGCCTGGTAAGGAAAAAGAAAAAAACAGGGTATCATTGCTCACTCAGACCTTCTTCCATTTTTCTGTCCTCGGGTCTCCTGCTGTCCCTGTTTCCCCTTCCACCGCTCTTCTGGGAAAGTTGTTCAAAGCCCCTTTTGAAGGAAAAAGAGACGAAAGGTTGGCCTTGTGGAATACTAAGCCTCTTGTGAGGTACAGGAAAAATCATTGCCCTTTAATATGCACAACAAATGATTGTGAATGCATATTGAGGCACATGATGGGAGGAGTCATGGTATAAAGCAGTAGCAGGTTTCTGATTTCTCAGGGGGGGGTATGGTTGTGTGGGTTCCCCCTATAGCACACATGGCTGGCCAGCTGATCCCAAATTTGGTACAACTGATACCAGTGCAACAAGGAAGAGTCTTTGCACGGGGATGTCAGAAGCAGGAGGTGTGAACCTTCCTGTGAATGCCTGAGATTTGAGAAGCCTTTCTAGAACATATTCAAAAAGAAGAGATTTCTATACCTTTAATATTTTTCATTACCAAGAAACTTGAAGGCGATTCATGGTTGGCTAGGTTTTGGCCTTCAAAAAATGATTCCAGATTGGTGCGTTCACACAGAAACGTGACAGTACCAGCGTTGTGGCCTTCACTGAATATCAAACCAGCGCTCCAGACTACCTACCAAGGATTCAGACACTTAGCAGAAGCCTTTCTTATTCTTGCATTCAAGTGAAAGCTGATTTTTTTCTTTCTCCAAGTTTTTTCCTCCAAGTTGCCCAGCTGATTTTACATTACTGGACACTCATAAACATTTTTCATTCTATGCTTTTCTGATTTTCTCTTCATTACTGTTGTCCTGTCACGATGCTTTATGGTGCCTAAGCAAGGAAGATAGCGCTTCTGTTTTTAGCTAAATAATCTGACGGAAATCGTGCTTTCACACGTCTTCTGAGCAGGACCTGCACACCTGCCTGCTGCCTTGCCCTGACTGCCTCCACTAGTACTGTTTAATAGACAAGAACAGAAGCAAACAGGCTTTTAAAGTGTCACTGAATCTGTACAATATGTCTGATGGCTTAAGCATCAATATGCCTCTCATAATTTCTTTTTAAGGTTATGCTTTCCATAATCATCAACACAAACGGCCAAAGGCAAATTAGATGAGCCAGGTGGATTTATCTTTGTTTTAAGAGAAACCATATAGCAAAAACTAATTGGCTATGATTTTTTTCACTGCACCATGGGCACATATCCAAAGTGAGATAGGAACAGATTGGAAAAGTGGTAGTGTTTTCTGCACTGTCTGCACTTGATTTGTGTGTGTGTCAGGATCCCCACATGGATTAGAGGAGGCTGAATTAGACGTTTGGTGACAACTTATGCTTTCCCTTGTATCCATAAGGTGCCATTTTCTTTCATACTAAGGCTATTCTAAGTGTTTTGGAGAGTGGACAAGGGTCTTGAGGTAAGTGAAAAAGAAGCTGACACATGTCCTAAGACCCAGCAGAAAAGCAGTCTAAAGTATCTATCAAGGAAGTAGAATATGGGCTGTGTCTTCCCTTCCCTTCCCTTCCCTTCCCTTCCCTTCCCTTCCCTTTCCCTCCCTTTTTCATGCTCAGAGGCATGAAAATTTTGAAACAAGGAAAATTATGGACAGAAGAGTCTTTCAGGTTTTGTCACACCTCAAGGGCGTACCTCTAAGACATTTAATATCAACTCGGGGAAAAGGATTAAAGATTTTAGTCTTGTATATCATGCCTTATCATGCACTGAGTTAATCCAGACAGCAGGCATCGTGACTCTGCGCACAAATTAAGGAATCAAAGTGTAGGTAACTGTTTCTGCACATTTTGGGCATCCGGTCTCTACTGCAATCAATGGGGATGCAATGGTGAGCCAAGATGCCCATGCATGGGGATAGGACTGTTTGAGTTGATTTCATGCGCTCCTTCTGGCCTTCAGTTGTCAGCGCAGGATGCAAAGGTGTCCATAGGTCCTGTGCCATATTGACAGTTCCCTATGCACGTCTCAGATTTCCTACTGTGTCTAAAATGGCACTAGAGCAACAGACTCGTATCTCCTATTTCATAAGTCATGGAGCCTAGAGAGCAGTTCAGCTCACCCATCTGTCAGCAACGGCATTTGATTGACTGATTTGCTCTCCAGGCTTCATTGACCATTCCAAGTGAAACTCTGTTGACTATAATGGGAACTGACACACCCAGCACATGCGGTAACACCAATGTTTAGACATGTATATTAATCCATGAGATAATGCCCACCTTAGGTGACATGGTAATGTCAAACATTTATTTTCCACCTCCCTTTCTAGCCTCACAGGAAATTACTGACAGATTTTTCCCAACGGTCTTCTCCAAAGAAGAAATGTATGAAAAGTATGTGAAAATCACAAGCCATGGGGTGGCGGGAGAGTGGGACAATGTCTGCAACGCCCTTCCAAAGCCTGAGTTTGGGTGGTGTGAAGTTGTAGGGTTGGGAAGGTCTTGCACTGTACTGACCCTGGGATCAGAAAGAAAGCTGGGGCACGAGGAAATGTTATTTATTCTGAGACAGGGCAGCTCAATGCCTGTGAGAAATACACGGTACCAGCTTTTTGCCGTGTTAACTTCCACTTGAAAACATCACCAAGAGTGATTCACTCCTACTTAGGAGCTGAGTCCAGGATTTGGCTGTGTCTATATCAACACATTAAATTGTGCCAGGTCATGTTGCACAGCCTCGATCAGTTATATTTTAAAATTCATAACATTGGTCCCTGGCATGCTTTTGACCCGTGCAAAGTAGTGCTCACCCTGACAATTTCTGGCCTTGGTTTGGGTCTCAGTGCAGGCCAGAGAGCATTCCCAATAGGCAATTTGGATGTGGTCACCTCATTTGGGAGGATAAGAGAATTTAAACGCGTGGATGTGGCCAGGTCCTGACTACTGGCATCAGGACAAGGCAATGTGACCTGGCCCTGTTTACTTTACTACTATAGATGTCACCTTTTTGTTCAGATGGCATAAGGAGGATGCCAAGACTGGTTTTGAGTGGTTGCCCAACCTTCCTGGACTGGAAATTAAGCACTGGATTCTGCTTTAAAAGAGCTGGAGATTTTCTTCACACGACCACATGGCAGGGTTCAAGAGCAGATGATGCTTTTGTAAAGACAGAGCCTTTACTGTTGTGCTTCTGCAAGCCTACTCATTCTTCACATTGTTTCTACACACCAGATGAGGAGTGAGTGACCTTTGTGAATTCCTGAGATATTTACTTAGTTCAGGGTGGAAATTGTTGGGTACCACCAGTTATATGAGCAATATAGAAGGTCTGCAAACTTTGTCTTACCTGGATCAGTTTTTTAGTGGCTCTTTGCTGGAGAGAGGCAATAAGGTTCACATTGTCTGAAGAAGTGCACTGATATCTGTAGATATTTGTAGTGTCCTTGTATTATTTTACCCAGAGCACTACAACTCAGAGAGTGGCTCTAATTTTGTACTGCATTTAGGGGCCCTGGAGAATAATATAGGACTTGTGTAGGCTTCAGATCTCTTGAGCAATCTATGATTATGGGCTCGATAATAATCCATGTACTGTATATCTGTCTAATGATAGGGTACGTTTGGAAGTAAGATTATATGTAATTTTGTTGCAGTTATTCTTATTTTTTTTTCTAAATTTAGGCTATCAAGAACGATCAGAGAGGAAGACCACACTCAGTCGTCAGAGGAACCAATCCAGATTCGCACTGGAGGAAGAAAAAGCAATGCCAAAAAAAGCTAACATTTCACAGCTCACTTGGTTGATCTCTGAAGTTAGAACATTCCTTGTCCATTTGTCACTCTGTGGCCACTATTTCTGTTTACATAGGAAGTCAATTCAATTTTCAGAGCCACAATAAAAGCATCCTCAAAGGTGTTCATTCATAAAAGTGGCGTCATGCCGTATCTTTGGTGTTTTCTCCTTATTTTCCTCCTGTTGGGGTGAAAGCAATAAAGACAAAAAACACAAAAAAAAAGACAAAAGGGAACCAATCCATTTTCTCAAACTGTTATGTTATCCAGGAGGTGCTATTAACTTACTGTCAGATAGTTTCCACAAGAACTCATGAGAATAAACCATATGCTCTGTCTAACAGAACTGGATGTTATAAGGATATGGATCCCAGAAGAGGGGTCCTGTGGTATGGATGATATGAGGGTGACAAACCATTGCTAAACTTCAAACTGCTTCTCAGCCAGGTGCGCAATTTGTTCTGGTGTGATCCAGTCCTCCAGCTTCCCATCCTTACTCTTCCCTTCTGTTTCTGGTTTCCTGATTTTTGACCTGATCCTGGTCATGATCCTGGTCCTTGCTCTTTAGTGTATATATTTTACCAAACCTCCAGTAGGAAATCTAAATTGTAAGGCAAAATGATCATTTTAGTTATCACTGAATCAAGCCGCATTTATTTAAAACTGTTTAATTTTCCTTAGATAAAAGAAACTCCAGTAAAGGCTGGCCCGAGATCCAGTGAGTTTGGCAAGCCAGTTGAGATTGAATCAGAAGTAAAAGTTGGTTTGTCAAATCTACCACAAGTCGGCTCTAGGAAAAAAAGAGGTGGCATTTGCCCAACTATCTGAAGGGATATTTTCGACAAAATGATGGTCTGTCAGCATTCAAGCCCTCTAGCAATGGCTTGATGTGTGCGTGGAGGCGGGTCTTGTACTTAAAACTAACCTTATGGAGAACATGTAGAAAGACATTGCCAGTGAATGTCATAGCAACTTCTATCCCATAAAAATATGGCCAAACTTTGCATTCTTCAGGGAAAGAGAAGGTAATTAAACCAAAATATTTTCTCAATCAGCAAAACCCCTTGAATTTGCCATTGCCCCCCCCAATCTTTAATTAAGAAGTTTTTTTTTTTATTTGCAAAGTTTCTTCCCTTAAAGGTGGTAAATTTTGGAGAAACCTCCATCTCTGAATATTTGTTCTTCTTGGCTTTGAACAACTGCTTAGAAGAAAGCAGTGAAGTCCGGGTACTGATGAAGCCAGGAAAACAAAGAGAGCTGTGATAGGTATCCATGAAACCTGTCAGCTTAGGGAATAAGTAAAGAACAAACGTACCAGGCCCTGGTCCACCGTGGAAACAAGGCAATAGTTTCATACCATCCCTTCTGCCTGGAGAGCTGGAAAGTTGGCAGCCTGAATCCTGGGTTGCACTTTACATAGGTGTCTGTGATGCCAGAACGCCTGGGAAGGTGGGCTGGCAGGGGACCAGCAGACTAACCTGACCGCCCACTTTCCACTGACAGCCTTGAAGAAGTCATCACATTCCTGAGAACATTGCAGCACTGCACAGACAGCATTTTCCAACGGAAAACTCCTGCCTGAGAAACTTGGACCAACTCTACAATGGTGAGAGCAGACTAAATTCTTGGAGGGCTGGTCCTGTGTCGAGTTTGAAGTCTTAGCACTTGCCTCTGTAACTGTGGGGTTTCAAAAACATACTAGCTAAGGGTTAGTGATAACCTATATATACTGCTGAGCAGGGAAGAAGGTGGCTTGCTGTTGAAGAGGCATAAGCCGCAGAGAGAAGTAGAAGAGGGGGAGGTGGGGGATGAATAAACACTGGCTACGAAGGTATGGCTGGAGCAGTTCTCCATTTGTGGTCTGAAATGGGTGCAGACAGAAATGCCAGTGAGTGCAGGGTTAGTTGTCCTTGTGGAGGAGTACCTTTTCCATCCCATGCCCAAGCGATACCCTCTCCCGGGAGGAAAGGGAAAAGGCTGAGCAGCTCCATTAACACCAGGATTGCTGTGTCAAGTGATAGATGCAAACCAACCTTTAAGTCTGAGTGTTTCTATTCTGACCCACCATGAAGGAAGGAGAGATACAATTACCTGGCTCAGAAGGTGACAACAGGTCTTCCAGCAGCTCAGATGTACAAGCCAGTGAGTATGTCTTGGTGGACTATCTGCCACCTGCAGTTAGTGTTACTATTTCCGTGCCAAAGTGTTGTAGAACTTAACAACCTGAGTGGTATTCTTCAATTAGAGCTTCTGGAAGGCAGCGACTTGTATTGTAAAGGTGGGATTCATCAGCTGGTGGGAAATGCTCTAGCGTGCAGCTGTATTTTATAGCACCACCTTATAACATTTGCATTGTTTAACATGCACTCTGGCCAGCATCAAATTAAGCTTCCAGCTGTGACTGTAGCTCATTTCTCTTGTGTGTGGGGCGTAGACGCTGAATGGAAGAGTGGGCTCTAACAACTTTCTTGTTAAAGACAAAGTTTGAATTGAAGCACAGTATTAAATAGGTGAGTGTTATGTGAAAAAAAGTAATAAAAATGTTGCTTTTATGTAAGGTTCAACAAAAACACATCCAAAATTTAGCAAGGGTCAAAATAATGGAACAGGAGACTAAGAGTGCAGTGAATTTAATGGCTTGCTTTCTTTCAGCTAAAAAGTGTTTTTGTGACCCTGCTGGTATTAATGTATATGAATTTGGATTACCCACTTATCCATTGTTTCATCGAAATGGCTCTTTTACAAATGAAAACTTGCTGTTGAGAACAGATGCTGACAGTGCTGAACACGGCTCAACGGTATTAAGCACAGGATTTTTGCTCTGTTCTGTGCCCTGATTCCTGATCACACGCCAGAGAAGTAGTTGGCCTGACCAAGCAAAGGTCAAGCTGAGCGGGTGAACAGAGAGGAGGAATGGACATTACATTGCAAAGAAGACCACATCTCTGTGCAGCTCACACACGATACAATGCTTTTAAACACTTAAGCAGTAAAATGCATGGAACATGAAGTTAAGGAACAAGCGTGTGTCTCATATTAAATGCTTTTTTGGTGTTTAGCTGAAAAGGTGGGTAAAAGGCTCCTGTTCCTATTAGCTAATGGAGATGGCATGCTGGCTTTAGTTGAAGGGCTTGGTACGGTAGCTGCATTAAGAGGCCTTCATTTGAAATCTGCTTGAACAATTACGCTGGAAGCTGTTGTTCTCAGAACAAGGTGGTTTTGGCTGAAGCTGCTCAAAACAGGAAGCAAAAATGAGGCAAGGTAGAAAATGTGATAAAATTCGGCTTTGCCTTTGGTCTCACCATATAAGCTGGGGACGGGTGGTGGGAGGGAGAGGTTTTGCCACCTTCCCATGCCGAAATGTGAGCATCTTAAGATGAACGCTTCTGATAGCTGCTGCTGCTGACCACATCCTTCCCGTTCCCTGAATCACCACCTGCAGACTGCGCTCAGGGCTTCCTGTGCCACCACCGATAAGCCAGCAGAGGGGCAGCCAGCTGCCTGCCCTGCTGCTCCCCTGCACAAGGAGGCTACAGAGGTCCCTTCATTCTGTGATTCCACGTGATTCTGTGGTGGGGCCAACACATTTGTGGGGTCCCCCTGATGCCTACCAGCTCCCCGTAGCAAAGAAACAAGCTTTTCTATGCAGTCTTCATGCAATACAGCAAGTGCAGTGTGAATCTCACAATGCCAGATTTATAATGTATTTGACAGAGATTTACCTGGGGTTTAAGAAATGGAGGAAGTGTAAGACAGAATATCATCCCTGTGGTATCCAATGAGCCCTGAATACTGGCTCTGACAATGGTTGTCACACAAAGATCACAGCATCACAGAATCACAGAATAGCAGGGGCTGAAAGGGACCTCTGGAGATCACCAATCCAACCCCCCTTCCCAAGCAGGTTCACCTAGAGCACGCTGGACAGGAACACGTCCAGACGGATTTTGAATATCTCCAGAGAAGGAGACTCCACAGCCTCTCTGGGCACCCTCTTCCAGTGCTCTGGCACCCTCAAAGTAAAGAAGCTTTTCCTCATGTTGAGATGGAATTTCCCATGTTCCAGTTTGTGCCCTTTGCCCCTTGTCCTGTCACTGGGCACCACTAAAAAGACTCTGGCCCCATCCTCTTGCCACCCACTCTTTAGATATTGGTAAGCATTGATGAGATCCACTCTCAGTCTCCTCTCCTCCAGGCGAAATAGACCCAGGTCTCAACCTTTCCTCATAACAGAAGGTTTCCAGTCCCCTGATCATCTCCATAGCCCTTCACTGGACTTTTTCCAGGAGTTCCCTGTCCTTCTTGAACCGGGGAGCCCAGAACTGGACACTGTACTCCAGATGCTGCCTCACCAGGACAGAGTAGAGGGGGAGGATCACCTCCTTCGACCTGCTGGCCACATTTTTCTTTTAATGCACCCCAGAAGACCATTGGTCTTGGTCACAAGGGCACATTGCTGGTTCATGGTCAACTTCTTGTCCATCGAGACGCCCAGGTCCCTTTCCACAGAGCTGCTCTCCAGCAGGTGAACTCCTAACCTGTACCGATGGATGGGGTTATTCCTCCCCAGGTGCAGTACCCTACACTTGCCCTGGTTGAACTTCATTATGTTCCTCTCCGTGCAGTTCTCCAGCCTGTCCAGGTCACACTGTATGGCAGCACAGCCTTCTGGTGTGTCAGCCACTCCTCCCAGTTTTGTGTCGGGGTGGGGGCTGAGATACAGCATGGGATGCCCCCAAAACCTTGCATCCGGTATTTACTCTTAGCATTGATCATTGGAAGTCTGGTTGCTCTACATATGGTGGAAAGGGGCCACATGTGATTAAGGCTGTGGGTTGGACTGCAGGCTCTGAGATCTCTCCTCAGCCTGCAGCCCATGGTCTTACAATGGTGAAGAGTGCCTTGGTCAGGCCTTGGCATTATGAGATGTCAGGGGACTCTCCCACACATTATCTTAAAGGGAATGACTTTGCACCTTTGAACTTGGCCACCTCGGTTCTGGGGTTTCCAGTTTTAGGCCTTCCTGTGCATTGCAGAAAGCCCACAAGATACCCCAACATCAGTTGTCTGTCCTTCTGAGCTTCTTAATGAGTAAGCAGCTCTGAGCAGGTGTGGAGAGGAACTTTTCCACAGTTAACTCAAAAAAGATAGTTCACCAATGATCTTTAATGCACCTTTCTTGTCCAGACTTGAGTTAAAATTCATCTTAGAAGAAATATCACCTGTTAATTGTTTCTTGGAAGCAACCCATCCGACTCATTTCCCAGGACTGGCCTTGCTGAGCTGACTTGAAATAAACAAATGATATATTGGTGAGAGTACGATCAATACAGCATGCCTGTAGGCAAAAGTACAGATTGGATACTTTCCTTCCTACATAATATATGCATAGCATTATCAGAAACACCATATTTCCCAGGTGACTGCAAAGGGTGTAAAGAGGAGATAATTTTCTCTGGGGGCACTATTTCCTTGATACTGTCTGTCAGCTGCTGCTGCATAGGCTATACCCAATTAACTGGCAAATGTAAATAGCTCTCAAATATCTTGCCTGTCAGTGTTTTTTGACTTATGCTAAGTTGAGTGACTCAGTTTTCACCTTTGAAGAACATAATGATGGTGCTATGAAAGGAAGGTGTTCTGGAAAACAGACCATGTGTCTTCCACTCTTCAGTGAGGAACAACTACTGATCACCCAAACAACTGAGTCTAGGATCACCAGGTCTGAGCTTACTGGGAAGGAACTAAGAGCAACAAAAATACCTTAAGTGCATGTCGGTAGAGCAAAACCAGAGTGTAGTGCCTGCTACCCCACTCCTTGGGAAACCTAGCTAACTGGCTGAAGTTGGAATGAAAAATCAATTCAGCTTCGAAACCATTTTCTGAAGGTGCTTGGCCAAATCTTGACTGCATGAAAGAACTAGTTTTTTTATTGGCCTTTTTTTTCTTGCATAGGATGGGGCATGCTGAGGGGCCAGCTCACTGTGACATGGAAGACGAGGTATCGAAGGCCAAGAAGGAAAGGGAAGTAATTTAGAAGGTTAGTAAGCACCAAAATAGATTACTTAGGGAGTATTTCTAGGGATGGAATCATCCTGAAAAAAAGCAGGATGAAAGAATCACAAAGAGCCACAAAGAATCACAAATGTAACCTCCTATGAAGATTTCCATGCCAGGACCTTTGGTAGGTGAAAGAATGTTTTGGATATTTTTATGCTTTAGATACTTAGATCTCTTTGGACAAGACAGAAAAAAACCTTACCACAAAGAAAAAAAGGAGAAGATTCCTTTGGCTAGGAGGTGGCTGTAAAACTATTACTTTTTTTTTAACTTATTTAAGGTTTGTTCCTTTTTAGAACACTTGTCCTCTGTTCTTCTTGTATTTAAGAAAAACACAGGGACTATTTTTCCAGGGAATCATCTTTCTGACCTAGCCAGGACATAATACATCAAAAAAAACAAATCAAATTGAATGGTTTGATAAAATGTCAAAACATGTTGCATCACACAAAAGAATACTGAACAGCCTGGTTGTCGCTATATGCTTTAGACATTATGGTTAAGCTGAAGATAATGGTGAAGTCATCATACCAAATGTACCTGTATTTTAAGGCTACTCTACATATTCAGTGTCCCTGGATTCAGTACCATTGAGTTACACTGTTTCTGCAGGCACAGTGATTACCTGGTTTTGAAAAGCACACAAGCTTAAGAAAACACAGCACAGGAAAAGAAAAATGCGTAATACTGGAGAGGGAAACATAGAGCAAGGAAAATGCTGCAGGAAATGAAGAGAAACATTGCTATTTGGTATGGGCTTAGCATCTGAAGTTTTCAGAAAGATTCCATTTAGGGATCAGAAACACGTCATATGCCAGGGATGATGGAGTATGTGCACTGCATCCTGCTCACCCAAGAGAAATCCCGGGTCCGGTGTTGCCTCTGGAATTGGAAACCACCTGCCAGCATGGACCTACAGCCCTGCAAGATTTTGTTAGCTCAGGTGCTCTGTCACCAACCCTCATCACTGCCAAGACCCTGTGTGCCATCAGTACAACATGCTGTCAAGATGCTCCAAGTCCTGCCAGTGTTGACTGAAGACACTGTCTCCTGCTTCAGTCCCATGTGCCCTTATTATCCATATCAGTGTGATTATCTCCAGGAAAGCATGAAAAGATGCCCAGTGGTGCTCTCTAAATACCTTTACACAGTATTCCCATTCCTGAACCTCTATCTTTTGGTCCTCTTATGCTTCCCTTTCCAAAAGAGGGTAGGATCGAGGCAAACATTTTGATTTCTGGCTTTCTGGTGTCACAGCCCACAGAGTTCCCATTAACTGGCTTGTCCTATCACCAGGAGGGGCTGTCAAGTATTTTTGTCAACAGGAAAATAATGGAGACTTTCCCCCTAATCGTTCAGCCATTCATCCATTCAAACATTGGAACAGGCTGCCCAGGGAAGTGATGGAGTTGCCATCCCTAGAAGTATTTAAAAGACATGTAGATGTGGTGCTATGGACACAGTTTAGCAATAACTTGGCAGTGCTAGATTAACGGTTGGACTTGATGATCTTAAAGGTCTCTTCCAACCGTAACAATTTGACAATTCTATGATTCAGATTGAAGAGCAAGAACCATAAGGAAAGCCCTGATACCACAAGACTTAGAGCTGTGAGGAATCTGCCTTTCTTCCCCCAGGGCTGAACTAAAAGGCTCAGCTAGCTGCTTCTTTTTTTTTTTTCCCTTTCAATCTTCCCTGCCGTTTTCAATCAGAGACATGATTTTTCATGCATTGCCCTTAACCCCAAGTGGCCATGCAACAGCTCCTTCATGTGCAGCCTGATGAGCATAGGAAGTCTGTCTAACTCCACGTTATTATTCATGAGGATTGTGAGCAAAGGCAGTACTAAAAGGCTCATCTGCTTGTGGAAAAGACAAATGACTCTCCGAAGCTTGAGAGGTGGAAGCTCCGGAGCATCATTCAGAACTGGCGAGCAGTACCTGAAAGATTAATTTTGTCAAGCAAAGATTAGATGTCTCTTGCTGTTTACTTCTTGCTAAACTCCCTTGAGTACATAGCACAGTTGTGCTAGAAAACGGATAACTGATTAACATCTGTAGGAAGTGGCCCATGGAGAGAGCAACAAGGCTTCACCATTAATCTTTCCATCAGCTTTAAAGCTGGTTGTCCAGATCCCTTGCAGATATAGATGAAGCATGGTCATAGCACATGAGTAACTTTAGCTTGGTGATGGCTATACAGGCTTATTTAAGAGGAACACCTTCTGTCCTACAATTCACAGCACCATCTGTCACCAGAGCCAGCTGGGTGCTGAGGACTGAGGTCTCTGCCTCTTTTACCAGGGGATCTGAGCCTTCTGGGTTGTGGTGCTGCAGGAAGAAAACGTTGGTAAGTTACACTCGGACAGAATTAGTCTTCAATGAAATCCACCTCAAGAAATATTTGAAGAGATTTCTCAAATATTCCAGTAATTTTTTTTCCATTTCTCAGTTCACCCATCCAAATGCTTCTTCAGGAATTTGTGAGTTATTCCCGCACCGGGTGAGTTACTATCCTCAGAGAAGCTATTTTCCCTGTTGCCTCCCACATACTATGACTTGAGGTTACTTTCGGCACCAGAAAGGATGACAATGAATCACGTTACCTTGATCAGTTTTCAGTGTGGATTTTGGTTTTACTATTATGGCTTTATACAGTACTATCAAGCAATGACACCCATCTCCCATGGTGCTGAGCTTTAATGATTCTGCATGACTTTGTCCTGCTTGCCATAAATACAAGGAAGTTTTGGCTACCAGGCTGTCTGTCCGTCGGAATTGCCTGTCTTTTCACAACCCCTGTGGACTGATTTCAAACCTCAGAGTGGTCTAAGCTAAGTCAGTGGTCCCTAATTCTGTTGTTTAGGGGAGTGTTGGAAAATTCTGATTCCCGGCTCAGAGCTCTGAGAGATGATGGGGAAAGTCTGGCGAAAGTAGAACTATCTTTGGAAACCAGCTGTCAGGAATTCTGTTGGTGTCATTGATGCTAGATGAAGGGGCAGAAATAGACTGGCTGACTGCTGAGGGCCCTTCAAGCCCTCTTCTTCAAGCCCCTGCTGTGTGAGCAGATGATGTGTTCAACCCTGGAACTGTGAACCCTTCAGGCTGTGTACAGTCTGTACCAGGACTTAGCAAAGCTCTTTAAGCATTTTTTCTTTACAGACACTTCGTAATCAATTTTTAAATTTTTGCAAATTAGCTAATTAACAAGCGTTTTGTACCTGATCCAAATTCCATTAAAATCAGGGGAAAACTTCCCTCTTAATCTCAGTGAGCTTTCAAAAGGTCTTTCTGTGTTTTCCTGTGATAAATATACAGGCAGCATCTGCCTGACGCTAGCAAAATTGCAATGCCCCAGTCTCTTTGTGGAAAAACTACAAATGTTTCCTTTATAATTATGATACAGGATCAGCTTTGCTATCTCGTTACAGCATTAATGATTTGCGTATGGATAGTCACTGCTGCGTTCTTTTTTCTTGCCTCCAGAATTCACTTAGCATGGCTTCCATTGTTGTGATTGCAGATTATTCCTAACCACCTTCAAGCCATAAAAAGAAACAAATCATCAAAACACTTTGTGCGAGCATAGCAGGAAGCCAAGCAGGAAATGTTCTGCCTCTTACAAATGCGGTACCTGAAGGAAGATGTTTTAAAGCAGCGAAGTCTCTCGTAACAACAAGAACAACAGAAAATGTGAAAGCTGATACGATCCAGAGCACGGCAATCGTTTCTGTACCTCCTGGTACGTCGGGGGGGATTGATCAGCAGGGAAAATACAAAACTGAGGGAGAAAAGATTAGAGGGAATTTTTGGGTACCAGACTATGGTTTAAAATCAGCTGCAAAACCAGGTCTGGGCGTGTTTCCCATTCGAGCTAACAGCGATAGGTGTGAGTCAACCTGAACACCACCCCCAGCCTTCTTCTGAGGTCATTACCTTACTCTGGTTCACCCACACAGGGGAAAATGCTTAAAGTTACGTAAAAGCATGCTCATCCATGGGAAACGAGGCTGCAGTCAGTTTCTGCCCTGCTTGTTTCAGCTTTGTGCTCCATCTGACATGCAGTGATGAGCCCGGCTTTATCTTTAGGAGCGATAAAGGCATCTTTTGGCGCAGGACTCTTACGCAGGAGTCAATAAACAAGTGGATAAATTTACTTGTTTGGTATTCCAGGCCCACCACATGGAGCTGTAAACTGCCAGTTGCCCAAATTAGAAGAGGATAAACTTTGTTTGCCTCTGTTCACCCTTGGCTACACTTCTGGAAAGAGATAAATCCTCAGCGGGTGCCAAGCATTACAGCTTCCTGAATTGTAATGAAACAAGATGTAAAGCTCCCGTAATCAGTTATGCCTCCTGAGAGTCAGCCTTTCAGAGGCGCGTTTGCTTTGAAAGAAAGATTGTAAAGCTTTTTGCTCTGGCTCTTAATAGGGCAGAAGCAGAGTCATAACATCTGTGCACTCTTCTGCGGGAGTTATCCCCACCGAGGTATGCCATGGGAGGAAATCCTTGCTCAAGGTGAAAATATCCATTCTACACTTGGAGTGCCTCTGATGACCCTGTGTGATGAATCGCCTTCTTCACTCTGCACGGTGGCACTCATGCATGAATATGTATTAAGGAGTAACACTGAATGGGGTAGAAACCCCATTTTTTTGCAGTTGTTTCTTTTTTTTTTTTATAAGAAATATTCTGTCAGTCATGCAGTTAACTGGCCACTACTACAATTAAGAGAATTTAGATAACCAGATCAATCATACCAAGAAACAACAAAAAATTAGAAACAGTCCTGTCCCCCCTCCCAAACCTTGGTAGTCTTCTAAAGTTACAGTAGGATTCTGAACTCTTGCAAACAACAGAGAGAGAGAGAGATTGGAAGAACTTAAAATAACCAAAATTAATCTCAATTTAATAATCCCTGTTGTGTACAAATTTATCTAAAAAAAAAGAACTTAAGTTAAAAACAAAGGAATATTTTTAGTATTACCAGCTATGCCTAGTTGGTGCAAAAACGGTGGAGCTCCAAAAGAGGAGATGATTTGGGCACTTTTAGAGGTTTATTTCTTTTTCTTTTTTTTTTTTTTTCAGACAAGAGAGCAGCAGTATTCTGTATTTTAGCTTGCCATCAGCAAATTCTTGTTTCCTTGCATCATTTTGAGTTAGAGAGAACCAGTCCTAGCAAGCATGTCTTCCCATCTATCACACACTGGATGCCTAACGTGAAATTCCTGGCTGAGACACGATACCTACAGCTGAGATGATTCCTAGCCCATTTCAGCTCATATTTGTGGCTACGGGTTCTCATGATTCTCTGGTTTTGATTAGTTTCTTAAACGTCAATTAAACCTTTACGATCCTCGTGGAAAAAAAAATAACCAAAAAAACCAATCAACCAGAAAAACTCTGAAATATCTTTGTACACGTCTGTGATTTATCAGTGCAACTGGTATTTTACAGGCAAAATTTAAGGTCCATAAGAATATCCTGATGCACAATTTAATTGTGCATCTATCACTCCCAACAAAATAAGCAGAGGCTTGTTGAGTGTTGGTTGTTTTTTTTCCTTAAGTTTGCTATTTTTGTCACTCTAATGATGGCAACAGTCTTATCTGGATAATTATGCCTATGCTGCTGAATGCTGTTCCTCATTCACAGTTCATGCCCCGCCACTGGGTTTGTACTGCTACCTGCTATTACTGCAAAACTTTGCAAAACCAACCTACTGTTCCATTTCCCACAATTATTCATTAAAACAAGGGAACACTTTGACAGTTGTCAGAAAAGGAGCTGTGTGTCGGCTGCAAGTTTTGCCAGGAGTTTTTGAAATTTGCTTTTAATCAGTTTTTTTTGGTAACAAGAAAAACAAGAAACTGATCAAAATGTTGTTATCTGAGTTTGAGAGAGGCTGTGTTTATAAGGAGGTATAGAATTTTAAGCTATTAGCAATTGCAGATTAAGACCGACTTCATCCCTCTCTGTCACATTCTTTCCTCTCTTTGTGTGGAAACACCAAGTTCTGTATTTCTGCAGGGATTTTCACTCATACGAGTGCAGGATGGGGAATGGCTGGTTAAGGTCTAGAGGGGACGGTGGACCTCAGGCTGCCCGTACATCTTCAATGTCACAGATGCCATAAAATCTGATGTTGCCCTGAGACACATTTTAGGCACCTTAGGCAAAGGAGCCTCTGCAAGACCCCATACCAGAGTCCTTCAACTCTGCTTGGCATTGGGTATGGCCCCAGATGTGGGGCCAAAAGGGATGGAGCAGAAGGAAAAATTGTTAGCACATCGGAAAGCACAACCTATGGAGAAAGATGGCAGGAATTGGGGTTGCTCAGTGTAGACATATGACCCTGAAAATATAAGGGTGCATACCTCCAGTGGCAGTCAGCTACAACACTACTAGTGTTAATGGATGTGAGAACCTCCAGTCCCAGGAATCCTGCATTGTTCCTCAGTCTTTATCCTAGGACTCCTCTGCTCCAGTGGTTAGGAAATTTCTTCTAAAAACTGAAATGTTTTTACCTGCAATTTTCATCTCTTCCATGATGATTGTCTTTACATGAGCAAAAGGTGATTCTTCTGAGTGATGGAAACTGCTTATCTCTATATCCTGAAGAATGAGGCTTGATTCTTTTCTCCAGCTTTCTCAGGTTTCAAGAAAATGTTACTTCTCTTTTGTTTTTGTTTTTTTTTTTTTTAAAGACTACAAGATCTCTTTTTTTTTAGCCCATAGCACAATCAGTCAAACCGTAAGAGTGTTTACAATACAATAGAGAAACGGTTTGGGGAAAAAATATG
Source organism: Ibidorhyncha struthersii (assembly GCA_013398815.1). Classification (NCBI taxonomy): domain Eukaryota; kingdom Metazoa; phylum Chordata; class Aves; order Charadriiformes; family Charadriidae; genus Ibidorhyncha; species Ibidorhyncha struthersii. Next base: position 330,912 of record VZSZ01004690.1, on the reverse strand, counting down.
TTTCTTGTTACAGATTGGGAAGAAAGCACAAGCTCCTCAGAGTTTTAGGTGACCAGGCACCATTTCTTGTGCCAATGAAGTCATACACTTTACTAATTTATATTAGGAGAAATTTCTTCACCAAAAGGGTGGTGGAGAATCTGGAACAGGCTGCCCAGGGCAGTGGTGGAGTCGCCATCCCTGCGGGTGTTTAAAAGACATGTAGATGTGGTGCTGAGGGATGTAGTTTAGTGGTAACTTGTTAGTGCTAGGTTAATGATTGGACTTGATGATCTTAAAGGTCTTTTCAAACCTAAGCAATTCTATGATTCTATGATTCTAATTTTAAGCTGCAACTTCTCTTTAACTGGAAGTTCATATCTGCCAGCTTTGGAAGAAAATATTACTGTCTCTGAGAATTTCTTAAAACTGACAATCAAATCATATATGATTATGGGATCTGACTCTGTGGCACAGAGAAATTAAGAGTGGGAACCATCATGTAAGCTAGGAAATTAATTTATACAATTAAATGTGTGTTGAGTAATTAATCTGCCATTACGATTGATGAAGGATCACTCGATATGGGAAAAGATCTGATTGCTCATTTGAAGGCATCTAATGCCATCTGAATTGCCCTGGAGGATCACTCCTGATCACTGGTTTCTGGTCCAAGAAGGTGCAAACCACTGATGTTTAGGTAACTGAATAAAACCATCTGTGTCTATAGGAAAATTCAGCTCTCCTGAGCTGCAAACGCTGCTTGTGATTGCTGTACCATCCCAAGGCTCCACCTCGTTTCCTCTCTAGATGACCCAGTCTCCACAAAGATTTTCTGTTGCTCACTTTCAGACACAAAAAGTTGCTAATGCATCACCTTCCTGTGCTTTAATATGCATCTATTAATTTCTCTGGTTCCCTTTCTTATTGGACCCATGTTGTTACTGATTCTTTGTGCAAACAAAAATGCAGATGCACTCGTTTTCCTTTGTGTTGCTCATCCTGGGTAGCTCTTGTCTTTTATGATTTAATTGCCTTTTTTAATGAACCCACTTTGTGTTAGAGCTGAAAAGTAATGTATATCCAACAGACGCTGTGCATGGGTATGTAATGAGATTATGAGACTCATTCCAAGCACTTTGTGTGCTGTGCTTTAACCGAAATGTCTCCAATGAATTCATAAAATCAAGGCTGGCCGTGTAAGTAACTTCTCAGCAATTTGTATGGTATTTTACATATTAAGCTCTAGGCCCGGTTTTATTGGCACTGCTGGTATGCTCAGACTGATAATTATGCCTAATGGTTGCTGGGGTATGTTTTGTGGTAGGTGTTCAGCTTAAAATTTACAAAGACGAAAGCATAAATTGATCTTGAAGTATGCTTATGTTTTGCATTAGACAGCTGTTACACCCAAAATCTCTGAAAACATCCCAGCAGGGATCACCCATCAACCTTTTGTTGAGCTACAAATGCCTCTTAATTTCTCTCTCTCATTGATCTACTGCTGTTTGTAAGAGAAGATTCAACAGGAAGGACAAAGGGTCCCCTCGATCAGAACATTTTCTCTCCTGCTAGTTAAAAGGTGGAATTCACAACGCCTAGATTTCAAGGTTCCCCACACTGGGAAGTGCTCTCACCTGGAAGCTGTTAAAGAACAAGAGGACAGTCCCTCCTCTTCAGCCTGGGTTTGGATCTCACCTTCATGCCCTCTGGGCTTTCCCAGAGTGAATAGGATCTCCAAGGTGAAAGTCAGCTGAACTCCTCTAGCTTTTGGGCCTCAAGCGGCTTTGATAAGAAATAGTCATTTAGCTCATGAGCACCCACAGGGTGGACACAGGACTAATTTCTCTTCTAATGCTTGGGAAAACTGCACTTTTAGAAGACTCTAGCGTCTGAATTTGTGAAAATATTTACTTTGTAGCCAGCTATGGTGTGTGGGGTTTCAAGGTCTCAGTGTTTTCCAGCTTGCCAGGTTCAGGGATGAGGAGGAGCAAGACCTGAGCACTTGACCCAAGCTGGCCAACAGGATTATTTCATACTATCAATGTCACATTCACAATAAATTAGAACATTTGCTGCGAAGTTCACTCCCTTCCTTGATGGCTGTGATCCTGAGAACTTCTTGCCCCAATTCTGGATCCCTGAGCCCTTCCCTTCCTCCTGAAGCCACAGCACTTGCAGTGTCCCACATTTGCTGTCCCCTGGTGGGAGTGCACAGTTTCCTACTGATATAACTGGCTGAGTACAATCTTTGAATATTCTGTATTATTGTCAGGATCAATATTGGTTCTTTCTTGTTATTAATGTTAATTATCTAATCTTACTCTATTAAATCTGTTTATACTTCAACTCCTGGGTTTCCCTGTTTTTCCCGATTCCCTTTCCTGGGTGGGGAGGGGTCATCGGGTGATAGAATAAATGTCTAAACAACAATAAATTGTTATGGGTTTCTCAAACCATAACAGCTGGCATTTCACAAACACGAAATTAGCATTTCTCTGTTTGAAAATAAGTGGGTGATTTGTCTCACTCTTTTTAGACACCTACCTGATCACAGGAAGCATCAGTTTGCTGAATCTGATTCTAGAGAGACCCTCAAGTGACTTGCCCAGAGTTAGATTTCTGGCACTTACATGACTGTCGTTAACCAAGATAAACCTCATATGTAGTGTCAGACATGTGACTTGTCAAGCTGTAGCAGAATTCTGCTCGAAAGGGCGTCACAAAGTGTTAACATTCTCATTGCACAGAGGACTTAAGAACAAAAAGGAATGAACAGGCAAAAATATGACTTTTTTTTTAATCTCCTGAAATAAAAGTGGACTTGCCAAACATTGACTTGGCTCATATAGGTATTTGAACAGTTTAAGCAGCTGCCAGGCAAGCAAGAGAGAGGAAGATTTCCAGCTATCA